>CP092880.1:7417427-7546873 GCA_030710605.1 Cordylochernes scorpioides
AAAACGTGTAAAACAAGTACCGTGTAAATCGGGGGATAGGTGTATATTAAAATTTAAAGGAAATGTGTATTTAATATAAACTAAGTAAATAATACATAAGTTTCCAGTAGTTTACTATAGCAGGAATGACTATCGACACAATCCAATCGTCTGTTATCTTGTAGAGTATTTATATCTATCTCCTGGCAACCAGACTGATTGAGATCTGATTTGTCACGTGTCACATTCTTTCGTCTTGTTAGCAGACGATTACAGACATCCGGTATAGCTGCCTCTTTATTACGTCACGGTGGTGTCAAACCTCAATATACACAGTGCATCATGGCTAATGCACCTTCTTTAATATTTGTAATATTATTTTTCATATATTTAAAATTCAAATTCTATATTTATTTATTTTATTGAAAATTCGAAACTAATATAGACGCGTATGATTCTTTTAAAATTTAAACAATTTCTACTGTCCTTACTGCAATGGAAAAATTAATGAGAGAGTCTGGCTTATTAGTAGTGAATCCTCCCATTAATTTTTCCATTGCAATAAGGGCAGTATAAATTGTTTAATTTTTAAAAGAATCATACGCGTCTATAATAGTTTCGAATTTTCATAACAGATGGCGCGCTATTTTTTTTTTTTTTTTATGTATAGTTTTTTTTTTTATGTATAAAATAATTTTAGTTTCGCTAACGAATATGCAACTTTACTGTCTAAACACTTAAGCCTTCTACCTCTATCTGAGCCAAATTATGCTGCCCTCTCAGGAGAAAGAGCTCGAGTTCCAGCTAGAGTAACTTTTTGACAAATTGAACGATGATTCTTTCCTAGGCTTACTAATCCCAATTGTAAAGAAAGAAAAACTTACCGATCCCGTTTGTAAAGAGAGAAAAATTTACCGATTTCAAATGTAAAGAGAGAAAAACTTACCGATACCGTTTGTAAAGAGAGAAAAACTTACCGATCCCGTTTGTAAAGAGAGAAAAGAGTCTGATCCCGTTTCTAAGAGAGAAAAGCTTACCGATCCCGTTTGTAAACTGAGAAAAGCTTACCGATCCCGTTTGTGAAGAGAGAAAAGCTTACCGATCCTGTTCGTAAAGAGATAAAAACTTACCGATCCCGTTTGTAGAGAAATAAAAACTTACCGATCCCGTTTGTAAAGAGAGAAAAACTTACCCCGATCCCGTTTGTAAAGAGAGAAAAGCTTACCGATCCCGTTTGTAAAGAGAGAAAAGCTTACTGATCCCATTTGTAAGGTGAGAAAAGCTTACCGATCCCGTTTCTAAGAGAGAAAAGCTTACCGATCCCGTTTGTAAACTGAGAAAAGCTTACCGATCCCGTTTGTGAAGAGAGAAAAGCTTACCGGTCCCGTTTGTAAAGAGAGAAAAGCTTACCGATACTGTTTGTAAAGAGAGAAAAGCTTACCGATCCCGTTTGTAAAGAGAGAAAAACTTACCGATCCCGTTTATAAAGAAAGAAAAACTTACCGATCACGTTTGTAAAGAGAGAAAAACTTACCGATAGTGTTCGTAAAGAGAGAAAAGCTTACCGATAGTGTTTGTAAAGAGAGAAAAGCTTACGGATAGTGTTCGTAAAGAGAGAAAAGCTTACCGATAGTGTTTGTAAAGAGAGAAAAACTTACCGATAGTGTTCGTAAAGAGAGAAAAGCTTACCGATAGTGTTTGTAAAGAGAGAAAAACTTACCGATAGTGTTCGTAAAGAGAGAAAAGCTTACCGATAGTGTTTGTAAAGAGAGAAAAGCTTACCGATAGTGTTTGTAAAGAGAGAAAAGCTTACCGATCCCGTTTGTAAAGAGAGAAAAACTTACCGATAGTGTTTGTAAAGAGAGAAAAGCTTACCGATCCCGTTTGTAAAGAGAGAAAAACTTACCGATCCCGTTTATAAAGAAAGAAAAACTTACCGATCCCGTTTGTAAAGAGAGAAAAACTTACCGATAGTGTTCGTAAAGAGAGAAAAGCTTACCGATAGTGTTTGTAAAGAGAGAAAAGCTTACCGATAGTGTTCGTAAAGAGAGAAAAGCTTACCGATAGTGTTTGTAAAGAGAGAAAAACTTACCGATAGTGTTCGTAAAGAGAGAAAAGCTTACCGATAGTGTTTGTAAAGAGAGAAAAACTTACCGATAGTGTTCGTAAAGAGAGAAAAGCTTACCGATAGTGTTTGTAAAGAGAGAAAAGCTTACCGATCCCGTTTGTAAAGAGAGAAAAACTTACCGATAGTGTTTGTAAAGAGAGAAAAGCTTACCGATCCCGTTTGTAAAGAGAGAAAAACTTACCGATCCCGTTTATAAAGAAAGAAAAACTTACCGATCCCGTTTGTAAAGAGAGAAAAACTTACCGATAGTGTTCGTAAAGAGAGAAAAGCTTACCGATCCCGTTTGTAAAGAGAGAAAAGCTTACCGATCCCGTTTGTAAAGAGAGAAAAGCTTACCGATCCTGTTTGTAAAGAGAGAAAAGCTTACCGATCCCGTTCGTAAAGAGAAAGATCCTTGTGAGTCTCGCTTCTGAAGTTCGGACCAAAATAGCGCCCTGCAACCTGCGACCTGAAATCCATTCCTGGAAGATTCTTTTTTGGACAATCCAAATTTGGCTTAGTAATGACGGCTATCATATATAATGGAAGGACAAAAGGTTCTCTCCCGTGATCCCATTGTGGAACATCGGGGAACAGATCTGACTCAAATGTTGGAACGTGAGAGATGCTACTTATCTCCTTAGAAAATGTCATGAAGTCCACATTTCTCTAGGGTGAAAAAAATCATAAACAGAGTAATTGGATACATTTATTGTTGATGGGAACATCTGAGGTATTCAAAGATAGGAATACGACTTTGTTGAATATTTAGCTGGGGCTTAGTAGGATAGCCTTTAAGCCTAGAGCAGCCCTACTAGGTGTACAAGACTTCAGACATACTGTCCTGCCCATATTTTGTCCATGAGTGTATCTATGCTGTCACAGTGTATTCCTTATAGCTTTCTACACCTCGATAGAACGTCCAAAAATAGACCTCAGGAATCTTGCTACACATTTTAAGTCTAGAAAGCTTAATATAATAAAATTATTAAGATTTCCAAACTGCCATCTATAAACATTAGAGGATAGACAATTTGACAATTAAAATAATTTTATTGACATCTTATCAATACATTCAAAGCTCACAGTCTGCACTATTTAAAAAAAAAAAAGATAATATGGATTATATATACTATGTAAAATGAATATGGCGCCTCTGCCACCGCTGCAGAGTTTGGTGGAGAATCGCCAGTGGGTCTCCAGCGACACCTCGCATTTCGTGATCTATGAAGAATGCGTAGATGGCGTACTTCGCCACTGAGGAGATGGAGAGAGGCTAGATAGACAAGATGATTGCTATTGTCTAGTTGTATCCTAATATTTTGATAAGCCAAATTACAGAAGCTCCATCTATGATTCTTCCTGTGGTGAATCTCTATAAGACCGGTGGTCTTAATAAAACTTTGTGTGTGTGATAAGCCAAATTTCTAACATCTCTGTACATCCCGATAAATAGATCATTGACAATTTAAACAATTATATTTATTCTTCTAATCAATTGCTACAGAAAGGAAAAATTAAGATTAAATAAAGGATAATACAAAGCAATAACACGCCATCTATATAATACAAATGAAAACATTAAAACACACGAATGTTTCTTTTACACATAAATCAAACTTCTATTGTCCTTACTGCGATGAAAAAAAATATTGGGAGGGCTTGGCTCCTTATATTTCTTGAGGACTGTATTTTTTCCCTTAATAAGGCTTCACTCTACTGCTGCCTACCTCGTGTATTCCCATCAAGCCAACACACCAACACTATATGACACACACTTTATTTAAACAACAAAAAATATTTATACACCTTGGCCAATAGTCAAAAGAATTAAAACAGAATAACTTATTTTAGAAACAAAACTATGCAAAAATAGGCAGTATTAACAATTGACTCAGAATAACAAATTAATAATAAAATAAATATTCACAGATATATACATATAATTCTTAACAGCTTGGCTTATCAGTATATAATTGTAATGATTCCATATGCAGATTTTATTCTTGGAGAAAAAAGTGCAGCATATATGTAAATGTTATTAATTTTCTGATAGAAAATTAATTATGTAAAAATGATTGGATATATATAGAGTGTAAGAGGAGAGTGAAGGGATCCCATTTTATAGAAATAAATATTTCATACCGTGTGGTGTTCGTCAACTGCTATTTTGTTAGGTAGAGAACACGACAATAATAAAAAGGTAAATAAAGGGTAGATAAAATGTAGGGGAATATATATAATTGTTCTATAAAATAATTCCTTGTATCAATACTGAGTAAAATCAATCATTCCTCCAGGGAAAAGTGTCTTTTCAAAACATTTTTATTATTCTCTAGCTTTCAGGCACGGATGTCCTTCTACAGGAGAAAACCTGGTATAATGATACGCCAATAGAACACGAGTTAAATATAATAGAAAATTAAACGACATTTGAAAATTACACCGCATGTGTTTCTTTTCAAGAAAAATCAAAATTTATTTTAAGGAGAAATAACGATTATTTCTAACCTTAGGGATAAAGTATGAAAGGATGAATTGTGAAGAGTAATGATAAACGGAAAAATAAAAGTGTCCAGGGATGAGAATCGAACCCACAGTGTTCCGCTTACCGGGCAGATGCCATGTCCACTAGGCTACCCTGGACGTATTTTTCTGTTCGTAAATAATACATAAAGAAATATATAATACAATATAATATAATGCGACTTGTGATTGTAAAACGACATTTGAAAATAATAATAGGATATTATTAATAAAAATGTTTTGAAAAGACATTTTTCCCTGGATTATGTATATATGCAAAAATGTCTTCAATATTTTCGATAAATAGATTTACGCGCTAATCTCTAAGAAAGAAATGTGTGAATTGATACAATTCCAATTATTTTATTTCCAAAGCGCTATATTCCGCAAGGAATACTTGCGCCAAACAAGGAGAAAAGTTTATTTACATAAGTTATTTACATTATTCAACGCATAAAAACATTAGAGATCCAGATTTTGTAGAAAGTTTAGAATGTAGTTAATTGATTCTGGTTCTGAGCTAGATGACTTAATAAAATATTCAGATTTTTTGTAGATGGCACACTTCAGACATTTCTTAAGGAACCATACTTTATCAATATCACAACAATCCCGGAGAAACTAAAGAAGAGGTAAAAATAATAGAAATGTGAAATTGTACTGGGATAAGATTAGTAAATTAAGAAAATTTGATTTACTTATCTATTACACGATAAGTAGATGCCTTTTCCTTAAAGAAGAGATACTAGCTAAAAGAAGAATACTTCATAGGGAATATACACACACACACACAAAAGCCTTTATTAGGGACTTGCCCCATACAGATTCTCCCAATCGGGTAAGGTAATACCGATCTTGTGTTATTTACATAGGTAGTAAGATGGAAATTGAACTGGCTTTACTCTTCGTCTCAAAGTCATTCACTTGTTGACTGGTCCTTACATAATGATGATCTAAAAAATGTATAGTAAGCTATTGTCTTAGATTTGTTAGCTGATATTTTTCAAAGCAATACGTAGGGTGAAGTGTTGGTACATTTAATTTTTTGATATAGGGCCTTCCTCTCTGCATCAAGGGCTGTACAATTAAGCAGGTAATGGAGAAGTTCTTCAGTAATTTCCTTGTCACACAGTGTACATATTAAGTTTTTGGCCTCAAACGTCAGAACATACTTCATAGAGAATAGGTAAAGTTGAATTGGGCTGTAAAGAGCTTCTAATAATCCTATTGAAACAAAACCAACATTTAGCTAAATAACAGAACATACATTTCTTCTTCATGAAATTTGTAAAAGAAAGAACTACTGTTAAAACTCGCTCTATATCAGTAACAATCGTTCTCACAAGTTCCACGTGAGAATAATGATGATGCTAGAGGGAAGTTATTCATCATCCCGGTGTAGACAGAAGAACCAAGGTCACGATGGGACAAAGAGAAAGATTTAGGTAACTGCTCAATTGAATTGGCTTGATGCCCTGACACCATCCCCAGTCACGTCGTGTGGGGAGATAATGGACCTTTCCATCCCACGGTGACACAAGACTTCACAGATGTCACGGATATTCCACGCTCGTCACCTAAATTTGTCTTTTTATTATCCTAACAACTCGCATTCAGTCAATAGACATACCTTAAATAGGATAAAACTCTTGCAATAAAGATTATTTAAATATCTGTCTCTCCCTCAATCACAAATTTCTAACAAATATTCATACTTTACCCCATTCCTCGTACTTATTTCCTAAGAATTCTATAATCGAGAATACTCAGTTCTTTTGTATTTAAAAAAAAAGACGTCTCTTGGTGATTAACTCTCGACTTCAAATATTAGCTGAGTAGTGTGGATGCCAGAATAAAGGCCATGCTGGAAGGGTGCAGGCTAAAAAACCCCTAGCTCCCATTCTGCGGGCAGTAAACAAAGGTCTTCCATAAAAAACTCCCCGAGTCAGTTAAATCACCTCCCTAGTCGTCTATCACGCCCACCAACAAACTCAGTGGCGATGGAAGAAGCTGTTCTCTTGACGTGTTAATCCCCAAGACATATGTTAGCACTCATGTGGAGTAAGAGACCCGTGGAATTGTTTGTTGTAAGTTATCTAGGAATTTGTGTAGAGTCCGGTAATGGCCGACAATACTCATGTTGGTACTGTCCTGGTACACCTACCCACATATTTTCATGCCCAACAATTGCCGCAGCCTTGAGAAAATTTGACATGGACACAGAGAATCAGCTTTCCACACCCAAGATAGTGAACATTGCTGTGATAGAGATGTATGAAGATATCTGAGGCTCTTTATTGGACACGACAACAACAACAGAAATTTGACATGGACCCAGAACAGTAGATTTACACACCCAAGATAGTGTACATTGCTGTGATAGAGATGTATGGAGACATCTGAGGCTCTTCATTGGACATGACAACAACGGGAATTGCTATTGACCCAGAATAGCAGCTTTCCCATCCAAGATAGTGGACATTGCTGTGATAGAGATGTATGAAGACATCTGAGGCTCTTCATTGGACATGACAACAACGGGAATTGATATTGACCCAGAGTAGCACCTTTACACACCCAAGATAGTGGACATTGCGACTGCTGTGATAGAGATGCATGGAGACATCTGAGGCTCTTCATTGGACACGACGACAACAACAGAAAATTGACATGGACCCAGAACAGCAGCTTCACACACCCAAGATAGTGGACATTGCGACTGCTGTGATAGAGATGTATGGAGACATCTGAGGCTCTTCATTGAACACAACAACAACAACAGAAAGTTGACATGGACCCAGAACAGCAGGTTTACACACTCAAGATAGAGGACATTGCTGTGATAGAGATGTATGGAGACATCTGAGGCTCTTCATTGAACACAACATAAACAACAGAAAGTTGACATGGACCCAGAACAGCAGGTTTACACACTCAAGATAGAGGACATTGCTGTGATAGAGATGTATGGAGACATCTGAGGTTTTTAATTGGACACAACAACAACTCGTGTTGATATAGTAGTCGAGAGGTCGTTCTGGATACCACCGGTATATGTATGCCACGACCTTCTTACAATGGACATAGTCCCAATGTCAAAATGCAGGCGTAGTTCTTATACCATTCTATGACAATTAAACAGGCCTCGGAGATGAGTTTCTTTTTATTCAAACCGTCTCAAGCTTTCAGGCATCAGGCAGCGTTTTATTCTTTATATAGGTTCTCCTGTAGAAGGGCAAAGATGCCCGAAAGCTTGTGACGGTTTAAATAAAAAAAAAAAAAGAAACTCATCTTCAGAAACCTTTTTAATTATTTAATTAATCTCCAGAGGATTTAAATCAATTGATGTTTTATGACAATGTCAATCTGTATTATACATGGACATATCTCTTATACAGTAATCTGGCTCTTCAGAACAGAGATATTTGACTTGGAGACACAATATACTCCTAAGACATGTCGACCACTTACATTCATGGACAAAACTTAAGGAAATGGAAAGTCTTCATGTTGACGATTGTTTGCTTTTTTGAAGGAGACAAAGGCAATTTTGTTCACAGTTGGTTATCCCGTGTATCTTCAATAAAGGTCACTGTAATATCTTTCAGAGTTATTGCCTGAATCCTAATATACATGCTAATAGGTAAAACTTCCTTAAGTTTTGTCTATGAGTGTATACACACTTAGTTATCTCGTGTGTTTTCAATAAAGGTCACTGTGTATCAAATATCTTTCCGAGTTATTGCCTGAATCCTAATATACATGCTAGAAGGTACAACTTCCTTAAGTTTTGTCTAGGAGTGTATACACACTTGGTTATCTCGTGTGTTTTCAATAAAGGCCACTGTAATATATTTCAGAGTTATTGCCTGAATCCTGACATACATGCTAATAATACTTCCTTAAGTTTTGTTTATGAGTATATGTGTATATTAGAAACTTCGCAAGCATTAGTTCCCCATTATCCTTCGCAACACTGCAGATAGATGGTAGTAGGGGACAATGTAGAAATCCCCATATTTGGAATCTACGTCATTCTTAAAGGACATTATTGATGTACAACAACAATTATCCAGGAGAACTTATAAGTTCAAATATATCGCATAGGAGTATATAAGGTTTATAGCAGGTTACCTGAAACCCTTGATATTTGAAGAGCGAGAGAAGTTTCCACTCTGCATCAAATGCCTTATAAGCACCATCCATATCACAGTACATCCTAGAATGCATCAGTTCAAACAGAAAGAAATTTTTCCAGAACCTTAAAGGGATCTTGAGAAAGCTAAATAGACAGATTCCAAAAACTTGTGTAAAGACTGGGACCAGAACAACCACGTCATTCTTTAGTTTGGAAAATTCATCAAGGCCAGAACTAACAAAGTTCTGTCAGGAATACCTAGAAAATATTAATATATCTTATTATAAAATAAATAAAGCTTCCAGGGCTAAGTTTCTTGTGCAAACATTTTTATTTTCAAGCTTTCAGACTTTTCAGTCCATTCAACAGGAATATCACATTAATAAATTAATGATATATAATATTTTTATATACAAATTATTATTTATATATTTTAAATATTTATGTTATTGAAAGAGAGAAAGAAAATATATTACATTCTATATGTGTGAATGTAAAGTTGAAATTAAAATAATAAAAAAAAAAGAAACTCGTTGTGAGAAATTATTTGTATTTTTTAAAACACTTTTCACAATTTTATTTTTGATTATGAATATTATTTCTTTATTAAAAAAAACGCGAAATCATAAATCAAAAGATTTCTTTCAAAGAAATGATTTCGCGCTTTTTATGAAATTGTTTCAGACGATTATGTAAGCCAAATATTCCTTATATAGAGATGCAATATTGATTTCACAAAATAATTTATATCAACGTCAGATTATGTATAATTAATTATAGAGGATAATAAATAAATAAAATGGCGCCGTAACATTTCTTATCAGGCGATAGATGTCGTTAAATAATTGTCAGCCGAACATCAGTAATTAGACGCCTGGGAGACGGAAATCTGCTGCAGAATGAGGTGCATTCCTGTCCAGACGACCCTTATTTTATCTCAGAATAAACGTCGGTTCTTTAGAACTGACAATATTATCATCATCATTAGCTCTATAAATTATTTTTATCATAGAAAAAAAAATATGGCGCCTTTATTTTTATAATGGCCGCAAAATCCATCGATGTCAGGTGATATGTTTATACCTTAGAGACTTTTGAATTTCTCTAACTTAGGTATCTTTTGAGAATATTAGAAAAAATTGTTTAAATACATTTTATATTGAGTAGAGACAGTAAGCGAAAACAAATTTTATTATTTAGTATAAGCATTAAGAAAAATTTAAATGAGATTCGAATAGTACAATTTAATAAAATATATATGTGTGCGTGTGTGTGTGTGAAAAAATAATACAAAAATAAAATATTAAAAAAAGATCAGGTGTTGATATTAAATTAATTTGTTTAGGCCTGTTTTTTTTTCTATATAATTCCATTTTGTTATAATAAAATAAATAAATAAATATATCTTAAAAACAAATTAGGCTTATCCTGACCATGTTAGTGGTCATGATATGCCTAATTTGTTTTTAATTTTGCAGAAATAACATGTCATTAAGGAAATATACCGTCCAAAAAAGAAATGTTAAACAAAAGATCTATATTCATGATAAAATTGTAAAAACGTTTAAAAATACAAAAATATTTTCTCACAATGAGTTTCTTTTCATTTTAAGCGCTAGAGCATTTTAGAAAATATTAAAAAAGACTCATCATGAGAAAATATTTTTGTATTTTTTAAACATAAGATCGGTTATAGACTTACTTAATAATTAACAATATCTCTCTGTAAATCTAGAAAGCCAGTCATACACTCACAATATCAGAACAGTAAACAATAGCCTGGAATACACCATTAAGCGTACCTAATCAGCTTCATTGAACACACGCGTTATTCAATTTTAAAAAGTGTTCGCTAAATTTAAGCATGAAAGTTTCTTTCATACATAAATCAAACTTCCACTGTCCTTACTGCGATGAAAAAATATATTGGTAGAGCTTGGCATATCAATGGTAAACTCTCTCAGCAATTTCACATTTAATCTACCAAACCGTTTTTTAGAGCTCAAATACTGTATTGGACGATTCTGTTTATATATGCTATACTGAAAGGTGGAATCTTAGATATGGTATTCAACTAAACTATGGACATAAGCTTTTAGGACAGTAGAATTACAAATCAATATCTGCATCGAGCAATGTTCTTCCTCAAACAATAAGAACAAAGCCAGTTAGGCCTAAATTAATTATAGGGCAAAAACACGTCATTTATTGTTATATAATACTAGACGGGTGACCCGGGCTTCGCCCAGGGATTGATCCGTGTGCATATCTACCCGTACAAAAGCTACATACCTATACTTTCGATATTTGCGGACCTATAATGAGGTATTGTTAACAATAGATTATTTAAGGAGCGACCCGCTCCAACACAATAGTTACAAAAACCAAAAAGCGAGTGGGGGGGGGGGGCAAAGGTGGCGTGATCGTAGCCAACCAATAGGAGAGCGCCATTCCAAAAAAAAAAAGCAAACGGTGACAGAGATGAAGAATTATTAAGAACGCATGACGCTCGTAACTGTATATAGAACTAGCCGAATGACCCGGGCAAAGCCCGTGTTTTACCCGATTGAATGTTTTTATTCAAATACTATTTGTTACAATTATAAATTGGCGCCTTATATAAATGCATATATTAGTTAATAACTATAGCCTATGTGCTTTATCTGTCTATGTACTGTTGGCTTCCGTAGGCGTCTCTTACTGGGAAAAAGAAAGAGAGGATTCCACTTAGTTATTAACTAATATATGCATTTATTTAAGGAGCGACCCGCTCCAACACAATAGTTACAAAAAACGAAAAAGCGAGTGGGGGGGCAAAGGTGGCGTGATCGTAGCCAACCAATGGGAGGGCGCCATTCCAAAAAAGAAGCAAACGGTGACAGAGATGAAAACTGATTAAGAGATGAAGAACGCATGACACTCGTAACTGTATATAGAATGATGTTTAAGCTTTAATATCCATTTCTATGAATAAGTATTAAGAAATACTCTGTGAGTAGATCATCGTCATTTTGTATGTTATTGTGTTCTTTGTTGTGAAAAGTAAACAATGTGAGGCCCTGTAAAAAGTTATGTAATAAATATAACTAATAATTATATTTGGATCATTAATTAATAAAAGATTAATAACAAAAGGAAGACCAAAAATAATACATTTATATATATGGAATAAATACCTTGTGATGAAGTCAAGATTGGGTTATATTATTATTATCATAATTTATTATATTTTACATAAATTCTTCCCAGATTACTCCATATACAGCTAAACCTTTCAATAGCACACCCTCTTGGGACTCACCAAAATAGGGTGCCATAGAAACAATGGACAATTAAAATAATTTTATTGACATCTTGTCAATGCATATAAAGTGCACAGTCTGTACTATTAAAAAAAAGATAATATGGATTATATACACTATGTACAATGAATATGGCGCCTCTACCACCGCTGCAGAGTTTGATGGAGAATCACCAGCGGGTCTCCAGCGACATCACGCATTTCGCGATCTACGAAGAATGCGTAGATCGCGTACTTCGCCGATGAGGAGATGGTGATGGCGTGGTCCTCGAGACCAACTGGAAAGATTGGGTTATAGAGTGTTGTATATATATTTTAAGTTTAATTAATTGTTCCCACAGAGTAATGTAAGATCACAAGTAAATAGGTGCTAACTGTAAGAAGAAAAGTTTCTCTTTGTTTACTAGGTTATAAGTTTTGTTCTCTCTCTTGTAAATCTATAAAGATAAGGTTTTGAAGGGCGGTAGATATTATTTAATTTTTAAAAGAATCATACGCGTCTAAAATAGTTTCGAATTTTTATAATAGATGGCGCTCTAATGCATCATAATACACCTATCTCCCGATTTACACGGTACTTGTTTTACACGTTTTCGCTTTTACACGGTTTTCCAAATAAGCTTTTTTTTTTTGTTTTTATCGCACTATACTAAATGCTACTGTGATTGAACACATGCGCTGTGTACACATCTCACGAGGAATCCCGAGCTTATGTGCTGACTACATATTTTAACCTGTCAATGCATTTTATTTTTATTTCTGTGTACACCTATATCCCCCGATTTACACGTTTTTCTCAGGAACGTATCTACCGTGTAAATCGGAGGATAGGTGTATTGCCAAGTGGAAAATTAGGGAAGATAAACTTCAGGATAAGACAACTCTCTCTTTCTCTTTCCTCATTGATCTCTCGCCTGGAAACAGAAAACTCTTGTACGAATTCCTCGGCGATGCAATTGAGCACGTTGGGGACAAAAACCCCGTTAAAAGCACGGGCCTTTCCGAACTCAGGGCGGCCTTGAAACTGAAACTGATTTATTAATCGTTCATATAACATTATACAGTGCCAAATTTAAAGTTATAATACAGAAAATATATATACATATATTAACATCAGACATGAGCCTTCTCTGAAGGGACGTCTGGACAATGTCAAATGTTCAAGGCCGCCCTGAGTTCGGAAAGGCCCGTGCTTATAAAGGGGTTTTTGTCCTCAACGTGCTCAATTGCATCGCCGAGGAAATCGTACAGAATTTTCCTGTTTCTAGGGGAGAGTTCATCGAGGAGTGTTTCTCTGTCAGAGCGGTGTAGAACCGCGGCCACTACCTCATCATCATCAACCTCATCATAGAGAGGGGCCAGAATAGAGTCAGCGTTTAGCTCTATGAACATATTCTCTAGGGCGGTTTTGAGCAATTGACATGATTCAGATGTCCCTTCAGAGATGTCTGAGGTAAATATTTCTTAATTTTTATATATATTTTACTTTCTTTTATAAATCTGTAATATATATTTTCATTTTATATGGTACTATATAATTTATATGGGAGATTAATAAAGATAGTTTCAATCAATCTCTTCCTCTTTCTTGAGGTAACCCGGATTCCTGGAGAGGATGACACAGCAATTTATTTAAGGCAATCACAAACTATGACAACAACAACAAATACCTTTATTAAGACACTATTGTCTTACAAGGGGATTCCCCTAAAATGTTATATATGTACATGAGTGAGGAGGAAAAGCAATTTAGAGGTGAGGGGGAGCAATCAGCCGTTGTCTGTGGAGTTGAGCGTCACAAACTACGAAGGATAAACAAAAGATAAGGAATGAGGGAAGTTTACAGAATAGTAAAATATAAACTTAAAAATGATACTCTGTTAATACTAGTGTAAAATAATAAATACTTTGCTACAATATAAAGATAATATTTATAATACAATATAATACGGCTATGATTATAAAACGAAGTTAAAACAAGTTCCCAGTCTCTGGACACTTTTATTTTTCCGTTCATCATTACTCTTCACAATTCATCCTTTCATACTTCATCCCTAAGGATAGAAATAATCGTTATTTCTCCTTAAAATATTTAAAATCACGATTTTTCGTTCTGTAAAAAGAAACATTTGCGATAAAACTTGTTAAATTTCGTTCTATAATGTTTAATTAATCTTCTTGGAATCAGTATCTTTAATAAGTCCGTTATCTTTGCTTAGAATTTTTAATGAAACTAATTCCAAGAATTATTAATTAAACTTTATATTTATTGATTTACAAAAAAAAAAAAAAAAAAAAGAGAACAAAATATAAAAGGGAAACTAATATTAAACAAAGAAACTTTTTTTTCGGTTAGCGCCTATTTACCTGTGAGCTTACACACACTCTGTGGTAACAATTAATTAATATATGTGCACTAGCGCGCCATCTGTTATCAAAATTAGAAACTATTTTAAAGGCGTAAGATTCTTTTTGAAATTAAACATTTATAAATGTATGTAATTCTACTGTCCTCACACAAAGCTTATGTTCATAGTTCTTCTAAAATACCCATTCCAAGAGTCTACAAACCGCATCACTATAAAAGGAAGTTTCAAAAATGCAATATAACAGCGGTATGGTAGATTAAACTGGCGAAACCGCTGGGAGGGTTCACCACTGATGAGCCAGGCCCTCCCACTAATTTTTCCATTGCAGTAATGGCAGTAGAAATTGTTTAATTTGAAAAAGAATCTTACGCCTTTAGAATAGTTTCGAATTAATATACAAGGTATGTCCCATAAGTTCCCGGACTGGGTCCATAAAAAAATAAATAAATGAAAAATGTAAATAAATTTGACAGTTTATTATAGAAAAAATATCTGGCAACACGGTGGTACCAATATCGAGGCGGTACGTGCGCGTGCGCCAAAGTTATTCTAATTTATTTAAAGGTTACACCTTGCGCTGCGGCGATTTTACGATGGAACAAAAATTGAAGCAGAGGATTTGCATAGAAATTTGTGTGAAACTTCAAATATCAGCAACCGAAACTTTTAAAATGCCTAATAAAGCATTCCCCAATGACCCCCCAAAGAGAACAACTGTTTTTGAATGACATTCTAGATTTAAAGCTGGCAGAATTTCTATTGAAGATGATCCTCGGCAAGAACGCCCAAAATGTGCAAAAAATCACCGATTTGATAAAAGAAAATCCTCGAACCACTTTGCTGGAGCTAGAGCAAGACACAGGCATCTCTAAAACAACGATTGGAAGGATCGTAACCAAAGATTTGAAGCTCAAAAAGACTCCTGCAAAATTCATCCCAAGATTCCTCACTAATGAGCAAAAACTGTGTCGGCTTGCAACCTGTGAGAACATGTTGGAAATGACAAGAACGGATCCGGAATGGAAAGACGAGATAATCACAGGCGACGAGACATGGGTCTATGACTATGACCCTGAAACCAAGCGTCAATATGCCGAGTGGAGAGGTCAGGGTGAGCCTAGACCAAAAAAATTCAGGATATTGAAATCCAGAAACAAGGTGTTGCTGGTCGCTTTTTTGGATAACAAGGGCATTGTTCATCACGAGTATCTTCCTGCAGGCCAAACGGTTATTAAGGAAATGTATTTGGACATTCTTCGCCATCTAAGGGAAGCGATTCGAAAAAAAATGCCAGAAAAATGGCCTAATGGTGACTGGATCCTACACCATAACAATGCCCGCCCTCACACAGCGCACTTGGTGACGAGTTTTTTGGCTAAAAACGGGACAGAAATCCTACCTCAACCACCCTATTCCCCAGACATCGCACCAAATGACTTTTTCCTGTTCCCCAAACTTAAAGCAGTTCTAAAAGGAAGACATTTTGACACCAGGGATGACATAATAGAAAAATTGCTGTTGGCATTG
This sequence comes from Cordylochernes scorpioides, assembly GCA_030710605.1. Classification (NCBI taxonomy): domain Eukaryota; kingdom Metazoa; phylum Arthropoda; class Arachnida; order Pseudoscorpiones; family Chernetidae; genus Cordylochernes; species Cordylochernes scorpioides. Next base: position 7,433,375 of record CP092880.1, read on the forward strand.
AAGAGCATTCCAAAAGAGCTCTATAAAAACTGTGTCGACAATTTGGGGAAACGATGGCGCTGGTGCGTTGAAGCAAGGGGGGATTACTTTAAAAAGTTTTAATAATTAAAAAAAAAAAATATCTTACCTTTTTTTTTTTATGGACCCAGTCCGGGAACTTATGGGACACACCTTGTATGTACAACAAAGTCTAAGCAAAGTCAACATTGAGGAAGATTTTTTGGGAACTTCTTAAGAGAAATGCAGATGATCCTAGATTTTCCTTAATACATCGACGAAGAAAAGACTTTTAAAAGTATTTAGGATTGGTTAAGCATGCAGACCACTAACCATTATCGATACATTTAATAAAATACTTTACCAAGATACACAGTAAGCTAGATACTAGATAGATCAGCTAACGTCATTGCATAGTTGCCATCAAACATCCAAATTCCTCTTTATTCAATTTACCAACCAATTTTCCCCTTCGCTGTGTCTTTTCCGCTACGTTAATCTGAACAGCCATTTTACATTCTAAAATATTTTAAAGTTTTATTTGTTCTCTCTCTATATATATAAAATTCGTAATTTTTTTTTCAATTATGAATATTATTTATTATCTTACATACAGTAGAATCTCCATGGATAGGACACTGTCACTAGAGGACACCTCTCTATAAAGGACAATTTTCATTTTCAAAATTACAATTTTTACTTTTTAGTAACTCTCCGTTAAGAGGACACCTCTCTATAAAGGACAATTTTTATTTTCAAAATTACCATTTTTACTATTTAGTACCTCTCCGGTAAAAGGACACTTCTCTATAAAGGACAATTTTCATTTTCAAAATTACAACTTTTACTATTTAGTAACTCTTCGGTAAGAGGACACCTCTCTATAAAGGACAATTTTCAATTTCAAAATTACAATTTTTACTATTTAGTAACTCTCCGGTAAGAGGACACCTCTCTATAAAGGACAATTTTCATTTTCAAAATTACAATTTTTACTATTTAGCAACTCTCCGGTAAGAGGTCACCTCTCTATAAAGGACAGTTTTCATTTTCAAAATTACCATTTTTACTTTTTAGTAACTCTCTGGTAAAAGGACACCTCTCTATAAAGGACAGTTTTCATTTTCAAAATTACCATTTTTACTATTTAGTAACTCTCCGGTAAGAGGTCACCTCTCTATAAAGGACAATTTTTATTTTCAAAATTACAACTTTTACTATTTAGTAACTCTCCGGTAAGAGGTCACCTCTCTATAAAGGACAGTTTTCATTTTCAAAATTACAATTTTTACTATTTAGTACCTCTCCGGTAAAAGGACACTTCTCTATAAAGGACAATTTTCAATTTCAAAATTACAATTTTTACTATTTAGTAACTCTCCGGTAAAAGGACACCTCTCTATAAAGGACAATTTTCAATTTCAAAATTACAATTTTTACTATTTAGTAACTCTCCGGTAAAAGGACACCTCTCTATAAAGGACAATTTTTATTTTCAAAATTACAACTTTTACTATTTAGTAACTCTCCGGTAAGAGGTCACCTCTCTATAAAGAACAATTTTCATTTTCAAAATTACAATTTTTACTTTTTAGTTCCTCTCCGGTAAAAGGACAACTTTTCTTGAAGGACATTTTGGTTCTGCAATTAGGTGTTGTCCTTTACAGGGAGGTTCTACTGTATATGAAAAAGTAATTTTAAAATTTTGAAAAGGGAATGGTGGTGATATATTAAAAATAAAATAGGAATTATACTAACAACTCATATGAGATTTTTTTTAGATAGTAGAAAACACCATCTAGTAGAATACAAATCGAATAAACGTTTATTTTTTTAGGTTATTCCATAATATTTGGCCAAAGCTATTTCTTGGTAAATCAAGAAAAGTCAACCCCAAACGCGTTTTAGACAGTTGGAACTCATCAGCGTGGTGCAGTCTGTACCATAACGACCAAAGATTTATCCAGAGAAGCTTCATGAGAAATCAAGAAATGGATATTTAAGGCCATATTTTCGTAGTTATGATGATCATGTGAAAGGATTGTTAGAAAAGAAGAAGAAAAGCGGTGAGGTATTGATATTTAAGAAGAAAAAAAAGCTATGCTGACAGCTCACATGGCGTTTTAGATGGGAGAGAGTCATCTTGTGGAACACCAGATAAATTCTGTCGTACACACTGAGAGTGAGAGAACATTTCCAATACTGGATGTTACAACGGCCAGACACCACTGCGATAAATTTTGTCGTACATACTGAGAGTGAGAGAACATTTCCAATACTGGATGTTACAACGGCCAGACACCACTGCGATAAACTCTGTCGTACACACTGAGAGTGAGAGAACATTTCCAATACTGGATGTTACAACGGCCAGACCCCACTGCGATAAACTCTGTCGTACACACTGAGAGTGAGAGAACATTTCCAATACTGGATGTTACAACGGCCAGACACCACTGCGATAAATTCTGTCGTACACACTGAGAGTGAGAGAACATTTCCAATACTGGATGTTACAACGGCCAGACACCACTGCGATAAACTCTGTCGTACACACTGAGAGTGAGAGAACATTTCCAATACTGGATGTTACAACGGCCAGACACCACTGCGATAAATTCTGTCGTACACACTGAGAGTGAGAGAACATTTCCAATACTGGATGTTACAACGGCCAGACACCACTGCGATAAATTCTGTCGTACACACTGAGAGTGAGAGAACATTTCCAATACTGGATGTTACAACGGCCAGACACCACTGCGATAAATTCTGTCGTACACACTGAGAGTGAGAGAACATTTCCAATACTGGATGTTACAACGGCCAGACAACACTGCGATAAATTCTGTCGTACACACTGAGAGTGAGAGAACATTTCCAATACTGGATGTTACAACGGCCAGACACCACTGCGATAAATTCTGTCGTACACACTGAGAGTGAGAGAACATTTCCAATACTGGATGTTACAACGGCCAGACACCACTGCGATAAATTCTGTCGTACACACTGAGAGTGAGAGAACATTTCCAATACTGGATGTTACAACGGCCAGACACCACTGCGATAAATTCTGTCGTACACACTGAGAGTGAGAGAACATTTCCAATACTGGATGTTACAACGGCCAGACACCACTGCGATAAATTCTGTCGTATACACTGAGAGTGAGAGAACATTTCCAATACTGGATGTTACAACGGCCAGACACCACTGCGATAAATTCTGTCGTACACACTGAGAGTGAGAGAACATTTCCAATACTGGATGTTATAACGGCCAGACACCACTGCGATAAATTCTGTCGTACACACTGAGAGTGAGAGAACATTTCCAATACTGGATGTTACAACGGCCAGACACCACTGCGATAAATTCTGTCGTACACACTGAGAGTGAGAGAACATTTCCAATACTGGATGTTACAACGGCCAGACACCACTGCGATAAATTCTGTCGTACACACTGAGAGTGAGAGAACATTTCCAATACTGGATGTTACAACGGCCAGACACCACTGCGATAAATTCTGTCGTACACACTGAGAGTGAGAGAACATTTCCAATACTGGATGTTACAACGGCCAGACACCACTGCGATAAATTCTGTCGTACACACTGAGAGTGAGAGAACATTTCCAATACTGGATGTTACAACGGCCAGACACCACTGCGATAAACTCTGTCGTACACACTGAGAGTGAGAGAACATTTCCAATACTGGATGTTACAACGGCCAGACACCACTGCGATAAATTCTGTCGTACACACTGAGAGTGAGAGAACATCTACAATACTGGATGTTACAACGGCCAGACACCACTGCGATAAATTCTGTCGTACACACTGAGAGTGAGAGAACATTTCCAATACTGGATGTTACAACGGCCAGACACCACTGCGATAAATTCTGTCGTACACACTGAGAGTGAGAGAACATTTTCAATACTGGATGTTACAACGGCCAGACACCACTGCGATAAATTCTGTCGTATACACTGAGAGTGAGAGAACATTTCCAATACTGGATGTTACAACGGCCTAACACCACTGCGATAAATTCTGTCGTACACACTGAGAGTGAGAGAACATTTCCAATACTGGATGTTACAACGGCCAGACACCACTGCGATAAATTCTGTCGTACACACTGAGAGTGAGAGAACATTTCCAATACTGGATGTTACAACGGCCAGACACCACTGCGATAAATTCTGTCGTACACACTGAGAGTGAGAGAACATTTCCAATACTGGATGTTACAACGGCCAGACACCACTGCGATAAATTCTGTCGTACATACTGAGAGATTTAGAGGATCAGAGGTCAGACTGGGGTTTTATTGTGGCAGATCCGCCTTCTCTCTACTGCCGCCAGGTGTTGCTGAAGGTACCTAGAATATTCATGAACGCCATGACACAAAGATCAATCCTTTAAATTTATAAATTCAAATGCCATATATCGATAAAGTTTGTAACAAATTAATCTACTGGCAATGTGTTTCTCTTCAATAATATCATCAAATATTATCTCTGCAGACCTTACTGTAATGATATAAGTTATTGAATGAAAGGGCTTGGCTTATAACCTAAACTGCCTTCCATAGAAAATACCCGGTATATTCCAAACCAATCCAATACAATAGTAGAGCGGTCTAGAGATTAATTTGACGAAACCGCTGAGAAGGTTCACCACTGATGAAAGCCAAACCCACTCATTCAATAACTTTTATCATTAAAGTAAGGTATATAGAGATAATATTTGATTAAAATATTGAATATAAACACATTGCCAGTAAATTTATTTGTTACAAATTTAAATAATCCATTACTAAAATAAAAGTTACCTCGCTACCTAGTCCTTGTCTTAAGAATCTATTCAACAATTGCAATTACAATTATTTTATTTACAAATCGCTATATCCAGCAAGGGATACTTGCGCCAAACAAGGAGAAAAGTTTATTTACATAAGTTATTTACATTATTCAACGCATTAAAACATTAGAGATCCAGATTTTGTAGAAAGTTTAGAATGTATTTACAAAATAAATTAAACTTTAAATATGATTTTTTATCGGAAATCAAATCGTTCACAAACAACTAGTTCATTCTTTATTCTATAATCTTGAAATGCTGGGCAATCGATCAGTAGATGTCTTGAGGTTTGTTCCTCAATACCACTAAAAGCAATTTGAATCCTTCACTGCCTTTATTCTATTTAAAAAAAAAACTTTTTAAATTTCCGTGGTTTGTAACAAATTGAGTATTATAAAAATTTGGACGAAAGTATTTAGGGATTTCTTTGGGGAAAAAAGCTTGAGAAAGTTGATACAATGATATGTATAAAATATAGACATCAGTTAATTCTTTAACAAAATAAGTAAGTTTTCTAGGGAGGTAGATACAACCCAAGCATGGCTCAAGAGAGAGAAATAAGAATAACCCAGGCCCCTGGAGCGCAAGAAACGCATGACTCAAGTTGAATAAGAGTGTTATACACCACTACAGCCAGTTAAAATTTGCCGTGTTTAAAAAACTTTCAAATTTTCCATCAATAAAACATCGCCTATCAAAACATACTGTCTTTATTTCTACATTGCCATGTGTGTACAGTAAACTCCAACAATAAATACAATATTAATAGGATTCATTTGCACGCCACCTGTTATAAAAATATTAAACTATTCTATAATGATAGAAAGGTCAGTAGAATATATTTTTTTCTCTTCGAGAGTTTACAACAACACCAAAAGGCTTTTAATATCATACAGATTCTCTGAGTAGAAGAGGACACATACAGAAATAACAGTAATAGTAACAGTCAGCATTGTTATTTACAATGTATCAAATAAGGAGAAAGAAGACAGAAAGGGCCAAGCATAAACCTATACACAAGCAATCGAAACAAAACGGTTCCTTTTCTTAAAGAACATAATCAGTAATATTGACAGAGATTTATATTAGTACAAGTTAAAAAGTAATATACAACAATATATATTCCATATTGTCCAAGTCACTACCATCCAGACAATATGGTAATGTTTCCAACAGAGGCCTATAAAAGTACATGTACCTTCAATTTGAATATGTTTACCATGTTTTACTTATCTGTGAACCTACCCTGACATACTAACAGCACGGTGCATGTTGGACTAACATCTTGAATCTCACATCTTCGGGAAACATCCTGAGAACTCTGTACTTCCTCAAGTTTTATCCACGAGTGTATCTTTCAGAGTTATTGTCTGAATCCCGATATACATTCTAAAAGGTATAACTTCCTTAAGTTTTGTCCATGAGTATATATTTCAGAGTTATTGTCTGAATCCCGATATACATGGTAAAAGATACAACTTCCTTGAGTTTGGTCTATGAGTGTATCTTTCAGAGTTATTTTCTGAATCCCGATATACATGCTAAAAGGTACAACTTTCTTAAGTTTTGTCCATGAGTGTATCTTTCAGACTTATTGTATGAATCCCAATATACATGCTAAAAGGTACAACTTCCTTAAGTTTTCTCCATGAGTGTATCTTTCAGAGTTATTGTCTGTATCCCAATATACATGATAAAAGGTACAACTTCCTTAAGTTTTGTCCATGAGTGTATCTTTCAGAGTTATTGTCTGAATCCCGATATTCATGCTAAAATGTACAACACTCTTAAGTTTTGTTAATTAGTGTATCTTTCAGAGTTATTGTCTCAATCCCAATATACATGATAAAAGGTACAACTTCCTTAAGTTTTGTCCATGAGTGTATCTTCCAGAGTTATTGTCTGTATCCCAATATACATGATAAAAGGTACAACTTCCTTAAGTTTTGTCCATGAGTGTATATTCGTTATGAAGAGTTTATATGTTGGATAAATCTTTATTGAAGTCTTCCAATATTTCGACGTAGAACATCCATGCGGCCATGGCAAGCAAAGAAGTAATGAGAAGCAGTACAAAGTTTTTCCTCTTTCCTTTCTTCCTTCATTCCAGCCTTTCACCCATATCTCCTCCTCATCCTCGAAGTTTGAATGTTTGAAGCATGTTCACTGTAGACCAATTATTGCTATATTACATATTTACCAAATATTATTGCTATATTATATATTATATTATTGCTATATTGCTATATTACATATTTACCAAATATTATTGCTATATTATATATTATATTATTGCTATATTGCTATATTACATATTTACCAAATATTATTGCTATATTATATATTATATTATTGCTATATTGCTATATTACATATTTACCAAAGACAGGTGATCATCAATTATCAGAAGATATCAATAATAAATCTTATCAATTGATGTACCAGGGTAGCCTAGTTTACATGGCATCTGCCCGGTAAGCAGAACATTGTGGGTTCGATTCCCATCCCTGGACACTTTTATTTTTCCGTTCATCATTACTCTTCATAATTCACCCTTTCATACCTCATCCAAAAAGGTTAGAAATAGTCAATATTTCACCTTGAAATAAAATTTTGATTTTTCATTGAAAAGAAACTCATGCAGTGTAACTTCAAGTGTCGTTTTGCAATCACAGGCCGCAATGTATTATATTGTCTTATCAAATGAATTAAATCTCCTGGACAAAAATATTTAAATTATAATGCACTAGCGCGCCATCTGTTATGAAAATTCGAAACTATTTTAGACGCGTAAGAGCGATTGCTCGAAGCATATTTATAAATGTATGTAATTCTACTGTCCTCAAAGCTTATGTCCATAGTTCATCTAAAATACCCATTTCAAGAGTCTAGCATCAGTATCACTATAAAAGGAAAACCGAAAAATGCAATATAACAGCGGTATGGTAAATTGAACTGGCGAAACCGCTGGGAGGGTTCACCACTGATGAGCCAGGCCTCCCATTAATTTTTCCATTGCAGTAAGGGCAGTAGAAATTGTTTAAATCCAAAAAGAATCTTACGCGTCTAAAATAGTTTCGAATTCGCATAAATATTTAAACAATCAAATAGGTTTCTTTAAGCTGAGTTTCTTTTCATGTTATTTAAAGCAGTCTCGCACTTTCGGGAATCCCTCTTCCCTTCTTATTTATTGAAAAAAGAAAAAAGGCATCTCCTTATCAAGCAACTGAAAGTTACTGATGGCGTGTGCTATCTATCGGAATATATATGCACACACACACAAAAACCTTTATTAAGACACACAGGTCTTACAGAGGATTCTCCTTGGGGTTACAAGACGGAGAAACCTATGAAAGTGGGAAATATACAAATTGGTAAAAATGGAGAAAGATTATATACACATGATAAATATATACAGATTATTATTTGAATGATCCTATGGAAAATAAGAATATGGATCTATCGGAATATAACTATTCTCGTTGATATTTTTAATTATTCCAGAATTGTCCAAATACCCATTCTTGATTAATCAAGAAAAATTAACCACGTACGTGTTTCGGGTATCTCTGCCTTTCTTATTTATGTACTCCTGTAGAAGGGCAGAGATACCTGTAAGCGTGAGACTGCTTCAAATAAAATGAAAAGCAAATCATCTCCAGAAACTTGTTTAATTGTTTAATAATGAATTTAATTAGAACAATAATAAGTCTTCTTCGTAATTAAAATCATATCGTTTATAACTTTATCTTGTGGTACAAAAACAGTACTTTTTTCAATTAAACCTTTTTAAAACTCTTTTCAAAATTGTTTCAAATGAATTGCACAATTTTCAGAAACGTTTATGATTCATTTGTTAGATAAATACTGTTTTTGTAACTTATAATGCTTCTTCAATAAGCTTTTCAATATTTTCTAGCAATTTCTTTTACAAACTTTAGTGAATTATGAGTTTTAGGTTATATCTCTTTTGATTCAAATTATGTATTTCTAAAGTTTGAAACCAAATCATCCTAAGAAATGATTTCTTAATCTTTTGATAATAAGATATAATTTAGTATGTGATGATTTAATCTATCATTTGAAATGGTTAATGATCAATTTATTTATTTATTATTTTTTCTATAGAATATATATTCCTCACCTATCTAAATCTTTAATTCTCCATCAAAGAGAGAGTAAAATGAATAAAGAATCTGTTATAAGGCGAAGCTTCTTTGAATTTTCGTCAAAATCTTCTTTTGGTCAAATGTCAAAAGTAATTTCAATGAACGAGTAGTTTTTACTGAATTCGCAGAGATTGTATTCCAATAATCTATGAAAGTGACAATTTTGACAATTAAACAACTTTATTGACATCTCGTCAATCTTTACACTCAAAGGGAGTTATAAGGTAATAATAATGGTAGGAATGAAGAGAGATATATACAATCGCCGTAGCCCTCTCCGAGGGCACGTCCGGATCAGGAGCTTAAAGCCGCCTTGAATCTAGACAGATCCTTGCCATTTGAGGAGTTCATGTTCGGAACATGTTTGATGATAATGTCGAGGTGGTTCAGAGAGGGTTTTGTGGACATACTTAAATTGAAATTTGACCATAGATCAATTGTTCTTGAAACATTCTGAACTATTATTTCATCTATACCAGTGGTAAGATTGAACTTCAAGATAACCCTCTTTCTTGATGTCCATGGCCAACATTACACTTTGAGAAAGAACGTTTACTTGTCGCTACATGTAAGATTGGATGACAGAACATACATCGATCTCATTTAGGATAGCATTGCACTTAGATAAAATCAATAAAGAATCCAGGGATACATTTCTTGTATAAGGTTATCCCAAAAGTTTGTTTTTCTCTTAAAACATTGTTTTTCTTATTAATTCCCATCCCTGGACACTTTTATTTTTCCGTTTATCATTACTCTTTACAATTCATCCTTTCATACTTCATCCCTAAGGTTAGAAATAATCGTTACTTCTCCTTAAAAATAAATTTAGATTTTTCGTTTAAAAGAAACACATGCGGGATAATTTTCAAATGTCGTTTTACATAACACAATTACTTTATACATAATACAAAGATATTATACATAACGGCGAATAATATTGGCATTTCAATTTTTTTGCAAGTGTTTACGAACTTTTAGGACAACCTTGTAAAATTTTATTTCTTTATCTTTCGGAATAACCTGCTCTTTAACAGGAGCAACTAATTAGATAGAAGTTATACTCCTAGTTGCTCCTGTTGAAAGGCATATTAGCCCAAATTCTTTAAAGAAATAAAATTATAGAAGAAGAGCTTATCTCTGGATGTGAAAGGTCAGCCAATAGCCTGAAACGTGTACGTGGTTAGTGTTTTGTGCTTGTTATTAAAGTTTAAAACACATTTAAACTTTATATATTTTATTCAATTAAGATCAAAATTACATAAACATCCCATTTAATTATATAAACATCACAAACAATTATATATCATAACTACATAACATTAAGCCATCTATTTTCAGTTTTGGTTTTGTCACCGGTCCAATATTTTTTTTTTTTCACAGACTAAATGATGAGATTAATTTATAAATGAAAAATATGCAAAACAAATAAACAACTATATACATCAGTTAGCTTTTCTTAATTAATCATGGGTATTTGGCCAATTCTGGAATACAAGCGCAAGAGATCAGGAGATGCCTTTTTCTTAATTTATTCCTAAGATGCTTTATGGGAATTTTAATTGGTTTATAAGAGTCAGGGAGGAAGATAGTTTATTATTACACTTTGAGCATGAGCCGCATGTCAGCAAACTAACCTGTCCACGGCCGCCAGCATGCGAATGCCATCCTGTGGGGGCCTCTGGAAAGACATGCAACCAGACTACGGGCCAATGTCCTTGCAAGGACGGTGTGACGGGCCTGACGTGCAACCGATGCGCCAAGGGCTACCAGCAATCCAGGTCGCCCATCGCCCCCTGCATCAGTACGTGCCAACCTAACCTAACCCAACCTAACTCAACCCAACCTAACCTAACTCAACCTAGCCTAACCCAACCTAACCTAACCTGTCTGTATAGTGGTGAGCATATCTTTCTTATTAACCATGTCAACTAACTATCTTAATATACTAAAAAATCCTTGTGCATATGTATTTTACCCTATTTATATATTGGTGATCTTTACCATTAGTGGTATTTAAATAGTTGTAATGTTTTTTTTCTTCGCATTTAACTCAAATATCTTAATAGAACATGTGTTCGAAGCTAAACAATTTATATTAATCCTTTGAATGATTAAAAAAGCACTTACACTAACAGAAATGGGTATAAATATATTTTAGTCTTGTCTACACAGTATATCTCCATGAGGATACTCACGCTAGAAGACACTTCTCTACAAAGGATTGTTTTCATTTGTAAAATAACCGTTTTTACTATTTAGAATTTGTAAGTGCAAAGTCGAACTGCTTCTCCCATGTCTAGACATGTTTCACTTACAGTAAAAGCAGTTACCAACTTCTACCCACCATGATTTATCATGGCTTGTACCACGTGTACAAGGGATGCGCAAAAAAAAAAACAATTTAGAATCTCTCCGGTAAGAGGACACTTCTCCCTAAAGGACACTTTGGGTCTGCAACTAGGTGTTGTCCTTTATAGAGAGATAGTTCTACTGTAAGAGGACCCTTCTCTCTAAAGGGGATACTTGGCTCTGCAACTAGGTGTTTTTCTTTATAGAGAGGTAGTTCTACTGTAAGAGTACACCTCTCTCTAAAGGGGATACTTGGCTCTGCAATTAGATGTTGTCCTTTACAGGGAGGTTCTACTGTATATAAAGAGGGTGGCGTGCATGCATCTTAGACATTCTCACACTTCAGATATTTAAACTAAAAAAGGAAGAAGGAGGGAAGCGTTAGCGAGGTGAAACAGTGAGAGGGACTTTTGATGCAGAGATCCCCCGAGTGGATGCCATCAAGCCCCCGCTGCCCCCCGATGCCGAGCAAGGTAGGTCCCCGACCCCCCCACATGCCCCCTCACGACAGGTAACGCCCCCAGTGATCGCAGACGAATGCCCACCTTGTCCTTCAGTCAGGAAGAGAATGAATCTCAACAAGTTCTGCAAGAGAGATTTCGGTAAGTTTTTCACAGAATTCTTCTAACTTTCCACTTCCACACCCCGACGTCCGACGGTATTGAACTCGAAGCCGGTTGCAATCCTGTACAAATGTCTGGAGCTTTCGAATAAAGTCGAGAAAAAGGAGGCCATAGACAGCCGTATGATACCGGCCAGGAGGGCTCCCTACATCTTTCTATATAGGCATAAATCTGAATAAATTATGATAAAAGGAATTTTGCCCACCATACCAAGATTCTATACTATAGAATATGGCTAATTAAAGCCCTCGTATGGTTAATTAAAGTACTCATGTAGCTAATTAGAGCCCTTAATGGCTAATTAAAACAATCATATGACTAATTAAAGCAATCATATGGCTAATTAAAGACTCGTATGGCTAATTAAAGCATTCGTATGGCTAATTAAAACAATCACATGGCTAATTAAAGACTCGTATGGCTAATTGAGGCACTCACATGGCTAATTAAGGCACTCACATGGCTAATTAAAGCCCCCACAATCTTTAGAACTGGATGGCCATCGGCCAATGCCAACATGTGTCTATATACTATAACATATGGCTTTTTAAAACTATATAATTTCCAGAACAGGCTGTTCATATTGTAATGTTAACATGGACCTCTCTACTATAGCATATGGTTGTTCATCAAAACCTGCACAATCTGGAAGGCCATCATCCTATGTGTCATGGACATGTGTCTATATAACATATGGCTCTTCAAAATATATATAATTTCCAGAACAGGCTGGTCATATTTCTAATGTCAACATGGACCTCTATGCTATATCTTATGGTTGTTCATCAAAACCTACACAATCTGGCTGGCTATAGCCTAATGCCAACATGTGTCTCTATGCTATATGTTTGTTCATTCAAACCTACCCAATCTACATGGCTATCGTCCCATGCGGTCTATCTGTATCCCTAAAGACATCCTTTACGCACCGTCACCACTTTACGATGAAGATGTCCACATAGGTGCACCGTCATCACTTTATGGCCGTGGCCAGAGCAAATGTTTGCTCACGTCCGAGACGGCATTCTCGGAGATGTTTGCCCACAGTTGGGATGGATCAGTCAGGCAGCTAGCTTCCTGGTGGGAGAGATACTTCGTCCTGGTACAGTACATCAGCCAAATACAGTCGAGGATGTTCATCTCAGGCTTCTGATGTTTTATTTATTGTAATTGTAGCAGATTATTTATTCTCTAATACCTTTAAATAATTAAGATAATTAAACAAAAAATAAGAAAAGATCAAATATGTGAAATAAACTCTGAGAGAAAACTGGCAAAAACTATAACAAGACTTAGAACAAAACACTATAAAGGGATGACAATACATCCAGATGGCACAATAACCTATAGGACATGTAACAACTGTCCTGGTGTGGAACTAACACCTACTCACATATTCTCATGCCCAGCAATGGCCGCAGCCTTGCAGAAAATTGACATAGACCCAGAGCAGCAGCTTTACACACCCAAGATAGTGGACATTGCTGCTGCTGTGATGGAGATGCATGGAGACATCTGAGACTCGTCTTTGGACACGACAACAACAACAGAAAATTAACATAGACCCAGAACAGAAGCTTTACACACCCAAGATAGAGGACATTACTGCTGCTGTGATGGAGATGTATGGAGACATCTGAGACTCTTCTTTGGACACGATAACAACAACAATACCTTTTTCTTTGGATGCTTCTTTTGAATGAAGTAGCATTCAATATAATCTTCTTTTATTTATAGGCTAATCTAATTCCGATTATCCAATTTTTATGGTGATACATCAGGTTGTATGGTGTCGAGTTTTCCCATAGTTAGATGTCCCAGAATGTCATCTCTGGTCAGATGGTGACAGCAGGACAGTGTATGTACCATCCTTCCATCATTGCACTTGGCACTGCATTGGCGTTTCTCGTTTATCATTATATACATTCTTAGACACAAAATTTAAGGGAGTTATATATTTTGATATCCCCGATCGATTATATTTTTTAAGGAGACAGAGACAATTTTGTTCACACTTGGTTATCTCGTGCATCTTCAATTAAGGTCACTGTGTATCACTATGTATTTTGACTCTTTTTTTTATGTTTGGTATCGGGTTGGCGGAAAAACGTTCTCATAAATTTGATGGTATCTGGTATATTGTTTTGATATTCTATCTCTTAAGGAAAAGAAGTCAGTGGACGAATAGGTAACACCCTCGATTCCCGACAGCCATGAACCGGGATTGAATCCCGCGTTAACATTTTGTTTAATATGTGAATAACCTTCACATATTATTCATTGTTGTAAATATCATAAACTAGGTTGTTCTTTTTGAGCTATACTTAATAAAGTGCTTTTGAAAGGTATCTCTTGAGGGGGGTTTACTCTATATATACTAAAAATAATATCACCGCTTAATTCTAAGACTCCACTTTAAGAGACTGGTTTCCCATGGCTTCCATGGGGACGCCATTGTTGTAGGATACCATTGTTGTTAGAGGGCGTCGACCACCATATATTACGTCGTCTGGTTTTCTTTTGAGAAAAAGTTCACGCTAGAATCGTCTGATTATACGGCATGTCATTCTCGGATGTCAACCATTCAACATGGCTCTAGGGATTACAGAAGCTATTGAAGAGAGAAAGCTATCTACATTTTACAAGGTTGTCCCAAAAGTTCGTAAAAATTTAAATACCAATATTATTCGTCGTTATGTATAATGTCTTTGTATCATGTATTCTCCAAGTAATAAGAAAAATAATTTTATAAAATAATCCCTTGAATAAACATTGAGTAAAATCAATCATTCCTCCAGGGAAAAGTGTCTTTTCAAAAACATTTTTATTGTTCTCTAGCTTTCTGGCACGGACGTCCTTCTACAAGAGAAAACATGGTAGTCTCCTGGGCGTCCGTGCCCGAAATCTAGAGAACAATAAGAATGTTTTTGAAAAGACACTTTTCCCTGGAGGAATGATTGATTTTACTCAATAAGAAAAACGTTTTAAGAAAAATACGAAAGAACACTCTCAGCGGTTTCGTCAAATTAATCTCCAGACCGCTCTACTATTGTATTGAATTGGTTTGGTATATACCATGCATTTTTCTATGAAAGGCAGCTTAGGAGTATTTAATGAGCCTATATACCATGGTATATAAAAGGAGAAACATAGATAATTGTAAAGAAACACATTTCCAGTAAATTTATTTGTTATAAATTGTATCGATAGATGGAAATTGAATTTTTAAATTTAATATTTTATAATCATATTCAAATAAGAATATAAAAAGTAGGTAATTTAGAGTTTTTAATTATAAAATGTCTTATCGCGCACACATTCTTTAAAGAAATCTTCAAGAAACAGCCAAGAGACTGAACTAAGGATATCATGATAATACTATGTCCCACACAATGGTAAGTCGGATGTACACGGAAGATGTTTAAAGGAATATGGTGGGGGTGCTACTGGATTCTAAAAAAGAGTTTAAAATGTCAATCTGACACACAGATGCATTTTTTATTTGTTTTTTTAATTGTTTAGGTTGAACATCTGTTTTTTCTTGTTAGAAATCCCTGTAAGCATCCGTCCTACTCCTTCCTCGAAAATGGCAGATCAATAAAAAAAAAGGTCAAAATAAGAATCCACGCTAGCCGTGGACTTGAACTGTAAAAGAAATGAGAGTTAGGAATCATAAAGCAGCTTTAGAAGACTTCATCCTAGTTTGTTTAGCTTTCTGGAATACGAAAATACATGCTTGATTCTCTCGGTAACTTATGAATAGTTCTTGTGCAAATGGTTATTCTAGGCTTCATCTAAGAATGTAGGATTCGATCCTGGAATCTATCTAAGATTGAAGATTCAGTTATTTAACTCTTGATTATAAATAAACGTTCTCTTCCCTGATTTATAATATAATAAAATAAATAAAGCTTCCAGGGTTAAGTTTCTTGTACAACTTTTTATTTTCAAACTTTCAGACTTTTCAGTCCTTCAACAGGATCCTGTTGAAGGACTGACAAGTCCGAAAGCTTGAAAATAAAAAAGTTTTACAAGAAAATTATCCCTGGAAGCTTTATTTATTTTATAATTCAGTTATTTACTTGAAAATACAAAATTCAAACAAAAACGAGATAAAACCTAACTATTAAAGACTGACGATTTCCATTTAAAGAGATATATTCAATGCCAACATTGTGGTACCATATTTCACAGTACATCGTGTCAACAAGAGATCCTATGAAGAAAGAATCCTATGGATATGGAAAGAGTATTTCTATGAGCAGAAAGAAGGGGAGAAAGTAATAAAGAGTTTTCCCGATGATCCATCACGACGTAATGCGGGAACCATGTTTAATCAGGCATTGTTCCAGAGCTGCCCACGCAGAGTCAATTCACCGTGACCTGCCGGCTCTATCCTGGAAACTCCCAAGTCTGATCAATGCAACACAAACCTTCATCCTTATATCCGAAGTGTGATAACACCATTTTCCTTATATCCGAAATGTGTTGACACTATTGATATTCATCAATAAAAAGTTAATTTACTTGAAGAATCGCTGAACCGATATGGAATCAAATTATGGTTGACGCCATATACAGATCCTGTCACTGGATCGTCGAATTATCCTGAAGAGATGATAAATAAATATGAAAAGGAACTTTGAAAAAAAGAAGAGGTTTGGAAGAGAGATAGAATTGATTGCTCCCAGCAACAATGAGGAAATGGGGATGTTGGAAGAGCCTTTCGGGCGAAGTCCTGACCTTGGAAGGATAGAGAGATATGCTATAGGAAACCAAGAAGAATGTGCACAAATGACTTCAAGTATTGGAACAGAATGAACAACGTAGGATCGGGCCGTCATTGCCACACTTCAGATTGGCAACGGTAAATGTTTTTTAAAATTATTATTATTATCCCATTGTATAATTATACAAGGTCATAGAGACTAAATTCATTGATCAAATTCACAATCTAGGTAGAGTTAGAATTGGTAGAGAAGGAATTAATAATGATTTTTCAGTAGAACCACAGAATAAGAAAGATAAAGATGACCATTATGTAGAATAGATAAGGTCAGATAAAGAAAGAATCAATGATCATAGAATAATTCCAAAAATAATTCATGATGACTATCCAGTAAAAGCACAGAATAGGAAAGATAAAGATATGACCATCATATAGAACGGAGATAGGATCTGATAGAGAAAGAATTGTTGATGAATTTCCAGTAGAAGCATAGAATAGGACAGATAAAGATGACCACCATGTAGAATAGATAAGGTCAGATAAAGAAAGAATCCATTGCTACCATTCATTGTAAACAAAGACAGGGAAAAAAATTATAACCATCCAGTAAAAGCCAATTGAATTATCCTCAAATTAATATTATTAAGACTGTGATTTGCTCAAAGGGAATCAATGATCATAGAATAATTCCAAAAGAAGGAATTCATGATGACTTTCCAGTAGAAGCATAGAATAGGAAAGTAAAAGATGACCATTATGTAGAATGGATAAGGTCAGATAAAGAAAGAATCAATGATCATAGAATAATTCCAAAAGAAAGAATTCATGATGACTATCCAGTAGAAGCATAGAATAGGAAATAGAAAGCTAACCATCCATTGTCTTCTTCTTTCTTATCTCCACTCAATCATATTATGGTATCAAGCTTGTAGAGCTTGACAACCATCATGACTGGGTGAAGTAGAATGCGTCTGCCTTTGTCATTAAGACTGGAAACACTACTCAGTGGCAGGTTAACTTAGCTCCAAAAGAAATGGCCGCCTCTGATATGAAGAACAGACGCCATGTACAGCCGCTCCTAACGTGGAGTACAAACGCTACCATCCATTGTAAACAAAGACAGAGAAAAAAATTATAACCATCCAGTTAAACCTAATTGAATTATCCTCAAATTAATATTATTAAGACTGTGATTTGCTCAAAGGATATTTCCAATACATCGTTTTTAAATATAATTTTAAAAAGAGTAGAGGCTCTCATACATTTGTCGTGCAAATCTACAGTTAACTCTCATTAACTTAGACATGTAAGAACTTTTTATAATATAATATAATGCAGCTTGTGATTGTAGAACGAAGTTTGAAAATTATCCCGCATGTGCTTCTTTTGAACGAAAAATTGAAATTTATTTTAAGGAGATTTAACGATTATTTCTAACCTTAGGGATGAAATATGAAAGGTTGAATTGTGAAGAGTAATGATAAACGAAAAAAAAAAATGTCCAGGGATGAGAATCGAACCTACAGTGTTCTGCTTACCGGGCAGATGCCACAGTTAACTCTCATTAATTAGTACTTATAAGAACATACAGTTAAACCTCTCTATAGCACCCCCTCTTGGGACTCACCAAAAAAGGGGGCTATAGAGAGGGAGTACTATAGACAGGTCACTTTTAATGTAAATCGCATCGTACTACGTATTTAAAATTGGGCGCTATAGAGAGGGAGGCGCTATTTAGAGGGGGCGCTATAGAGAGGGAGGCGCTATTTAGAGGGGGCGCTATAGAGAGGGAGGCACTATTTAGAGGGGGCGCAATAGAGAGGGAGGCGCTATTTAGAGGGGGTGCTATAGAGAGGGAGACGCTATTTAGAGTGGGTTCTATAGATAGGTTTAACTGTATACACAGAACCGATCAAAAGAGAGAGCAATAGGGATCTCAGACACAGAACAATCCCTCCACCTGTATTCCCCCGACTATGGCAAGCGGAGGGGCACAATACCCCCGAGGAATGCCCGTGGTGACTCAGGCTAATTGTGTCCCCTCTCTGATGGATGACGAGTGGCCAATGGGTCGGAAGCCGCGTGCTATTCTCAGCATTCCTGCCAGACTCGACGATGCATCTTGTCTCTCCCTGGACTTACATATGGGGCCAAACAACTTGAATGAAAGGCCAATATAGAAACTCGTGAATGATCACCCAGTAAAAGCATAGAGCTGAGTAAAGAAGGAATGAAAGATGACCATCCAGTAAAAGCATAGAGCTGAGTAAAGAAGGAATGAAAGATGACCATCCAGTAGAAATATTTAATAGAGAAAGGATGAAAAATGTCTATCTAGTAAAAATATTCAATAGAGAAAGGATGAAAGATGACCATCCAGTAAAAAAATAGAATCGTGTATAGAGAAAAAATGAAAGATGATCATCCAGTAAAAGCATAAAGGTGGGTAAAGAAGGGATTAAAGATGACCATCAAGAATAAATATTCAATAGAGAAAAGATTAAAGATGACCATCTAGTAAAATAATTCGATAGAGAAAGAATGAAAGATGATCATCCAGTAAAAACACAGATTTGAATAGAGAAAGGATGAAAGATGACCATCTAGTAAAAGCATAGAGTTGTATAGAGAAAGAATGAAAGATGACACTACCCAGTAAAAGCATGGAGTCGGATAGAGAAAGAATGAAAGATGACTACCCAGTAAAAGCATGGAGTCGGGTAGAGAAAGGATGAAAGATGACCATCCAGTAAAAACATAGAGTTGTATAGAGAAAGAATAAAAGATGACTACCCAGTAAAAGCATGGAGTCGGGTAGAGAAAGGATGAAAGATGACCATCCAGTAAAAACATAGAGTTGTATAGAGAAAGAATGAAAGATGACACTACCCAGTAAAAACATAGAGTCGGGTAGAGAAAAGATGGAAGATGACCATCCAGTAAAAGCATGGAGTCGGGTAGAGAAAGGATCAAAGATGACTACCCAGTAAAAACATAGAGTTGTATAGAGAAAGAATAAAAGATGACTACCCAGTAAAAGCATGGAGTCGGGTAGAGAAAGGATGAAAGATGACCATCCAGTAAAAGCATGGAGTCGGATAGAGAAAGAATGAAAGATAACCATCCAGTAAAAGCATAGAGTCATATAGAGAAAAGATGGAAGATTCTCAACCAGTAAAAGCATAGAGTCTTTTATAATTATTTTAAAAAAATCTTTATAATTTATTATCTTTAATATCGATCATTTGAAAACTTGAGCTATCAAAAAAAAAAAGAAGAATTTAATACCACGTTAATCGAGGCATAAAGTTAATCTAGAATATTTGTTTTGTTGATTGGATAGTATATTATAAAAAATAAATAAACGTTGTGTAGAAGTGTAATTCATCCAGATATCAGATAGGGGCAAACAACCATTGGTATCAAACCAACCTTCCTCCATACGGTCCATGCCGTTGTTTCTTCTCTCAGGCTTTCTGAACCGTGTCTCTATCAAAACCGTCTTCCGGGATTTACGGCGGCGTGGGCCGAGGAAGGTCAACATTTCCCAATGATCCTTAATGAATAATCCATCCTCACCAAAACTCTCCTTGCCTTGTATTGATTAAATCTGATTGGTGGAGAGAACAAATGGAATGCTAGCTGTCTACAACACAGAGGCTTCAGACAATTCTCTTGTGAAAGACTCAAAAAACTCGAGATCTGATAATTAAATGAGTTATACAAGAAACCTCCAAAGGGAATGGAGTACATCATACTGACCGGAAAGACGTATGGGCGACGCATACCTGGATGCCCACCGACACGCTTCGTGGACCAATTAAAGGAATTCACTGGCTTAACGGTCACCAAGATGGTACATCGAGCTCAAGACAGAGATGGCTGGTGTCACATCGTGTTTAGGATGTAATACGTACAGTACAACGTTCGATCGCGAATAAAAAAAAATTATATACATAAAGGAACCTGTCATTTATGGACGCTTTTCTCAAATGATATGATAAACGGGATCATAATATTTAAATAGAGATTCAGAAACAATTTAAGTTATTTAGAATTGTTGTGAAAATATCTCAATATATACACTCATGGACAAAACTTAATGAAGTTGTACCTTTTAGCATGTATATCGGGATTCAGGCAATAACTCTGAAAGATATTACAGTGTTCTTTATTGAAGATACACAAGATAACCAAATGTGAAAAAAATTACCTATGTCTCCTCTAAAATAACAGATGACCGGTAATATAAAAGAATTTCCACTTCCTTAAGTTTTGTCCATGAATGTAGCTTAATTCTAGCAGTTTTTACCTCAAGCATACGCATGGCAAAGCAAGGATAACGCTAGTGGGTTGCGAACTGCTGTAAATCTACCCATAGGCTACAGTCAAGTAAAAGCATTTGCATCTATATGTGTCAGAGATTTGTTTGGTTAATTTCACTTATTGGTTTAAGAAATTATATAGAACATTTTTGTTTGTTCGACAATAGTGGTTCTTTCTTATCCCCTTGTGTAAAGATTACACGAATTCCATGAGTTCATGCTCCTCATGGAATGGGGTGTAGGGATGCAGCTTTCGTTGATCATGGCACCATGATCCAGGCACACTTTAGTGAAAGTCTGACTTTGCCTGTATTTTGAGGCCGTTCCTAACATGGAAGCAAACACCTTTGCTGCCGACTCTAACATGAGTACAGACGCAGCTCCTCCATATCCCTGGAGTGGGACCTTTGCTGAGGTCTATCAACCGGGTCAGTTGAACCCGGGATTTTTAAAGAGGTCTACTCCTCTTCTAACAATGCTGCTGTTGGTCCACGACTGCTTATTCGTCAGAGTTATTCTGCTTGTTTCACAGCTGGCCTTCATATCTGAAGGTCTTTCCCCTATCCGCCACCTGGGGAAGTGCCCTATAGCAGTCAGCTCTGCTGAGGCGTTCTCGACAATATTTTTAATCAGTCTTCTTTAGATGAGGTTAGATCACTCATGATGATATCCAAGATCAAGTATTTACTGAGGCAGAGCGATTATCCAGATATATATTTTTCTAGAATCGTTCTCTAACTAACTACATTGGTGACATTTATTTACACTCATGGACAAGACTTAAGGAAGTGGAAAGTCTTTGTTGTCACCGGCCGTCTCTCTCTCTCTCTTTTTTTTTTTAAGAAGACAGAGGCAATTTTGTTCACACTTGGTTTGAGCCTTTTGATGGTGGTGGTGTTTTGTCTATCTCCAAGGAAAGGGAGGTGCCATTTCCCCGTTAGTCAGCCACATTTCAGAGTTCCCTGTAGGCCTTCACTGTTACCGTAGCGGCTCGGGGCTCATGAAGGCCCCACCGTACTTTGCCCTACAGGGCAGAACCTTTCGATAAAGTGCTTTTTGGTTTTAAAACCCTAAATGTAGGATAATGTGTAGATTCCAGTAAACACTAGACCAAAGTTAGAATAGAAATACCAGCCACAATCCCTCAATGTGGGGGACAAAACTTAAGGAAGTTGTACCTTTTAGCATGTATTTTGGGATTCAGACAATAACTCTGAAAGATACACTCATAGACAAAACTTAAGGAAGTTGTACCTTTTATCATGTATATCGGGATTGAGACAATAACTCTGAAAGATATACTCATGAACAAAACTTAAGGAAGTTGTACCTATTAGCATGTATATCGGAATTTCGACATGTCTTGAGATTGTATTGGCTGAAGGGGTTGAGGCCGACATTCTGTTCGTCCAGTAGGTACTGTACTGGGGGAGGGAGGGTGTGGCACGAGGTCCGCAGCTGCCCACCCACGCACGCCCACTCCGCCGCTCTTGTTAGCGAACACCGACTTCCGTCTCACAGCGCCATGCCAAGATTCTTGCTTTGGTTTCTGAGAACACGGGCCTTCTCTCTCTATTTGGCTCGGCATTGGTATCGGTACATCTACTTGGCTGGCATTGGTGTCGGTACATCTACTTGGCTGGCATTTTGGAATAAATTATCTTAATCAAAGAGAGGATATTAATTCTAAGTGTAAATATGCGCCATTTTACATCTCTAGTTTGATATATCCAGGTATGATGTAGATCACTTTAAAGTTATGTAAGCTGATCTCCTGCTTTAAAATGTACCATTTGGGCGTACAGGTAGAGAGAAGGTTTGTTGGTTTACGAGCGGTATTGTCTGTCTGCCTCATTGTTCGCCTCATTGTAGGAAATGAAGCAGAAATAAGTATATTGTTGTTTATTCCTATTGCACATTGTACAAGTTATGATACCTATGATGGAAGGGAGGGTTATTGAAACTTCCACTGTAAGTGCAATTTGGGATCGAAGCATCTAGAAATTATAAGGTTGTTCCAAAAGTTCGTAAACACTTGCATAAAATTAAAATACCAATATTATTCGCCGTTATGTATATTACCTTTGTATTATGTATAAAGTAAGTGTATTATGTATTATTATGTATTCACCGTAATAATATTATTCGCCAAGTAATAAGAAAAACAAAATTTATTCCTGGGTGTTCACGTACTTTTGGGACCACCTTGTAATCGCTTACATACTTGCAAGTTTTCAGAGCCCCGTTTGAAAGCTTGTACTTGCTGGTGGGGTGTAAGAATGATCTTAAGGCTCCAGTGAAACGCTCGACGTCACCGCTGGGTCATGTGGCTTGACTGCAGCTTATTTTCATTTGCTGGCGGCCGTGCTTTTTGAAATTTTATATAATATTTTTTTCTGAAAAGAGAGATCCTTTTTGCATTACCATTATATTCAGGATTTTTTTTCTGATCACCCTAGACCATCTTTTATTTTCCATACCTTTTTTTTAAAATTATTTTCCCCTTGAAACATAATTTTCTACTTGAATTTTTTTTTTTACAGTAACACTTCCCTTCTTTCTCTCCATCCCTGACCCGGGGATACTTACTTGTGTTGCAGCTCTGTTGACTTGCTTGGTTCATTGCCACAGTGTATTTTGATCGTTCTGCTTGATACAGCCCGTTGGTAGGACTAGACGGCCATTCTATAATGGCCAATTAGTCGAGCAAAAGAATGAGGCTCCAGTAAAACGAGGTAGTCCCATGGCCGGGTCAGTTCCAGGTTCAAATTCACATTAATAGGTACCGCTCAGCAAGAGCAACCTAGTTCATGATAATTGAAACAGTGAATAATATGTGAAGGTTATTCACATATTAAACAAAATTTTAACGCGGGATTCAATCCCGGTTCATGACTGTCGGGAATCGAGCGTGTTACCCTCTCATCCACCGACTATGGCCGGGTCAGTGAAGACGGGTGATGTGTGCAGCCGTGCAAGCCACCGTGTTGGACCGAGAGACCGCTGGGGAGTGGGCCCGTTTCACGGTCCACGTACTGCAGGTGTTCCGTGGCAGCCAGGTGCGGCGTGGGACTCAGTTCCTCTGGGTGGCCCTGGCGGACCTCGCCTGCAAGTGCCCCAAGGTCCGCGTCAAGGCTACCTACCTCATTCTGGGTAAGTTTCACCAAAGTAGACTGGCTGTGCCTCAACTGTATGCTGTAGTGCATGTCTTGGGTCCGAAAACCCCAATCCTAGTCAAATAGATTGATAACCGTACATGTGTTTGGGTTCGAAGGCCAATCCATCCTTGTCAGGGGAGTGTTAACTGTATTATTTTGGGTCCGAAGACCAAGCCATCCTAGTCAAATGCATTGTTAACTGTACATGTGTTGAACCCGCAGTTCAACCCATCCTTGCCAAATGTAGTACTGAACGTATATACATGTGTTGGGCTCAAAGAGAATTTCATCCTTGTCAAGGGGAGTGCTAACTGTACATGACATGGGTCCGAAAACCATTCCATCCTTGTCAAGGGAAGTGCTAACTGTACATGACATGGGTCCGAAGACCATTCCATCCTTGTCAAGAGAAGTGCTAACTGTATTGTGTTGGACCCGAAGACCATTCCATCCTTGTCAAGGGGAGTGCTAACTGTACATGACATGGGTCCGAAAACCATTCCATCCTTGTCAAGGGAAGTGCTAACTGTACATGACATGGGTCCGAAGACCATTCCATCCTTGTCAAGAGAAGTGCTAACTGTATTGTGTTGGACCCGAAGACCATTCCATCCTTGTCAAGGGGAGTGCTAACTGTACATGACATGGGTCCGAAGACCATTCCATCCTTGTCAAGGGAAGTGCTAACTGTACATGACATGGGTCCGAAGACCATTCCATCCTTGTCAAGGGGAGTACTAACTGTGTTGTGTTGGGTCTGAATACCATTCCATCCTTGTCAAGGGGAGTGCTAACTGTACATGTGTTGGATCCGAAGACCATTCCATCCTTGTCAAGGGAAGTGCTAACTGTACATGACATGGGTCCGAAGACCATTCCATCCTTGTCAAGGGGAGTACTAACTGTGTTGTGTTGGGTCTGAATACCATTCCATCCTCGTCAAGGGGAGTACTAACTGTGTTGTGTTGGGTCTGAATACCATTCCATCCTTGTCAAGGGGAGTACTAACTGTGTTGTGTTGGGTCTGAATACCATTCCATCCTTGTCAAGGGAAGTGTTAACTGTACATATGTTGGGTACAAAGACCATTCCATCCTTGTCAAGGGGAGTGCTAACTGTATATGTGTTGGGTCCGAAGACCATTCCATCCTTGTCAAGGGGAGTGCTAACTGTATTGTGTTGAACCCAAAGACCACTCCATCCTTGTCAAGGGGAGTGCTAACTGTACATGACATGGGTCCGAAGACCATTGCATCCTTGTCAAGGGGAGTGCTAACTGTATATGTGTTGGGTCCGAAGACCATTCCATCCTTGTCAAGGGTAGTGCTAACTGTATATGTATTGGATCCGAAGACCATTCCATCCTTGTCAAGGGGAGTGCTAACTGTACATGACATGGGTCCGAAGACCATTCCATCCTTGTCAAGGGGAGTGCTAACTGTATTGTGTTGAACCCGAAGACCACTCCATCCTTGTCAAGGGGAGTGCTAACTGTATTGTGTTGAACCCGAAGACCACTCCATCCTTGTCAAGGGGAGTGCTAACTGTACATGACATGGGTCCGAAGACCATTCCATCCTTGTCAAGGGTAGTGCTAACTGTATATGTATTGGATCCGAAGACCATTCCATCCTTATCAAGGGGAGTGCTAACTGTATATGTGTTGGGTCCGAAGACCATTCCATCCTTGTCAAGGGTAGTGCTAACTGTATATGTGTTGGGTCCGAAGACCATTCCATCCTTGTCAAGGGGAGTGCTAACTGTATTGTGTTGGACCCGAAGACCATTCCATCATTGTCAAGGGAAGTGTTAACTGTACATGACATGGGTCCGAAGACCATTCCATCCTTGTCAAGGGGAGTGCTAACTGTATTGTGTTGAACCCAAAGACCACTCCATCCTTGTCAAGGGGAGTGCTAACTGTACATGACATGGGTCCGAAGACCATTCCATCCTTGTCAAGGGGAGTGTTAACTGTATATGTGTTGGGTCCGAAGACCATTCCATCCTTGTCAAGGGTAGTGCTAACTGTATATGTATTGGATCCGAAGACCATTCCATCCTTGTCAAGAGGAGTGCTAACTGTACATGTGTTGGGTCCGAAGACCATTCCATCCTTGTCAAGGGTAGTGCTAACCGCCTCTATCTTACATCCCGATTTGTGGTCTTGAGTTGCAAGTCCGTGAGTTCTTTTGGTTCTTCCACAATATAAATTAGTTGTCTTGTCTAAATTTACTCATCTGGCTTTAGGATTTGGATACAGTTTATCTTCTCATTCCACGAATATGAGATGCAAGACTTTCCTTAAATACGTTCTTAAATGAAGCTTAGAAGAAATCCAGATAGAGAAGTTATTTTCGCCCATATTCAGCTTTGGAATACAGATATCGCAACATGTAGATGACAGTTTAGGTAACTCCAATAATATTCTGTTGAACACTCAGTAATCTCTTATAACTGCCATAGACATTTTTTTTAGACAATTAAATATATTTTAATGCCACTCTTAGTTAATTGTTACAAAAATCAAAGATAAATTAAACAAAGATAAATATGATTATTTACAATTTGGTGATAAAAATATATATATAACAGTTCTCATGAAGAGAGGCTCATCCATCTTGAGAGAGTCCTCCTCTAGACAAGGACAGGATCAATTTGAACTGCTTTCAGTTCAATGTTGATATAATACTTTTATAACTGCCATAGAGAGTCAGGCAAATATAGTTTTACGGGCTACAAACCAAGGTGTATGATTCTCGAGACTAAAATGAGCGTAAAAATCAGATGTAATCAGTTAGAGAACTCAGACACAGAATGACCGGATAACACGATGTGCATACAACAGATTTTACTGTATTTTAATTTGGTAAATCTCAATCATCGTGGCTGGTGGCTGATGCAGGGAAGGACAACCATCAGGCCCAGAATCCCGGTGGACTCCAGGTCGACTCCCGTAGCATCCTGCTCGACTGGAAAGACGACTACCTGAAGCGTATCCGACGATACCAACGACGTATGCGCAAGGGGAAATGCAACACCTAACCCTACCGTCGCTTGCATTGCAAACCAAAGACCCTTTCTAAAAGATTTCCCTGCTTTGGTGCCCACCATTATTCCATTTGTTAGGAGATATTTTATATATTTTGTTAGAGTTTGAGAAAATATATTTTAAAAAATTTTACTTTTAATTTTTGTTTGTTTAACCCTTTGTGTAGCGCAAAGGTCCAGACCCTATATCCCCTCCCTATATAATATATTAATTTAAAATATGACAATTACACTATGTTAGATGATAAATTATTCTCAGAGCTTTTTTTATCCTTTCTTAGGTTATCTATAATCTTTATTGAGATTATAATTTTATCCCCCTCCCCCCACTATAGCATCGTTCCCCTTTCCAAACTTCTATCTTTTCCATATATCGTCTTGTTGCTTCTAGTATATATACTGCTGACTGTCGAAATTATATATATATACCCCTAGTCATATTATCAGAAAAAAAAACTCTATCAGCTGACAATCAAGATCTTGTAGGGGAGAGATGTATCTTGTTTGTAGCAATGGGGAACTTGATGGAAGATTGCGATGACACAAAGGGTTAAGTTTGTGTATAGATGATTCGTATGTTCCCTTGTAGCATTTTCTGTATGATATTGTCAACGTATATGTACTTATAGCTGTTGTATCAGTACTTATTTCTTTCTTTTGTGAATGCTTGCTCGCTTGTAAGTTGCCGTGGAAATACCGCCAATCTAAACATATCCCCCTATCTCCCTCTGATTGGATTGTAAAAGTACAAAAAAAAAAATCTTCAAATTGTATATACAGTAGAACCTCCCTGTAAAGGACATCTAATTGAAAAGCCAAACTGTCTTTTAGGAAGAGATGTCCTCTTACCAGAGAATTACTAAATAGTAAAAATGGTAATTTTGAAAATGAAAACTGTCCTTTATAGAGAAGTGTCCACTCAAGGGAGGTTCTACTGTATACGAATTAAAAAAAGATGTTTATAATTATCTTTTTGTTTTATAAACAATGGCGGCTGTTTTTTACAAGATAGATATATATTTTAATCATTTTTTTTAAAGAGCTTTTTTTTTTAAATATTGAAGTTTTATGTATATATTTTTATATATTTGTATAGATATTTTTTTTTGTATTATTTTTTGTGTCAAATGTTTTTTCGCCGAGCTTATAAGGTTATGTTTTGGCTTCAGTATATCATTGAGCTTTTAGTCTATTGCCATTGTGTCTATTAGTGATATCTTTTTAACCGATATATATTCCCAAGTACAAAGTGAATTAAGCAAGGTTCCCTCCCCTCAACATATCACACTTATTAGTAAATAAAAGCTTTGTAATAGTTAAATCAATTTTAGGCCAACTTATTTATTTACCAATTGCAAACAAGACACGCTCTATCCGATCTGGATAATTGTGCGTGAAACTATTTACAATAATTCAGATTGTAGTAGAGTAGGTAACAGAATTATCAAAAAGAAAATAAATAATTAAGAAAAATATCAATTTAAATCGATTTTAGGATATAAACAAAATTCGATAACTTCCTTATGCCAACTAGTTTTTCTTTTTTCAGAAATAGCGAAAGACAGGTCTGAGAATTGGAAGAAAAAAAAATCATTATATAAAGCCATTTTGTCTTACTCATCCTATATTCAAAGAAAATGAAAATATCAACAAGAAAAAAAAAAACCTCCCACAAGCCCATATATTTTATATTAAATTTTGATATATGAAAATTATTTAATCGTTTTATGATAAATATCTTAAGATAGAAATTATTATTATTTTTTTTTTTTGATAGATGAACCTTATTACTAATAGTATTGCAATCGTGAAAAAAAAGTTTTAATCATAATTTGCTTTAATTATGCTGATAAAAATATATAGGGCATAATATAAGAAAAGAAATATTTGACTTAAGGCGTGAAGAGTAAAGAAAATAAAATATTACGTATTTACAAAAAGATCTGTGTCGGCCAAAAAAAAAAAAAAAAACAATAACAATGCGTTTATAATAGGAAAACCGCAACAACTGTTTGTATATTTTACAGATTAGTTTGTTCTAGAAATTATAATTTAATATATATATATATTTTTATATAACATATATATTTTAATTAAAAAGACATATATTGGATTAAAATATAATTTATTTTACCAATATTTCAGTTGGCTGAACGTCAACCTTTATCAAGGTGTTATAACATATTAATGTGTTTCAACAACAAACTTAGCGCCACATAACGTCAACAGAATTAAGTTTTAAAAATATTTGGTTATATTCAATGGGGAGAATTTTTTTTTTGATATTTTCTTCCCATCTACTTATATATTTGCCTTATTCTGTCTGTCTGTTTGAAGCTCACGGATGGGATTTTTCATAACCATCGGTGGTTCAGTGGTAGAATGCTCGCCTGCCACGCGGGCGGCCCGGGTTCGATTCCCGGCCGATGCATTTTTTTTTTTTTTTTACAATTTTTAAAACTCATTTATATATTATACAAGAATGACATCCACGGCGCCAATTTATAATTGTAACGAATAGTATTTGAATAAAAGCATTTAATCGGGTAAAACCCGGGCGTTGCCCGGGTCATTCGTATATAATAATTGTATAAACGAATGCAAGACAAAATCACCGCGAATGTTTCTTTTTTTTTTAAGGCAATTTCTTTTTAAGGCAATTATCGTTATTTATCGTTATTTTTTGTTTCGATTTTATTGAAAAAAAAACGATATGGTGCCTTTAAAAAATGATCTTTATTACTATGCAGTTTTCTATTTAGTCAATATACCTAAGTTCATGTTGCAAATGTAATTATCTCTATCGATTTAGTAGGTGAAATGCAAAAAAAAAAAAAAAATCGACATGATGAAATCTTTATGAAAATTCACATTTTTATTTTTATATTTTCAAGACACACACAGTTTGGGGCGGGACGTTTCACAAGAGAGACATCCACGGCGCCAATTTATAATTGTAACGAATAGTATTTTAATTAAAACATTTTAAAAACACACAGTTTGGAACGGGACGTTTCACAAGAGTGACATCCATGGCGCCAATTTATAATTGTAACGAATAATATTTGAATTAAAACGTTTTTAAAATATATGCGCACTCGGGTAAAACCCGGGCGTTGCCCGGGCCATTCGTCTAGTGTAAAATATAACCAAATATTTTTAAAACTTAATTCTGTTGACGTTATGTGGCCCTGATTTTGTTGTTGACACACATTAAATATGTTATAACACCTTGATAAAGGTTGGTGTTCAGCCAACTGAAATATTGGTAAAATAAATTATATTTTTTCATCCAATGTATGCTTTTTTAATTAAAAATTTATTTATGGGTTGCTCTATTTTCAAAATAACATAATTATATAGTCTTGTGGTGTATAAGCCTAACAAAAACTGCGTTTTTTATTAATTTTTTTTTTTTTATTTTGTAACGCGATTTTCTCTTAGCTTTTCTAATAGGTTTCATAGAATGGCGTTTATTTTACTGTCTTTCTACATTTTGATGAGGATGAACATGCATGTGGATTTTTGGACACACAATTCTACCATAATATTTGTTTGAATAAAAATAAGATCACAGAAAGCTTTTTAAATGTGAGCTGATATAAGAAATATAAGTGTACTAAAAAATAGTTTTCATACAAATACATTTACTTGCAACAAATAAATATACTGGCATTGTGTTTCTTTTTAAATAATATCTCTACAGACCTTACTGCAATGATAGAAGTTTTTGATTGATGTGCCAAGCCCTTTCAATTAATAACTCGTATCATTGCAGATAAAGCACAATTTGGATTATAGATTATAATACAAGAAAATAAGACCATGGATTATATCATTGCAGTAAGTTCTGTAGAAATATTATTTAAAAGAAACACAATGCCAGTAAATTTATTTGTTGCAAATTTTATACAGTTTGAAGGTACAGAAGAAAAATATCACAAGGTGAGATATACACTCATGGACAAAACTTAAGGAAGTTGTACCTTTCATCATGTATATCAGGATTCAGACAATAACTCTGAAAGATACACTCATGGACAAAACTTAAGGAAGTTGTACCTTTCATCATGTATATCAGGATTCAGACAATAACTCTGAAAGATACACTCATGGACAAAACTTAAGGAAGTTGTACCTTTCAGCATGTATATCGGGATTCAGACAATAACTCTGAAAGATACACTCATGGACAAAACTTAAGGAAGTTGTACCTTTCAGCATGTATATCAGGATTCAGACAATAACTCTGAAAGATATTTGATGTACTGTGACTCTATTGAAGACATACAAGATAACCAAGTGTGAACAAAATTGCCTCAGTCTCCTTAAAAAAAAAAATAGATGACAGAGGACATCAAAGACTTCACACTTCCTTAAGTTTTGTCTAGGAGTGTAATATAATGAAAAGGAGATCTGATGTGCAACTGAATATTGTTGATGACTTTCAGCCATTCCGATGGAAGTCCATCAGAAATATCCAATTGCATGATCAAGAGGTGACCTTTCAAAATATATCTTCTTCTTCTTTCTTATCTCCACACTGGGTGAAGTAGAATGTGTCTACCTTTGTCATTAAGACTGGGAGCACTACTCAGTGGCAGGCCGACTTAAGCTCCAAAAGAAATGGCCGCCTCTGACATGGGGAACAGACGCCATGTGCAGCCACTTCTAACATGGAGTACAAACACTGCTCATCCTGTATCCCTGGATTAGGAGCCCTTACAGGGTACTATCAGCCGGGCCAGCTGAGCCCAGGTTTTTTAGTGAGCTTGTTACTGCTCCCCCTCCTCCTTTTTCATCCGGGCTTTACCGGCAAGGGCGAAGTTCTGAAGACAATTGATGTGTTTGAGCTGAGCATTGCGAGAAAAACGGCTGCAATACGCCAATAGACACGACAAAGTTATTTTGCAACATGATAATGCTCGGCCACATGCTGCAGCACCTGTTAAAACATACTTGGAAACCCTCAAATGGGAAGTCCTACCCCACCCGCTGTATAGCTCAGACCTGATCCAGGGATTTGTAAGAAATTGGAAATGCTGAAGTTGCTATTTTTTGAACAAGCGCACCTAATAAAGTTAAATTGGTAATAAAATGGAAGCAGTTTTCTATCTTTATATATAAGTATACAGAATATAGCATTCTTTAAGTATTTACAGTAGAACCTCCCTGTAAAAGACAACACCTAATTGCAGAGCTAAAGTGTCCTTTAGGGAGAGAGATGCCCTTCTTCTTCTTCTTTCTTATCTCCACTCAATCACACTAAGGTATCAAGCTTGTAAAGCTTGAAATTTTTTATGGTGTCTGCCGGGGAAGAGTTAGAGCTCATCAATGGATGAGTCAATACAGTCAATATGTCTTGGGGTTGCAGGTTGAGGATTGCACTTAGTACATAGTGGGAAGACCCTGCAACCATTCTGGAAAGTCATTGTCCGTAGATGACCAGACTTAAGTCTGGAAATCAAAGACTGTTGTTCTCTTGGGAGGACAGAACTTGTCCCTCCTGCTCTAGAGAGGTGTCCTCTTACTGGAGAGTTACTAAATAGTAAAAATGGTAATTTTACAAATGAAAACTGTCCTTTATAGAGAGGTGTCCTTTAGCGTAGGTGTCCTTTCAAGGAGGTTCTACTATATATACATTTTTTTAAAAGAATTTTTAACAAATTATGGTAAATTATTTATAATAGCCCAGGGGTTGGCAAACTTTTGAGTTGGAAAAGTAAAAAAATTATAAAATTTCAAAGTTTTTAATAAAATTTTTTCTTGCCAACAATAAATAGTACTCACATAAATAATATTTACATATGGAACTATATAAAAAACTGCAGCTTCACATTAAAAGAGCTGTAATGTGGCTTAAGCGATGCAGGTTACCGACCCCTGATATAGACCATAGTGCCAAAATGAAGATGCCAAACAAACACTGTGAGTGGGAGTGGAACCTTGCAAGGATCTACCATGTAACAGGGTACCACGCAGTGAAGGGAGTAAATTGTACATAGCTTATGCTCTAGCCGATCTTCTTTTGTACCATGTCTAGATGGAACCTGTCATATCATCTCTCCTATGTATGCTCTCTCGATATTTTCTAAGGATCTGTGCCAAAAGAACAATAATAAAAAAATAGGCAAAAATTGACTGTTTCTATTTGTTTTTTTCCACATCACACATCATTCCATTTCATCATATTCCACATCATACCGGCCTCTGGCCTACATTCATTCATAGTTCTTAAAAATTAAAGATACTTTGCCAGTGATAAGGCACAATTTCGATTATAAATTATAAACACCAGGTAATAAGACCAAATCCAAATAAATAGTGTGTGACGTTTCAGTAACAGCGTTGTTACCATCTTCAGACAAAAGTACTGAATCAGAAATTTTACCACAGCATGTTTTAAATAATTACTGTTATCAAGTGTGTAAACAATTCTCATTCAGTACTTTTGTCTGAAGATGGTAACAACGCTGTTACCAAAACGTCACACACTATTTATTTATTTGGATTTGGTCTTATTACCTTGTGTTGATATTTGCCAGGTAAATTTGGCCAGGACAAAAGATTTTTTCGAAGCGTTGAGAAAATCAAAAAGATTTACTGGCCTAAGTATCTTTAATTTTTAAGAATCATACATACAGTTACAGTAGATAAATACTTCTTTACAGATTTCTTTAACATTTTTTTAAAACAATTTTTTTGTTAAAGATTCAAATCTCAAAACAAGATTTCTTAGGCCCAAGATTTTATGTTGTTATAACCATGATAAGGCACAATTTGGATTATAGATTATAAACACAAGGTAATAAGACCCTATCTAAATTAATAAATAGTGTGTGACGTTTCGGTAACAGCGTTGTTACCGAAATGTCACACACTATTTATTTATTTGGATTTGGTCTTATTACCTTGTGATGTTATAACAATGATGTTGTTATAGCCAGTGTTAAAACAATTGTGACTTTATTATTGTGATGTCATAACCATTGTTAAAACAATTTGCCAAGCCAGATTTTGGACAAATGAGGTAAATTTTGTTATTATTTTCTATCTTCAATGGTTTGAGATGGCCTGTTCTAAATCTTGTTAGTGTTGTTTGATGCTGTCTGAGGTTCAGAGTTCCTCCTGAGTCCACTCCACTGTACCAGCTGTGCTTAGGTGGTAAAAAATCAATATACACTCATGAACAAAACTTAAGGAAGTTGTACCTTTTAGTATGTATATCTGGATTCAGACAATAACTACAATAAACGACCAATCAAACCCACAGGCATCTCCGAGAGTTCATGGCAAGGTTGCTGACCGAGCCCTCTCGTTCGGACTCAGTTAAACCCGTTCTACGCTCCAATAGGACTCCCCCCCCTTTGGCCCTCGAACCCTTTGTTCACAGTACTCCCTGAATCTGCCGACGAATCAAGGACCTCTGAGGTTCCGAGGTTTACACAGGGAACCAAGGCGAAGGCGGGAGGGTGGTACTACTGTGTGCACCCCTTGGTTTTTCATGGCGCACACGGCAAGGACGATCCCAATGGCGCACACACAGAGCGAAGACCCAAGAGTTTCAAGACTCGTGCGCCTAGCGTCAGCCAACCAAGGGCAGACGGCCAGCTTACAGCTTCACTGGCGATCAGCCAGTGGCACCCCGGCACAAGGACAAACACGCAGAGTCGCCTCTCCACTCCCCTATCCTCAAGGGTGCCCTTTTCCCAGCCCTAAGGCTGGTGCCAAGACAGGGCTTCTTTCCCCGTTCACAGTTGGTACAGTGGAGTGAACCCAGGAGGAGCTCTGAACCTCAGAAATAGACAGCATCAAACAACACTAACAAGATTTAGAACAGACCATCTCAAGCCATTGAAGATAGAAAATAACAACAAAATCTACCCCACTTGCCCAAAATGTAGCTTGGCACCTGCAGCTCCAGAACATATTTTGGCTTGCATTAGATATAGTAAACAGGACTTTTAGGAGAGGCCACTGCTTATCATCAAACAGCTCGAGGAGCATGAACTCATGTAATTCGTGTAATCTTTTTTTTTTTTTTTTTGCTTATCCCTAGTACACGTAGTACAGGCCATGACAATCATGGTGGGTAGAAGTTGGCGACTGCTTTTACTGTAAGCGCACCACATGTCTACACATGTGAAAAGCAGTTCAACTTTGCACTTACAAATGTGCCAGAGCCACGTTTGGTTACTTGCACTCGCTGCTGGGGTTGGACTTTTGCAAGAATCGGGGGCCATTGGAGCATTTTTACATTTTGTGTAATCTTTACACAAGGGGATAAGAAACAACAACATTTCGGGCTGTTGGCCTTCGTCAGCGTGGAGCAGACGGCTGTACCACTGCAACCAAAAATGTTTTGTTATAGTGTGATAATATAAAAGAACATAAAGTAGCTTCTTAGAGAGAGAGAAAGAGAGAGAGGTAGAATACGTTTATTCCGCTAGTTTTCGAACAACATCAATTCCACGCCCGTTGAAGAACGATGCTGTTCCAAAGCTAGCAGAATAAACATGTTCTACACAAGAACCTCCTTTTTGCTCTTTTATATTTTCACACTATAGTAATGGTAATCAAAAAGTTGTTCTTTACAAAAATATTTTGGTTCCAGAGGCTTCTTGAGAAACCAAGAATTGGTATTTAAGGTCAAAATTATGTAAATACGCTAAACACATGAAAAAATAATAAAAAAAAGGTTAGGTGTTGGTATTATAAACACAAGGTAATAAGACCAAATAAATAAATAGTGTGTGATGTTTTAGTATTATTACTTGTAATATAAAAGAAGAAAGAAAAGGAGAGAAAGTGATAAATTGTTTGCCTGCAGTGCGTGCCCTTTCCACTTGAGTGACTTCATGAGACACGCGCACATCAAACAAGTGTTTGTTACCTTTTGTTCTTCAAATAATAAAGTTATCTTATTTTCTTTAATTTTTTTTATTAAAAATAAAGGGGGGGTCGGTGGAAGGATAGTCTAAACCGTTGGTTTTTGAATGGTACGATCCGGGTTCTATTCCCGCATTGGGCACTTTTTTTCTGTTAAAAAAAAAAAAAATGCTCCAATGGCCCCCCGATTCTTGCAAAAGTACAACCCCACCAGCGAGTGCAAGTAACCAAATGGGGCTCTGGCACATTTGTAAGTGCAAAGTCAAACTGCTTTTCACATGTGTAGACATGTGGTGCACTTACAGTAAAAGCAGTCGCTAACTACTCACCAAGATTATCATGGCCTGTACCACGTGTACTAGGGTACACGCTTGTTCGGCGGTACATATACTAAAATTGGAACGATACAGAGAAGATTAGCATGGCTCTGCGCAAATGACACGCAAAATCGTGAAGCGTTCCACGTGTACTAGGGATAAGCAAAAAAAAAAATAAATAGGAATTTTACAATAACCAAACTATTTGGATTTAGTCTTATTACCTTAAGCTGGTGACAATATTAAAGATGAAGAAACACCAGAGATGAACACAATTCTCCAAAACAAGGTAATAAGACCAAATCCAAATAAATAAATAGTGTGTGACGTTTCGGTAACAGCGTTGTTACCATCTTCAGACAAAAGTACTGAATGAGAAACCATGCTGTGGTAAAATTTCTCATTCAGTACTTTTGTCTGAAGATGGTTACAATGCTGTTACTGAAACGTCACACACTATTTACTTATTTGGATTTGGTCTTATTACCTTGTTTTATAATCTATAATCCAAATTGTGCCATTTCAACACAATTCTCCCTAATCATTTTCTCTCTCACTTCAGATGAGGGTATCTAATACTAAAGACAAACAACACACAAGTGATATATGAAAGATCAAAATTTATAAAATATATATAAATAACACATATTTCTGTACAATTTGATGCAATAGAACAGATTATTATCTGGGGGGGAGAAGCTGTTAGCTATGTACACGATGCTGGAACACACCAAGCACACGGTCAAAACATAGTTTCACAACTATTTCATAGAGAGAATTGGGTTATTTATAAATTTCTAAATACAATATTTATTTATAAACACAAGGTGTAATAAGACCAAATCCAAATAAATAAATAGTGTGTGACGTTTCGGTAACAGCGTTGTTACCATCTTCAGACAAAAGTACTGAATGAGTAAAATTCAGAGTACATTCGGTACTTTTGTCTGAAGATGGTAACAATGATGTTACCGAAATGTCACACACTATTTATTTATTTGGTCTTATTACCCTGTGTTTATAATCTATAATCCAAATTGTACCTTATCATTGTTACAAATTCATTCAGTAGTTTTGTCTGAAGATGGTAACAACACTGTTACAGAAATATCACACGCTATTTATTTATTTGGATTTGGTCTTATTACCTTATGTTTATAATCTATTAGCCGAATGACCCGGGCAACGCCCGTGTTTTACCCGATTGAATGTTTTGTTTCAAATACTATTTGTTACAATTATAAATTGGCGCCTTAAATGTATGCATATATTAGTTAATAACTATAGCCTATGTGCTTTATCTGTCTATGTACTGTTGGCTTCCGTAGGCATCTCTTACTGGGAAAAAGAAAGAGAGGATTCCATTTAGTTATTAACTAATATATGCATTTATTTAAGGAGCGACCCGCTCCAACACAAGTTACAACAACCAAAGAGCGAGTGGGGGGGGGCAAAGTCAAACACAAAGTGTCTCGCATAGTGGCGGCGCCATCGTAGCCACGTGATCGTAGCCAACCAATAGGAGAGCGCCATTCCAAAAAAAAGCAAACGGTGACAGAGATGAAGAATTGAAGAATGACGCTCGTAACTGTATATAGAATAATCCAAATTGTACCTTATCATTGTTACAAATTCATTCAGTAGTTTTGTCTGAAGATGGTAACAATGATGTTACCGAAACGTCACACACTATTTATTTATTTAGATTTGGTCTTATTACCTTGTGTTTATAATCTATAATCCAAATTGTGCCTTATTATTTATTTATGAGAAATTATCTTATTATATTTCTAATATCATTTAGTATATATTACTGTAGAACAACCTCCATGAGAGGACACTCATACTAGAGAACACCTCTCTATAAAGGACAGTTTTCATTTACAAAAATGACCATTTTTACTATTTAGCAGGGGGTCGGTGGAAGAGTGGTCTAAACCCTTGGTTTTTGTCTTCTACGACCCGAGATTGAATCCTACATTGGGCACTTTTTCTAAAAAACAAAAAAAAATGCTCCAATGACCCCGATTCTTGAAAAAGTCCAACGGCAAGTGCAAATAACCAAATGAATCTCTGGCACATTTGTAAGTCCAAAAGTCAAGCTGATTTTCACATATTTAGACATGTAGTGCAGTTACTATAAAAGCAGTCGCCTACTTCTACCTTGTAGAGCTTGTTGATGGTGTCTGCTGGGGATGAGTAGAGCTCATCAATGGATGAGTCAATACAGCATTAGAGTGGTTTAGTCTTCTTCTTCTTTCTTATCTCCACTCAATCATATTAGGGTATCAAGCTTGTAGAGCTTGTTGATGGTCGTTTTTTTTTTGCTTATCCCTAGTACAGGCCATGATAATCATGGTGGGTAGAAGTTGGCGACTGCTTTTACTGTAAGTGCACCACATGTCTACACATGTGAAAAGCATTTTGACTTTTCACTTACAAATGTGCCAGAGCCCAGTGGGGTTGGACTTTTGCAAGAATCGGGGGCCATTGGAGCATTTTTTTAAATCAGAAAAAAGTGCCCAATGCGGGAATCGAACCCGGGTCGTAGCGGTCGAAAACCAACGGTTTTGACCATCCTTCCACCGACCCCCCTGATGGTGTCTGCTGGGGATGAGTAGAACACATCAATGGATGAGCCAATGCAGTCAATAATGTGGTTTGGGGTTACAGGTTGAGAATTACAATAGACCTCAATGAAGTGGCAAGACTTACCGCGGCTCAGAGGATGCGGACACACACGATGGTCAGGATGGCTGCGGCCAGGAGAATGATGACTATCCAGTACCCTGGGAAGATAAAACACTCAC
This sequence comes from Cordylochernes scorpioides, assembly GCA_030710605.1. Classification (NCBI taxonomy): domain Eukaryota; kingdom Metazoa; phylum Arthropoda; class Arachnida; order Pseudoscorpiones; family Chernetidae; genus Cordylochernes; species Cordylochernes scorpioides. The sequence goes on from CP092880.1 coordinate 7,472,672, forward strand.
ATTAACTTCCACAGAGACAAGGGATACATCTATACTAGATGTGGATACAGAGTTAGTTAGACCACTATGTACCAAGTGTAGGACCAACCTACTGGAGACAAACTTCAATGGGAGGAGAGAGGAGAGGAAATCTCGCTGGATCTTATTCCAAGAGCTGTTGATGGACGACTCTTCCAGACTCAACGAACATAAACTAGGAGAGAGCTCTCACTCATCAATATTTATATCTATTTATTCATATATTTATCATTATATAATCTTATTTATTCATATTTATATTTATTCTGTATTTAACCTTATTTGAAGTAAACGAAAAAAATTGCGCTACAAATTTTAAAATAAAAGAAATTCATTGCGAAAGGTTGTATTTTTATTTTAAAATTTAACCTTATATAATCTTATATGAACACTAGCGGACGTACCCGGCTTCGCCCGAGGTTTTACCCGAGTAAAGGTTTGTCTAACGAACATTTGTTAAAACAATTCTCTATAAACTTATAAAAAAAAGAGATATATTTTGATAATTTGAAACTCGTAAATGTGAATCTCTCGATAAAGTGAACATTTTTCCCGGTCCCTGTGTGCCGTGTCATCCTGAATTTTGTCTTTCATAATTTTCTACATTACAAAATATTTTATCTAGTGAACATATTTTCCCGGTCCCTTGATAAATACTCGATAAGTTGAATAAAATCATGGTCGTGAATCTCTCGATAAAGTGAACATTTTTTACCGTTCCCTGTGAGCCGTGTCATCGTGAATTTTGTCTTTCCTAATTCTATACATTACAAAATCATCGACACAGGATATCATTTAATGTTGTCTAAAGGGGGTTAAGAGAGCAGTCTCTTTCAAATGAAAAATGCTTTAATTAAGCAGATGTTTAAAGTATAATATATGAGAGAGGCAATCTTACAGGTTGTCGACGCTGTAAAATCCCCAGAGAGAGTGTTTTTGTAGCATCATGCTGTGACTCACACGATGACCCAAGGTCATCAGAAGCAGCAAACTAAGCCTATTTCCGTCTCAATGGCGGCGCTGCTTGCGAGTTAAATATACATATCTGCAAATAACTCTAAGGATATTCAAGATATTCAAGAAATTATTTTTCGTAAACCTTTCCGGGGATACACCTAATAATATCCCAAATTTTCACGGCGATTGGATGTATGGTTTTTGAATCCATAGAGGACACACACACAGACAGACAGACAGACATTCAATTTTATATATATAGATTGTAATGAATCAGTTTCAATCTCAATCTCACTCATCAATTTAAACATTTGTCACAGAGTGATGGAGAGCCAAGTACTGTACATAACACTAGACAACCACTGGGTTTACACCACACAGGGTGCACTCAAGGTAGATGTCAATCTTGCCACTGTCACAGACAGTGTCCATTCTAACAGCTAGCCAGTGAACTCACCACAAGTGTCCGACTTGCGCTGCACCACGGTGATGTGTTTGGTCTGGGTCAGGAGGCGCTCTCTGGTCCTGTCGGTATGGTCCGAGATGTCAGAGATGAGCTCGTTGTGGACATCCAGCTCTTCACTGATACCTTGGGCCATGCGCTTCTGGCGGACTATCACGTTATGTAGGGAGTCCAGTCCTTGGTCTTGTTCTGTCACACCAGGGTTGGTTGAGTCAAGGTGCCCCACCAGGGTCTAAACTGTTGGTTTTCGACTGCTACAACCTGGGTTCGTTTCCCGCATTGGGCACTTTTTTCTGATAAAAAAAAAATGCTCCAATGGCCTCCAATTCTTGCAAAAGTCCAACCCCAACAGTAAGTGTAAGTAACCAAAGAGGGCCCTGGCACATTTGTAAGTGCAAAGTCGAACTGTTTTTCACATATGTAGACATGTGGTGAACTTACAGTAAAAGCAGTCGCCTACTTCTACCCACCATGATTATTATGGTCTGTACCACGTGTACTAGAGATAAGAAAAAAAAAATGCCCCACCAGTCTAGCCCCCACCCACCAGTCCTACCTGCCAAGATAGTCTGCTGCCTCTGGTGCATCAGCTCCGGGGTGATGTCCCCCATCCCCTCCAGGGCCCGGCCAGTCTCCTCCGGCATCCAAGATGCTCCAGCTGACTCCACAAAGGGAGTGTTCCCAAACAAGTCAAGTCTGCACAGCCAAAATGGAGTCTTTCTCCGTTATTATATACAGTTAAACCTGTCTATAGCACCCCCTCTAAATAGTGCCTTCCTCTCTATAGCGCCCTATTTTAAATACGTAGTACGATGTGATTTACATTAAAAGTGACCTGTCTGGTCTGGTTCAAAATCACATTAATAGGTACCGCTCAGCAAGAGCAACTTAGTTCATGATAATTTAAACAGTGAATAATATAAATTAAGAAAAAGGCATCTCCTTATCGTGCAACTGAAAGTTGCTAATGGCTTGCGCCATCTATCGGAATAAATATCAACTATTCTCGTTGATTTTTAATTATTACAGAATGATATGAATAATATGTGAAGGTTATTCACATATTAAACAATTTTTAACGCGGGATTCAATCCCGGTTCATGACTGTCGGGAATCGAGCGTGTTACCCTCTCATCCACCGACTTGTTAAGTGACCTGTCTATAGCACTCCCTCTCTATAGCACCCTATTTTGGTGAGTCCCAAGAGGGAACGCTATAGACAGGTTTAACTGTATATTTATTTTATTTAAAAGATACTTTAATAAAATGAATAATGTTTCTAGGGGGCTAAGTTTCTTGTGTAACTTTTTATTTTCTCAAGATTTCCTAGTCATCTCATTGTGGCATGAATATTCTCTACTGGAGTCTCTTCTTCTTTCTTATCTCCACTCAATCATATCAGGGTATCAAACCTGTAGAGCTTGTTGATGCTGGGGATGAGTAGAGCTCATCAATGGATGAGCCAATACAGTCATAATTGTGGTTTAGGGTAGTTGCAGGTTGAGACATATGAATCTATATGGGAAAACACCACTAATTGGATGCCCATGTTACTGTAGAGCTCACACCTTCCCTGACAGGTAGAAGCAGGTAGAATTGGACTCACCGGTCGGAAGATTCTGTGTTCTGGAAGCGGGATTCCATCTCCCGTTGCCGATGAGTCAGTATGTCTACCATTCGTTGCCGTCTCTCCAGTTCTCCATGGGTGCTGCCACACCCAAGTCACTCTATCAAAAACATTCCCACAACCCCTCGCACAAGTATTGGGAGAGTGGACATTTCAAGATGTTGTTGTGTGTTAACAAGTAGTTGACTGGATGGTGCACATGTGTAAATATGTGAAATAGTTATAAAATAGAAACCTGTAAATATAGTTAAGGATTTGCATTGTAATTAAGAAAAAACTTCTCTCTCTGGCGGACGGTCGCATGAAACTGCTCTCGCTGGCAGGCATGCGCGCGCACAGGAAGTGACGTGCTAGTGTTCTCGCCGGCAGCCAAACGCGTGCGCCGGCAGTCGCCTGCTTTTTGTTCTAAAACGTTCTTTTAAAAATAAACGAGCGGTAAACAACGGTCTTCAGTTGTTTTTAATTTTAGCTTACAAGGCGTAAAGGGAAGTGACCCTACGCTCGCAAACCTACAACATGTGACAGGAAATTGTTATCTATCAAATTAGAAACTATTTTTGTTAAAATTGTGTTTTATATATTTCATTCTTTTATTATTACAATAGAACCTCTCTTTAGCAGACACTGCTAGCGAACACCTCTCTATAAAGGAGAGTTTTCATTTGCAAAATTACCATTTTAACAATTTTAGAAACTCTCCGGTAAGAAGACACCTCTCCTAAAGGACACTTTGGCTCTGCAATTAGTGTTGTCCTTTACAGGGAGGCTCTACTGTATTTATTTGAGTTCTATCAGAAACTACACCACAGAGATGACGAGCAGAATTGTATTTTGACCATTCACCGCCATTTTTGCAGCAACATGTTAAAGATAATGAGTCAGTTTTCTTTTGCCCCTCATTTGGAATACACCTTGATGGATAATTACATAACATGTCATACTACAGCCGCAGCATCTCCTACAACCAGCCCGACAGAACCCAACAACCCTGTTGGAACGGCTCTTAGTGACCATGTCCTACAAAGATGAATCACTTCCCATAATAAAACCCTCTGAGACCTACATCCTCCCTCTATCTCATCAATATTTTCTAGTGATTTATCAATAATGGGTATTCCTTTTTGTTCTTTTGATGTTCTCAATTTACTAAAAATCTTAAATGTGTTTCCAAATGAATTATTAGTAAAGTTTTCTTCTATAAAGAATCAAATCACTTGGTAACTTGAATTAAACCAAAACTTTAACAACTCTTTGGTAGAATAATGAGTTTAATAAATTTACGAATATTGGGTCTACTCATCAATATACACCACTGGTTAGCAAAAATACCTCTCAAGTCAAATAAATAGTATCTGACATTTCTGTAACAGCGTTGTTACCATCATCAGACTAAAGTACTGAATGAAAAAATATATCACAGCATGTTCTTAAATAGTTACTGTTATCAAGTTATAATACACTGCGGCCTGTGATTGTAAAATGACACTTGAAGTTACACCGCATGAGTTTCTTTTCAACGAAAAATCAAATTTTTTATTTCAAGGTGAAATATCGACTATTTCTAACCTTTTTGGATGAGGTATGAAAGGATGAATTATGAAAAGTAATGATGAACGGAAAAATAAAAGTGTCCAGGGATGGGAATCAAACCCACAATGTTCCGCTTACCGGGCAGATGCCATGTCCACTAGGCTACCCTGGACGTATTTTTCCGTTCGTAAATGATACATAAAGTAACTTATAATACAATATAATACACTGCGGCCTGTGATTGTAAAATGACACTTGAAGAAACTCATGCGGTGTAACTTCAAGTGTCGTTTTACTGTTATCAAGTGTTAAAACATGCTGTGATATATTTTCTCATTCAGTATTTTTGTTTGATGATGGTAACAACACTGTTACCAAAATGTCACACACTATTTATTAGGATTTGGTCTTATTACCTTGTGTTTAGAATCTATAATTCAAATTGTATCTTATCAGCCCTTAATACACTAATACAGTAGAACAAGCTACATGAGAGGACACTCAAGCTAGAGGACACCTCTCTACAAAGGACAGTTTTGATTTGAAAAATAACCATTTTTTACTATTTAGCAACTCTACGGTAAGAGGACACCTCTTCCTAAAGGACACTTTGGATATGCAATTAGGTGTCCTTTACAGGGAGGTTCTATTGTAATTGTACAAATTTCAATAGGAAAGGTTTAGCTTGTAATGCCATCATATCATCCCATAATAGAAGCATTTCTTTTTGTATTGCCATAGAGACAAACTGGGAATTCTGAGGACTTGAACAAAAGATTATACAAAATGGAGGCAACAAAAACAATAGTTTGATCTAGAGAATATCTCTAAATGGAAGCCAGCATACTGTAGGTTCAATAGGAAAGGTTTAGCTTGTAATGCCATCATATCATCCCATAATAGAAGCATTTCTTCTTGTATTGCCATAGAGACAAACTGGGAATTCTGAGGATTCTCCTTGAACAAAAGATTCTACAGAATGGGGGCAACAACAACATATTGATCTAGGGAATCTCTCTAAATGGAAGCTAGAGTGCTCTACAGGATTCCTTGAATCTTGAAGGCCAGCTGAGTTGACCAAACAATCAGAAAGCTTTGATTATGCATTATCCCTCTGCAATGAAGGTCTGGAAACTTGCTTCCAACTGCTACACTCTGCAATGAAGGTCTGGAAACTTGCTTCCAACTGCTACACTCTGCAATGAAGGTCTGGAAACTTGCTTCCAACTGCTACACTCTGCAATGAATGTCTGGAAACTTGCTTCCAACTGCTACACTCTGCAATGAAGGTCTGGAAACTTGCTTCCAACTGCTACACTCTGCAATGAAGGTCTGGAAACTTGCTTCCAACTGCTACACTCTGCAATGAAGGTCTGGAAACTTGCTTCCAACTGCTACACTCTGCAATGAAGGTCTGGAAACTTGCTTCCAACTGCTACACTCTGCAATGAAGGTCTGGAAACTTGCTTCCAACTGCTACACTCTGCAATGAAGGTCTGGAAACTTGCTTCCAACTGCTACACTCTGCAATGAAGGTCTGGAAACTTGCTTCCAACTGCTACACTCTGCAATGAAGGTCTGGAAACTTGCTTCCAACTGCTACACTCTGCAATGAAGGTCTGGAAACTTGCTTCCAACTGCTACACTCTGCAATGAAGGTCTGGAAACTTGCTTCCAACTGCTACACTCTGCAATGAAGGTCTGGAAACTTGCTTCCAACATTTAGATTGCTATCTAGGTGATTGGAACAAGAACTGTTTGCCGGAGAAAATTTAGCATCTCATTGGTTCATATCACAAATATATCTATATATAAACTAACCTCTAGTTACTTGTAGAATTTCAATAATGGGTGCTAAGAGAGGGCCATGTTCCAAGCCTGTTGAGTGACAGTGGGTTGGCGGAAGGATGGTCTAAACCGATGGTTTTCAACCGCTACGACCTGGGTTTGTATTCCCGCATTGGGCACTTTTTTTCTGATTAAAAAAAAAATGCTTCAATGGCCCCCGATTCTTGCAAAAATCCACCCCCACCAGCGAGTGCAAGAAACCAAACAGGGCTCTGGCACATTTGTAAGTACAAAGTCGAACTACTTTTCACGTGTGTAAACATGTGGTGCACTTACAGTAAAAGCAGTCGCCTACTTCTACCCACCATGATTATCATGGCCTGTACAACGTGTACTAGGGATAAGCAGGAGTGACATGGTGACAAAGCCTCTAGTGACCTTGAAGTAGATAATCAATAGAGCTGAGATGGTGAGATTCAATAGAAGGCAGTAATTTTAGAAACAAGAAATCTCAATCTCTCACACATTAAGAAGTTATACCTACAAGGTAATAAGACCTAATCCAATTAATTTAAGTGTGTGACGTTTCGGTAACAACATTGTTACCATAAAATGATATTTTTAGTCTTTTGTCTGATGATGGTAACAATGCTGTTGCCTGAAATGTCGCACACTATTAAATTATTTGGATTAGGTCTTATTTTCTGTTGTTGTTTCTTATCCTCTTGTGTAAAGATTACACGAATTCCATGAGTTCATGCTCCTCGAGCTGTTTTATGATGAGCAGCGGCCTCTCCCAAAGGTCCTGTTTAGTGCATCTAATGCAAGCCAAAATGTGTTCTGGAGTTGCAGGTACCAAACTACATTTTGGGCAAGTGGGATAAATTTTGTTATTATTTTCTATCTTCAATGGCTTGAGATGGTCTTATTTTCTTGTATCTATAATCTCCAAATTGTACCTTATCATCAAAGTTGTAGTTTGAAATTTTCCAGGAGGAAATGGATCAATAAAAGCAAAAGCCTCCTCTCCAGTCAAAATGAATATCAAAACTAGATGTCATCTATTAACCATCATCACAAAATAGCAGCCAAAACTGGTGCTGTGGTTTATTCTTTATCATCGTTAGTAAAGTTTTCTAACTAAGGTGATAAACAGTCCATCATTATGAAGCATAATTAAAGAGAGAGGTGGCTCTTTTAGTACATATAGTTAAACCTGTCTATAGCGCCTGATTTTAAATACATAGTACGATTGTAAAACGACATTTGAAATACTATCCCGCATGTGTTTCTTTTTAACGAAAAATCAAAATTTATTTCAAAGAGAAATATCGATTATTTCTAACCTTTTGGATGAGGTATGAAAAGGTGAATTGTGAAAAGTAATGATAAACGGAAAAATAAAAGTGTCCAGGGATGGGCATCGAACCCACAGTGTTCTGCTTACCGGGCAGATTCCATGTCCACTAGGCTACCCTGGACGTAGTACGATGTTATTTACATTAAGAGTGACCTGTCTATAGCACCCTATTTTGGTGAGTCCCAAGAGGGGGTTCTATAGACAGGTTTAACTGTATATAAAGTAAAACCTCCCTGTAAAGGACACCTAATTGCAGAGTCAAAGTGTCCTTTAGAGAGAGATGTCCTTTTAGCGAAGGGTTGCTAAATAGTAAAAATTGGTAATTTTGAAAATGAAAACTGTCCTTTATAGAGAGGTGTCCTCTAGCGTGGTGTTCACTAAAGAGATGCTCTACTCTATGTTGAATTGATTTTGAATAATAATTGAGAATTTGAAATTATTTACACGTAAAAAGATGTGAGGAAGGACTGCTTAAGATTGAACTTACAATACCACACCTCACTGACATGGATTGAATCTTTTTTTTTTCCCTTATTCCAAGTACACGTGGTACAGGTCATAAAACATAAAAGTCGGTGGACGAGGGGATAACACCCTCGATTCCCGAAAGTCATGAACCGGGATTTAATCTCACGTTAACATTTTGTTTAATATGTGAATAACCTTCACATAAATTATTTACTGTTTCAATTATCATGAACTAGGTTGCTCTTGCTGAGCGGTACCTATTAATGTGATTTTGAACCAGGTACAGGTCATGATAATCATGGTGGGTAGTTAGCGACTGCTTTTGAATCTTAAATTATCCTTACTAATTTACATACACACAACAATTCTATTTAGAGAGTGTTATACTAAGTGTCACACTAGATATTTATGTAGTATGGAGAGTTACTCACAGCCTGTTCTGGGAAGCAGCTTGCACCAGGTCAGACTTGAGGGACTCAAGAGCTGTGTGGAATCTCTTGAGCTCCACTCTGGCCTTGACGTTGAACTGGGCAGACACAGACATAAGTTAATAGTGTATGACATAACAGCATTGTTATCGAAACATCACACACTATTAATTTATTTAGATTTGGTCTCGTTTGTACTCCATGTTAGGAGCAGCTGCACATGACGTCTGTTCCTCATGTCAGAGGTGACCATTTCTTTTGGAGTTAAGTCGGCCTGCCACTGAGTAGTGCTCCCAGTCTTAATAACAAAGGCAGATTCATTCTACTTCACCCAGTCATGATGGTTGACAGACACCATCAAGGGTTACAACTTGATACCCTAATATGATTGAGTGGAGATAAGAAAGAAGAAGGAAGATTTCATTGGAAGTTTATTTGACAAAGGCAGCTAGGTAGAACAACAAGGAGAGGTTTACAGTACCTGGGTGTAGGCATGGCTATTCCTCTGCTGCTGGTTCCTCTCCCGGATAAGGCCCAGGATACCACGGGCTCTGGTCTCCAGACTCTCATGGGCTCCTAGCCTGCAGCAACATTGTCAGCAGGGGGTACAACTAGTGTGTTCTGATTTATGTATTCATTTATTATCAAATCAGACGCGATATCACTACAAGGGATGGTTACGTCAAGAAACAACACTAAGATACTATATTACATGAACAATTGAATAATTACAAGGTTTGAGTAGTGTTTAAAGAAGAAAAGAAAGGACATTAAAATCATGCTTGAATTTACAACCAACTAATGAAACAAACAAATATACCTAGTTTGGCAATTACGTTTTTTTTAAATCAAGAGAGAAAATCATAGACAATATTTACAGAATTTTCTATATTTAAAATATGAGACCTTACTGTTTATAAACATAAAAAGATCCTTGTATTCGATGTCTTCCCGATTTCTGTAGTTCTGGAAGATTGGACATTCAATAAGCAGGTGACTGGAATTCTGCCTTCTCTCTCCACACCCTGGATCGTCTATAGCTTCTATTTGAAACAGAAAATCTCCCAAGTTTCCATGGTTAGTAATGAATTGCACATTGTAAAAGTCTGGGCGGAAATTTTTGGGATGCCTGAAGGGAAAAAAAGACGAAAGTGCACTAGTATATATATATTATAAAAAGTATCTAACATTCTTGTTCTTAAAATAATCATTCATTATTAAAGGAGAATGTGGACTGAATGTCTTCTTCACTTAGTTGGTCCAATTCATATTTAATAAGTCTTGATTCGATCAGTCAGGAAAGGGATCTCTGCCAGACAGTGGACACAATTTGAGGAAGATGTTTTAAACGATCTAATACCCCAAAGAACAATTTGGTATTGCATCGAATTTATGCATTCTGATGATTTCTATATTTGTTTTCTTTTTGTGTGCTCTTTTATACTGATGAGAATTTGAATTATTTTTGACGCCTAAGATTCTTTTAAAAATAAATCAATTTTCTACTGCCCTTACTGCAATGATAAAATAATAGGAGGGCCTGGCTCATCAGTGGTGAACCCTCCCAACGGTTTCAGCAGTTTAATCTACCAACTTTTACTTGTTTATTTTTCGGAAGAGCAATGGTCGAAGCATATTATATATTTATCATTAAATGTATGGCAGGAATATATAAATCTTGGCCATATGGATGTTTAGTTTTATTCTGAACATAGGTGGCAGAAGGTGGCGCGCGGCGGTGAAAGAAAGAAGAGCTACGTCATCGCTGACCAATGGGAGGCCACCAGCTGCACCACCAGAGGGAGCTCGCCACCTTCTCGAACATTCTTAGCACGCTCGTCACTAAAGAACAATGCCTTTAAGCTGCGGCTTTAAATCTTTTGTAAATTCTTTAAATATTTATTGTAAAGAAAATTAAAATAAATTCATTTGTAAAGCCTGGGATAATTGCCTGACCAAAGATAAGTACATTTGTTTCTTTAAACTATTATAAAACATTCTATTCAATTAAGGCCTAACGAGAACAAATTGTTTTGTAAACAATCATTCTGCTTTTCCTTCTTGCGTATTTGCCAAGTGGGAAACAAAACATGGAAGTTAGCAATGAAATTGAACTAGAGCAACCATCTCATCAAAGATATTATATGCCGTATTATCGCAGCATTAAGAAGATTCACATCAAGACGAGGTACTCCCTCAGATATATATTCTGACAATAGAACCAATTTTAAAGGAGTAGCTAAATTTCTCAATGAACAATATGCATTGCTACATACTTCTGAAATACAAGATTCAGCTTCTAGCAGCCAAAACAAGAGTTGCATCACTCAAGGCTCTTCCATGTTTAGAACTCTGCGCAGCTCTTCTGTTGAGTCACCTAGTTGATTCAATTAAGCTAACACTTCTCACCGGCGGTGGCGCCGTCAGGGGAGCTTAGCTAGATTTGGTCAATCTAGCCTCTCCAGCAATGGTCAAAACATTCTATATACAGTTACGAGCGTCATTCCTCATCTCCTAATCAACTCTGTCACCGTTTGCTTTTTTTTTGGAATGGCGCCCTCCTATTGGTTGGCTACGATCACGCCACCTTTGCCCCCCACCCCCCATAATGCCTCCCCCACTCGCTCTTTCGTTTTTGTAACTATTGTGTTGGAGCGGGTCGCTCCTTAAATAAATGCATATATTAGTTAATAACCAAATGGAATCCTCTCTTTCTCTTTCCCAGTAAGAGACGCCTACGGAAGCCAACAGTACATAGACAGATAAAGCACATAGGCTACAGTTATTAACTAATATATGCATTTATTTAAGGCGCCAATTTATAATTGTAACAAATAGTATTTGAATCAAAACATTCAATCGGGTAAAACACGGGCGTTGCCCGGGTCATTCGGCTAGTATTATATATTTATCATTAGATGTATGGTAGATTAAACTGGTGAAACCACTGGAAGGGTTCACCACTGATGAGCCAGGCCCTCCCATTAACTTATTATTGTAGTAAGGACACAGTAAATATATTTAATTTTTAAAAATGCAAACGTATCTGAAATAGTTTCAATTTGTTGTAACACACAATGTGAACAGAATGTGAAAAAATAATAAAAAAAAACAAAAAAAAAAAACAGGTTGAATCAACATTTAGTTGATTTCTGTCCCACTAGATGGCACTCTGCCATCTAGAAAATGCTCATGTTAATAGTCAGGATATGTCTTATTTGTTTTTTTGTTTTTTTAATAAACAGAATACAAGAAAATAAGACCTAATCCAAATAATTTATTAGTGTGTGACGGCAACAACATTGTCACCATCATCAGACAAAAGAATAAATGAGAAAAAATATTACATAAAACATTGCTGTAATATTTTTTCTCATTTATTCTTTTGTCTGATGATGGTGACAATGTTGTTGCCGAAATGTCACACACTAATAAATTATTTGGATTAGGTCTTATTTTCTTTTATTATAATCTATAATCCAAATTGTGCTTTATCATAATAAACAGAATGTTTCTTGTTAAAAAATGAAACCCTTCAAGAAGCTACCAAAATAACACAAACCAGATGCAATCAAATCAGTCTATAAAATGTATATCAGTATGGTACTCATTTCAATAGACCATCGGCCATTATATTATTCTGCGCTAGGCCTACTCACAGTAAACAAGATTTGACAACAAATCTTCCGTTCCATCAAAACCCAATGCCAGCAGGAATGGAAATCTAATTCTGCACCTGACTGGTACAGAGCAGGAGAGACAAGCACCAATTCTGTCTTCCCAAGAGAACAACAATCTTTGATTTCCAGACTTAAGTCTGGTCATCTACAGACAATGACTTTCCAGAATGGTTGCAAGGTTTTCCCACTATGTACTAAGTGTCAACCTGCAACCCCAAAACACATCATTGACTGTATTGATTCATCCATTGATGAGTTCTACTCATCCCCATCAGACACTATCAAAAGTCTCAAGCTTTATAACCCGATATGATTGAGTGGAGATAAGAAAGAAGAAGACAGTAAACAAAACCTAACCAAACCTATCTTCTTCTTATCTTCATTCAATCATATTAGGGTATCAAGCTTGTAGAGTTGACAACCACCATGACTGGGTGAAGTAGAATGCCTTTGTCATTAAGACTGGGAGCACTACTCAGTGGCAGGCCGACTTAGCTCCAATATAAAATGGTCACTTCTGACATTCTGACATGAGGAACAGACGTCATGTGCAGCTGCTCCTAACATGGAGTACAGACTCATCCTGTATCCCTGGAGCAGGAGCCCTTACAAGGTACTATCAGCATGGCCAGCTGAGTCCTAACCCCTATCCTAAACTAAGCCAACCTAAACTAACCTAACCTGAACTAATCTAGTTTATTGATATACTTAGAAGCATCTTGCTGCCAGTGGTCTTCAGAAATTTGTATATCATCTACGACTTTTTTTTTTTTTAATTTTGACCAGAAAAACTTTATATTTAAATCATAACATGTTTATTGTATATGACTTATAATTCTGTTGCTTGTAAATCTTAAATGTCACATGAATGACACATATAAACAACCATCAAATGCATTTATTAGGCCTTGTCAAATTTATTTTTCTTATAATGACATAGGCAAAGTTTTTGTTGCAATGTCAACATAATATAAAACTTAAGTTAACCTTGTTCAAGTTTCTTTATTGATAAAATATATTAAATTACATATTATGTCAATATTTTTATGTATACATTTCTGTTTTTATCGTTGTCAACTTTATAAACATATATAATAAACAACAGTATATTTTCAAAAAGAGAGATTTGGCAAATGTGACAAATTTATTAATTATTTTAATAATATATTGATTATATATATAAATTTAGCTTGGAAAAATGTCATGGTATTTAATACAATTAATTAGGGACAGGATTAAGGGTGGGTTGTGGTTTTGTTACGCTATCAATATAATTTAATGGTAAAATATTTTTAAAAATTCCTTTTACCATGGATCTCCTAATGGGTTCACCATATTGTATTTTATGTATTTATTAAAAATAAATGTTTTTAAATGTATGTAAATAATAAAAATGAAACTGATTTAATAAGAAAAACAATTTTTTCTTAACAAAAACAAAAGAAGGAATACGATAACAAAAGGAGCTCAAAGTGTTGAATAAAGAGTAAAAAAGAACCGAGTAATATATGCGCTAAAATCTTTGTCATTCATTATTGGAATATAAGATGAATATATATATATATATATAAATATATAGGGTCGTTAAATATCAAACTTTAATTTTTAAAGAGTTTTACTATATGTGAAGTATTAGAACCTATATATCTTTTTGCATTTTTTTCTTGGTTTATTCATCTCTTTTCGCTAGCTTTTTTTTTTCATGTATGTATCGAATACACTTTTCTGTGGGTCAACAGATAGCAGACTATGTGTGAATACCAGGCCGCCGCCAGCCGACAAACGATTTCACGAGAGGTATGGAGATTAAACTCAGAAGGGCAGGTTGGCCCATAAGTCAAATTTATACAAACAGACACCTCGATACGTCCACAGTGCACTTCTATCGCCATTTTACAGAGTGTGCAGGACTCTATTGATTCTCCTATATCGATAAGAACCATTACACGCAGATCGGTCGCCGGCGGCCTGAAGAAGATCGCCATTGACCCAACGGCACAGACACCTCCGTTTGTAATTTTGCAGGGATAGAACCACATGAACAGCGGAATGGCACAGGGTAGTGTTCTCTGATAAATATCTCTTCTGTTTTAGCAATGTCAGTCACCGAGTAAGAGTTTAACTCCCTCTTGGTGACAGGTCTAACTGGCCCTTCTGTGGAACTCGCACTTCACAACAACGGCATTATGGTTTGGGGAGCCATCGCCTATGATATCAGATCACCTCTGATTTGTATTGAGAGCATTATGACGACCAATACGATACGTGGATGAGGTGCAGTACTCAGTGACACTACCCTTCATCCAGGGGTGCCAAATGCCATTTTTCAGCAAATACCGCTTAACCTAACATAGCACGCATCAGTCAACATGCTCTGCATGAAACCTCGGTGATTTTACATAGCCACCAGTCTCTCCTAATCTCTCACCTATAGAACACGTCTGGGATCTAATTGGACGTCGTTTGCGTGCGCTGGCACAGCAGCGTTTAGAAGATGAACTGTGGTTGACAGGAAATAGGAAGTTATCCCTCAGGATACCATTCGAACGCTTATTGAGTCAGTACCAAGACGTGTTGTTACATGCATAGTCGCCCGCGATGGCCCCACAACATATTGAGTGAGCAGCTGTGTCGCTTATTCAATAGGTGTATTCAGTTCTAATAAAGATAATTTATTATTCTTTAATGGTGCTCTATTTAAGCGCTTTTTACAAATTTTTGCCCACTAATTTTTGGTATTGCAAATTCAGTGTCGCGTAATGTATATAGTTTATTTAATTAAAAGAACACACAATCGTTTATTTTTATATATTATGTGTGTAATTGTGAGATATTTGAAAATTAGAGAAAAACAGCGTGTTAATTAAGTTTGATGAGGAGAGAGATAAGGATTTTAAAAATAGTTCATTTAAGATTTTTAAAGACCTGTTGTGTACAGGGCCTATCACAACAAACTCAAACTGGCTATAAGGTGACCGAGAGGTCTCCTCAGCTACATGGAAACCCATTTACCATATATCTCCAGGAGCTACAGAGTTTCCCTTGAGCCACCTCTGCTCAAACACATCGATGTATCCCACTAATTCAAGAATAATTCTTCCAATTTTACAACAGATTGGAGGCAACGGCAATACAAAAGTACCAACACAGATGTATTTCGCGCTATCCATAGTTACGATGGAAGGAAATTCTCTAGGCCTGATAAGTTTAGAGTTAGGTGCCCCCTTATTGGTGAGGCAGTATTTAACGAACTCCTGTTGTTGGGCCCTAAAGCCAGGACCTTCTACATCTAGATGACTAAACTCCATCCTTTAACTTAGACATACAAATGTAACACTCGCCAAATACTTGCACCAGTATATATAATAACCAAATTTACACTCAGGTATACACTCGATATTGTATGACGAACACAGGAACTCATATAAATAATTAAAATATGTGGTTTGTTTAAGATGACATTTTTGGGACGTAAGATACGCTCTTACATTACATCATACACAGTAAATATTGTATACACTCGAATTAACATTCGTCTTGTAATTGAGCTTCGATCATAAAAACATTTATATCTTGATCTCCTTTAGCATATAAAGAAATTCAGGTGTATACATATTCTCCGTTTATGATAAGGCAATGAACCTCTTATAATACACTCAATATCCACAGCATACGCACCAAAGTTCATGTGTGATCTGTGATTTTATATAGACATTAGTACA
The DNA here is from genome assembly GCA_030710605.1 of Cordylochernes scorpioides. Lineage (NCBI taxonomy): Eukaryota > Metazoa > Arthropoda > Arachnida > Pseudoscorpiones > Chernetidae > Cordylochernes > Cordylochernes scorpioides. The sequence continues at coordinate 7,488,713 of CP092880.1, forward strand.
CATTAAAATTTACCACATCAACTTTTATTCGACAAATAAGGGATATATAAAAAAAAATGTAAAACAAATTGTATTTACTATGACATGACATAGTTAAGTAAAATATGAATCTATAACACCTCATTCAAGGCGATCATGCTTGGGCGAAATAATCTATCTGTTAATATATGAATAAGTCCCTCTCTCACTATGAACTCGCTATAAGTGGCAAGACGTCTTTATAAAAAAAAAAATTTACTTTCTACCTACCATGACTTCGTCATGTATAAAAATATGTCTTCACTATAAAAATTTTTTTTTTAGAGTGAAACTTACCTAAACATCTCGGCTACTTACTTCTCGCCCGGTGGGAAATTTTCGTCCGCCCCCTTTTGAAAGCCGCGTCCAAACTGACTGGTCCCTTGGTCCAGTCCCCCAAAATTCTCGCCCCCTATCCCTTTTTTTAGCGCCCTCAATCTCTAACTACCACAGAATAATAAATATACGAAATTCTCGAAATATTAAATAGAAAATTAATATTATTAAGATTAAAATTTAAGGAATAAAAATAATATTTATTAGAAAAAATATTATGAATTAGAAATATTTTAACTCAGCTCATGAAAGATCAATTTAACATAAATATTAACCAAAATTCAGAATTTATCTGTCCTATTGAGATAAAATATTATTTTATTAAAATTTTATTTTTAAGGAAATTATGAATTAGAAATATTCTTACTCAGCTTATGAAAAGATCAATTTAAGCTAAATATTAACCAAAATTCAGAATTTATCTGTCTTATTGAGGGATAAATTTAAATTAACAATGGAATTAAAATCCAATTTAGGATGCTACCCCTCTGAGAGACTTATATGCTAATTTCTCCTTTAGGAAATCCCAAGAATATTAATAAATGGTCCCCATCCATCAAAATGTCATGTCATAGGTTATATATACAAGGATTAAAAGGTAGGTTTTACAAAGTCGCATGCTGGATGTCCGTTTCTTCTTGTTGAGGTGGCTTCTCCACTGCCCATAAGCTCTCTGCTTATGTTGTGGTTGGACTCCTGCTCCTGTTTTCGTCGGGCTCCTGACCAGGGCTGTGCCTTCCTTGATATATCTTAGTATCCACGGGTATCCGCGTCCAGCGCTGCGTCTCCCCCCCCCGGCTTGATCTTTGAACCACCGTCGGCCATTGCCGTGGGACATCCATCTGTATCCATCTTAATCAGGGGCCGATATCATCCTCCTCCAGTAGATCTTGGAATCGTGTCCAGGGCTGCGTCTCCCCCCCCGGCTTGATCTTTGAACCACCGTCGGCCATTCCCGTGGGACATCCATCTGTACACCAAACACTTTCGGCGAGACACTGCGTGTATGTACATAGGATGTAAAAGAGTGTTTACATCTTTGTTGGGTCTGTTTGGTGAAATGTGACCCAACAATTCCTCCCCTGCCAGAGTGAAAGAATGAGTTTATTTCAATTCATATCTGATCAAATATTCCATGAGAAAATATGAAATTGGGAAAAATGCATTCTTTTACGATATCACTATGCAATCACTGTCACTCCGGCAAAGGGGGAACAGACGGGCCATGGAACCTGGGGCAGGTTAATTCATCGTGATTACAGAAGGAAGTTCTACCCTACCATTCTATGGGCAATATACTGAGCCCATCCCTTTGCTGTCTGTATTCCAGGGAGTCTTGACCCAGATGTGAGTCGAGTCCACACATCCCCGACCGCAGTCCCAGTGGGTGGAGAAGGGGTGGTCTATACACAGGTTCTGTGCAAAACAGATTCTTATGCCATTCAGGTTAACATAATAATTATGGGCGCCAAGGAATTGTGTTTGTATGGTAGACATGCCCAATTCCTAAAACACATCTAAAAAAAAAAACTTTATTAGTTCTATACGATACATATGGCAGCGAAGGAATGGCTATACATGTTCAAAATGGCAATGATAAAAAAAAAAAAAAAAAGGAATCCAAAGTTGCAACTCCTATCGATGACATTAAAATAATAGTGTAAAACAGAAACGAAAAAAAATATACATATTAGAGCTGCACGAATGCGATGCATGCAAAAAAAATATTGGAACAATATGGATATACGCGATGTTAGATAAAAATAAGAAATATTAAAATGGGTATTTACTATAAAAAAAAAATGGTTTGATATATATATATATAATGAATACAAATGAATATATAAATTGTGATTAAAAATCTTTATTCGGTACATTTGTCCGAAGATGGTAACAACGCTGCTACCGAAATGTCACACATATCTATGCTAAGAATCGTAAAATGGGTATTTACTATAAGTAAAAAAAAATGGTTTGATATATATATATATAATGAATACAAATGAATATATAAATTGTGATTAAAAATCTTTATTCGGTACATTTGTCCGAAGATGGTAACAACGCTGCTACCAAAATGTCACACATACCCATGCTATGGATTGTGCTTCTACATATACGAATATACATGGATATAATAATGAGAACAAAATATATGATATATGATATAAAAAATAATAAAACGGATATATATATGCACTGAGGGGTCCAGGTTATCTCACTAGTATCTCAAAACTCGTGTAATATCTAACAAAGATAAAACTTGTCCTTACTAACTTGTCACTGGGAGTGTTTGTCTGGCGTGTTCCCTGCCTCTCTTAATACAAAAGGAAGCCTCTCACAACCAGATTACTTCCAAATTACATTACCTGTGGTTGAAATCTCTCCCACCTTTGTCCTTTATTTTAACATGTAGTTTACTCCTACTATACATTGTTTAGCTTATCCATAGAATGTGTACTCATAAATTTTTTGACCAACAAATCGCTTTAATAAAAATACTCAAACTAATTCTGTAATAAATTATGATGGATAGGTCTAACTCATATCTTGTGATATGTGTCCTCTCACCTGAGTTCTTAGTACCTCTCTGAAAAAAAAAAACAAATCTTGTAAAACAAATAACCCATTGCTCTAGGTCATTTCACTGTCTCAAAACGAAAAAATACTTTATATTCGATCTTCCCAAAAAAAAAAAAATTAATAATCACTCTTCAAATCTGGACCGCTATATTGGCTTGTTCTGGCAATCTGCTTCAAAAGTTCATTTTGTGTCCTATTAATTTAAAATTTAACCTATCTTATAATGAATTACTTAAAAAAAAAATTCTATATATTAATTGATGTTTAGACTTAAATTCGTTCTAACTAAACGTATGGTAGACTAATAGTCTTTAATTAAGTGAATAACTCTTGCTAGCCTGGGGCGATATAGAACGCAAAGAATCCGGACAGTCCATCTGTCACCTTGCTATCTGGTACCTAAAATCTGTAGACGGAATCGCTTCGTCTAATCATAACTTGTTTGTTACATGCTCAATTGTTAACCCTCATTAGAAAACCCCTATAGGCTTTTACTTATAGACAAGGAGTTACAGGGAATTCGATTTCTCTACCCAGCGCATGTTTTCTAAGCTCGTCCATCGGGGAATTTGTTACAGGCTGCGCAATATATAAAAGAGCTCCCAACGTGCCGATCCTTTCCAACCTCCCGACTGTAACACCCTCATCTCAGTCACGCTCAAAGCGTCGTAAATTACGATGTCAGATCGGTTACCCGAGGTTTTCGTCGCTTTACACTTAGTCTGCGACGTCGGCAACTGAATCCCCCCACCTAGCACAAAGTTCACCTGATACCTCTCCGTTCCCTCTAATGAGGAGGGGACTTGCAGGCTTTTGGCCTGACCGTGACCTTCCACAAATCCCCAGTCTGAGAATCAAGACATGGTCATTGCCTACGATTCTTAGAATTCAAGTTGATATAATGAAATAGAGTAGCTGATTACTCTCATAAAAAAAATCAATATTTACACTCCTCTAAAAAGGAGACCTAACAAAGTGGAGCGAATATTTTCCTAACAATAGAGTTGTAGTTGTCCTGTTTGAGGCTTCGTTCCTAACAAATAAAGAAATCAAAATTGAAAATTGAACCTATTAAATCCCTATCGCTACTCTAAAGTAATTTTGGTCTAACAGTATACTAGTTTTTAACCTTCTCATCATTTATTCCACTTCACATTCATACAAAAAAAAAATTCAGTCACTGTGGGCATTCATTCTAAAGTTAAAACTGCTATAGACGCCAAAACACTCAATAATCTCTATCAAAATAAACCCTAACAATTTCTAAATTCCAGGACTAATGTGAAATCAAATGAAGTTTTCTAATTAAAACAAAGTGGGAACTAATGCCCTATTAACTTATATTAATGCCTCATACAAACTCTACATAAAAGTTATCTATACGTGGATAAACATTATTTATATTTAAACAAATTAACAAAATTGATTGTTAACAATCAAATGCTGAAATCTAACCTAACACTTTAACTGTGTGTCTCACAATTTGAAAATCTTCTTATCTTGACACTTGGTGTCTAAACAAATGAATCATCAAACTAGCACTTAAATGGAGCGAACTGAACTTCAAGTATTTACCTCATTGCCAATATATGATAGGTCCACAAGTGTTTTTGCCAACGCTTCTTCTTTCTCTGCTATTCAGCTAAACTCTTTCTTTGGACTTATAGGGCTTTTGGTACCCAGCTCGTTCTGGAGTTTAACAACAGAGGTTACTTGTTGCTCTATCAATTCTTAGATTGTAACTGCATTACATACTCTCATTAGAAATTCTCTTTGGGCTGTATTCTGGGCCTATGGAGTTATAGGGTGTCTAGTTTTAACCCAGCGCATATTCCGAATCAACCTGTAGCGAATATGTTACAAGCACAGCAGATATCTAAAGCATCTAGATTTCCTAATTAATCTCGAAGTTGAACCATTATTCATAACCTTCAATTAAGAATTAAAACAAATATACTGTCGAACCCAGGGGTTGAATTACACATGCTATTAATACAGAATAGCTTCTTCAAAAAAAAAAACTGAAATCTCTTTAAGGCCACTATCTAGGGCCTTCAACTCACATTCTAACACATTTTACTATGATCAAAATTCAACTAGCTCTAGTACACATCCTATAAATCAAATCATTGGCAACTTGAACACGATCTGCACTCGGTGGGTTTCTTGACCCTGGTCGAACGGCGTACTTCAACGCCGCCAGCATTGCCACCAATGACTCTATTAACTATTTCTAGCGGGTTTCTCAAGATTGTCGTCTCTTGTGGTCTCTCTGGTTCTACAATTCTATGGGAATATATGGGATATGTTGGGTGTACCCAGTGATCCTCATCATCAGTGACACCATCTATTTGTTCTTGTACGTTTTCGTCCCCTGTAGGGTAAGTCTTTACCGGGGCATGATAGGCCTTCATCCTGTCTATGTGGATCTTATCTAAGTTCCCCGTCTCCAAATCCTTCAAAAGGTAGACAGTGTCGCCTGTCCTCTGTAGTACCTCATATGGTCCCCTGTACCTTGGCTCAAATTTATGACGTCCCTTAGTCTCATGCATTCTCTTTACCAAAGCTAGATCCCCTGTCTCAAAGGTCCTCAATTACCTAGCTTCAAACTCAGCCCTGGCTTCTTGTTGCTCCCTCAGGTAAGTTTGCCTCACCACCTCTCTCGCCTTTTCAACCTCCTCCACCAATTCCCGCTCATAGAAGGCCGCCATTTCGACAATTGAATCTTCGCATACAGGATTAAACTCCCCTTCCTGGAAAGGTTGTGGGAGCCTCAGCTCATGTCCGAAGACCAGTTTCGCTGGAGTAAATCCAGTACTAGAGTGTACAGTAGTCCTGATAGCTAAGGCAACCATTGGCAAGGTGGTATCCCAATTGTTCCCTGCTGTACACCTGCGTAGAGATTCTATTACCGTCCTATTGAGCCTTTCTACGGCGCCATTACTCTGAGGTCTCCAGGCTGTGGTATGCACTGCTCCAACCCCCATAGCCTTGCAAACTCCCTTAAATACGCAACTCATGAATGCCGAACCTCGGTCAGAGAGTATCGTTTTTGGTACTCCAAAGGTAGTGATTATCCCTTCCAACAAAGCCCTAACCACTGTATTGGCACACTGGTCCTTAGTAGGAATCAGAATTGGGAACTTAGTGAATAGATCCACAATGGTCAGAATACTAGAATAACCCCTTGGGGTTATCTCTAATGGTCCTATGAAGTCTAGAGCTAGGTGCTCAAAGGGTTTTTCGGGTCTAAAGTGAGGAACATTAGCGGCTTTGGTTACGCCTTGATTCGATAGCTGACAGCTCCCGCATCTGCGTATGTATTTCCGGACTTGAGTCCTCATACCAGGCCAGTAATAGTCGCCCTTCAGCCTTCTCATAACCTTTCTAACTCCGAAATGACCTCCAGTAGGGATGTCATGATGATAACTGATCACCGTTTCCCTAAAACCTGTAGGAACCACTTTCACCCAGGTACCCTTCTCATTTTTTGTAACGAGGTAACCGTCCTGCAGCCTATACTCTCGGCTATTATATCTTTCTACATCTCCCGATTTTTGTTTCAATAACCTATTTATTACTGGGGCCCATCCCTTCTCTTGAAGCAAGCCTTCCCACATCTGATTACTATCTAATAAAGGGGGCCGACGGTCTCTTACCACCGCGGCCACCACCCTCCTATCTTGTGATAGGTTTGGATCATCCTCGCACGGGAACCTACTAAGAAAGTCGGCTACCGTGTTTTCCTTCCCCGGGACATAAATGAATGTAACGTTGAAGTCTTGGATGATCTCTGCCCACCTAGACAGTCGGGCGTTCTTATAATCAGACCCCTTATTATAAGTAATCGGTTTATGGTCAGTGTGTACTTCTACCCTACTGCCCGCCAGGAGGTGTTTAAAGTGTTGTAGGGACAACACTACTGCATAGGCCTCCTTTTCTATTGTAGAATAGCGGATCTCAGGACCAGTCAGTCTCTTGCTATAATAGGCAATTGGCCTTACTGTCCCATTGACCTCCTGTTGGAGGCAAGCGCCTACTGCTACCCCACTGGCGTCAGTATTCAGGATGAAAGGTACCCCAATTGTTGGGTGGATTAGTAGTGGCTCGCTGGTTAATATTCCCTTCACCGTCTCAAAGGCTGACTGCTCTATCGTACCCCAAGCAAATCTATGTCCCTTCCTTAATAGGTTGCTCAGTGGAGCCAGGACCTCACCTGCGTTGGGAATAAAGCGTCGGTAGTAGTTGACAGTACCTAATAGACTTCTGACTGCCTTGATGTTATGAGGTCTTTTCAAATCCCTTAGAGCGGCGACATTATCCCACATGGGTTTGATCCCATTCTGGTCGATTACATGACCCAGGTACTCTACTGAGTCCCTGAAGAGATAGCTCTTCCCGTATTTAGCCTTCAAACCGAACCTACTCAGACGTTCGAGTACAGCGGCGAGGTCCGCTACATGCTGCTCGTGAGAGTCGCTGTAGACAATGACGTCATCGATGTACAGGCGAACGCATTTGAACAACAAGTCACCTAGGACCAAATTCATGGCCCACCGGAAGACTTGTGCCGAGTTCTTAGCTCCTTGTGGCAAACGCGTGAAGCGGTATCTCCCCCAGGGCAGAGAGAAAGTAAAGTAATCTCTGTCACTCTCCGGGATGTGAATCTGGAAGAATCCAGAAGTCAGATCTAATGTGCTGAAGACCTTTGCACCCGCAAATGCGCGTAGATTGTCTTCAAACGGGGTATCGGGAACGGGAAGAATTCAGTTGCCTCATTGATCATACGTAGATCCATGGTGATGCGAACACTACCATCAGTTTTGGCAACCGGGAATAGAGGGGAATTCCACAGAGAGGTACTCCCTTCTATTATCCCTACTTCTTCCAGCTCGTCTACTAACGTTTTTACCTTTGAGACTAACCTATTTGGGATCGGATATTGCCTCCTATACACTGGTTTGCTAGTCAGCATTCTCAGTTTAGGGGCTGTGATGGTGGAACCATTACCCATATCCTTTATGTCCCTACAAAAACAATGGCTGAAAGCCTTGAAGATATCTTCGCCGGTGCGGATCTCGTTTAAGGGTATCCTGGGTGGCTGAGGAGACAATTCTATCGTTTGTAATGAGGAAAGAAAGGCCGACTTGGTCGGACCTTCCTTCCTTTCGTAATCGGACCTAATACTACCGTCGTAGCTGAGGTGCAGCTTTAGGGCTCGGAAACCCGGTAGTCCGAGTATGCCATCGAGACCTATTTCTCCCATGTGGCAATACTCAAAAGTCGTCCTTACTTCCCTGATGGGCTTACCGTTTACCATTGCCCCTATCTCTAACACTTCACTCCCTAATGACTTTAAAGAATTCCCTGTTATACCCTTAAGGTAGTTTGGCCTGTTTAACCCCTCTGTGCATAAATTTAAGTTATCTATATTTACCATATTGGCCTCTGAGCCCGAGTCTATAATAAATTTTAGTGTTCTCTCACTCAGCGACCTTCCCTTATTTAGTATATGTACATTTATGGCAGGCAAACTGGCCGCAAACCCCCCCCCTGCCTTGAGGCAAGCCGGACCTAGTTTTTTATCTGTGTCTGCTGACAATCCCTGATGAGGTGTCCTGGCTCACCGCACCTGTAACATTTAGGTGGTGGCCTTCTTGCATCCTGATTCTTATATTCCGCTCCAGGGTTCTCCTCCTTTTCGCTATTGGGAAGTCTCCTTTCTTGTCTGGGTGGGGGCGGGTTCTGCTGTTGTCTGGATGGTTGTTGCGTAGGTCTCCTTTGCCAGTCCCTGAAGGGAGCGTCCCTCCTGTTACCCTCGGTGGTATCTCTGTAATCTCTTCTTTCTGCGGGGTGTGGGGGCCATCTTCCTCCTCCGTTATTTGTTCTATTGGTGCTCCCTCTTTGTCTCCTAAGGGCTGCATTCTCGGTTTCCAGTGCCTCCATTTTCTTCTCCAGCTCGGTCAGCTTGTTGCCCATGTCACCCAGCCTCTGACCGTTCCTGTCGACGCTGGAGCGTTGTGCCTCTCTGTAGTCCTCCTGTCTCTGTTCCAGCCACTGCAGCTTGGTAACTAGGGTCTCCCAGGATTCGCCTTGGTATAGATGAGCCTTTTCCCACAGGCTGGGACAGAGCCCGTCGATGAAAACCTCTGCGACCTCTGAGCTACCTATCTTCAGGCCATCCGACTCTGCTCCTGCTGCAAGGTCGCTCACTCGTGCGGCAAAGTCCCGTACTTTCTCCCCGGCTCCCTGTCTACACGAGAAGAACTGGCTCCTCATTTCCCTTGTAGAAATCCTCTTTCGGAACCGCCCCTCTAGACTCTCCTTCAGCTCTTCGTATCCGAGGCGGATTTGTTGGGACTGTAGGGCAAACTCCCTCGCAGCCCCCCGGAGGTGGTTGTCCAGGAGGATTCTTTTCCTGGCGTCGTCCAGGGTCCTTAAGTCGTAGACAAGTTCAAAATCCCTTATGAACTTTGTGAAGGGGACTATACCCTTCCCTTCAAATTTCTCCAGGTTGTACAGCATGGAGGGCAGCTGGGCTTGGCTCGCTGTGGAATTCTCTTTATCAGCAGGCATGGTTCTCAGTTGTCGGATCTAAGGAACTAAATGTTAGTCTTTCGCCCTGATTGCAACGTTAGTGTCAGGACCCATAGGGGCGGGTGAAGTAAGGAATACAAAATAGAAGGAAGGGGAGAAGCCTATCTTAATCTTATTCCTAAACACTATGGGATTCACGTTTCAAAAAGGAGACTGGTATTCAAGGGCATAAGGGCCATACGTGTTAGTATGTGTGGTGTAGACACAAGTATCGCGTCGTGAAATTTGAAGATCTACAAGCGAAACCTGGGTGAAAAAAAATATATATATGGTATCTCATACGTAGAGAACCATATGTGGATGTATGAGAATTATCTCAATTTTCAATAGTCTAAAACACATTCCCTAATTCGGGGCCATATGTGGGTGTATGAGAATTATCTCAATTTTCAATAGTCTAAAACATATTCCCAAATTCAGGGCATTCTACTCATAAACGATGGTCCGCGTCAAGAGCTGTCCCTCACTGGCAATCATATGGAAGGAACCTTCAAAACCTAATACTCCCAATGACTATGACCAAGACACCCTCAACTCGATGTGGGTAACCTAACCAACAACAGGGGCGTTAATATAATGAAACCCTTAGTTAACTATCCGGGGACAATCAACATCATCACATTAGACTGCCTCGGAGGTTATTGGTAACCAGAAAATCAGGTAAGTTCACCATGAACACTAAACCTGTTGAACGCCTAGACGAATATGAGGAATTTGTCAAGTCTACGCGTAAAAAAAAATGTGGATGTATGAGAATTATCTCAAATTTCAATAGCCTAAAACATATTCCCAAATTCAGGGCATTCTACTCATAAACGATGGTCCGCGTCAAGAGCTGTCCCTCACTGGCAATCATATGGAAGGAACCTTCAAAACCTAATACTCCCAATGACTATGACCAAGACACCCTCAACTCGATGTGGGTAACCTAACCAACAACAGGGGCGTTAATATAACGAAACCCTTAGTTAACTATCCGGGGACAATCAACATCATCACTTTAGACTGCCTCGGAGGTTATTGGTAACCAGAAAATCAGGTAAGTTCATCATGAACACTAAGCCTGTTGAACGCCTAGACGAATATGAGGAATTTGTCAAGTCTACGCGTAAAAAAAAAAATGTGGATGTATGAGAATTATCTCACATTTCAATAGCTTAAAACATATCCCCAAACTCAGGGTATTCTACTCATAAACGATGCCTTTCTCGGAGGTTATTGGTAACCAGAAAAATCAGGTAAGTTCACCATGAACACTAAGCCTGTTGAACGCCTAGACGAATATGAGGAATTTGTCAAGTCTACGCGTAAAAGAAAAATGTGGATGTATGAGAATTATCTCAATTTTCAATAGTCTAAAACACATTCCCTAATTCGGGGCCATATGTGGGTGTATGAGAATTATCTCAATTTTCAATAGTCTAAAACACATTCCCTAATTCGGGGCCATATGTGGGTGTATGAGAATTATCTCAATTTTCAATAGTCTAAAACATATTCCCAAATTCAGGGCATTCTACTCATAAACGATGGTCCGCGTCAAGAGCTGTCCCTCACTGGCAATCATATGGAAGGAACCTTCAAAACCTAATACATCAAATTCTGGTGGCTACTTAAAGGAGACTTATCTCATTATCCTTTTTGAAAAACTTGTAGGATGGTTGAAACACGCTTTGGTAGGAGGCAAGACTCAGTACCGGCGAAATCCAGGCTGAAGAACCTGCTAAGCCACATCCTGATGCAATAACATAAAAGAGGCCTTCAGTTCATTCCGAAGGGGGAATAACCAAGATAATAGCATCCAACTACTTCGAGCTTGCAATCTAGCATTACCATGCTGGCTCGGGTGAAAAATTGTGATCTGCCAGTGTGGTATAGGTTGTCCTCCCTCTCTTCTGCCACAAAATTCTATCACCTTCTCAACTTTCCTTCCCCGCCTCTTAACATGCTATAATGTCCCCTTTATCATTTTTCGCATCCCTCTTCCATTGTTTTAACACATTCCACTGTCTTTTCATCCCTCTGGTGTTTCCTCGAAACCCGTCATCGGGAACTGGATCCCGTTCTATTGCTTTAGCCTATTTTGATATCTCGGGAGTCCCTTCTGGGAATCTGTTCCTCCCCTGCCAATCCTTATCAGGGCCGGCGACCTACCCTCGTGTTTACAAGCAGGAAATTTTCTCCAATTCTCTCTCCCCTTGGTCAGCTCTATACTATCGACTGACATTCTTCTGGGCGGGGGCTATCGCAGAATTTCGAGGAAAATTCCAGAGGACCCGTTTCCACCCCTTTTTAATCTTCCCTTCGAGGAGATAAGCTCTTTCTGGGTGTATTGAAACTTAACTAGCCATGATGGCCTTCTGGTAGAGATGCTGTTCTCACTTCCTTTACTGTGTATCAGGATGAACTATTAATTATTTCTAGTGTAATAGTATTTCTATAGTCCTTTATGCACACTGGATTAGGTATTTACCTTGCTAACGACAAAGGAAAACCACTATACTTCGAGCCAGTTAAAACGTGATAAAGTTAGATAAGCAGTTTGTTTCAGCTAAATAGAAAGGGTAGCCTTGTCAGGAAATTGGGGATATATGCATGTACAAAGTCAGTTGCCCTACAACTCTGTTAAAGTGGGCTACACCTAATTGTTAACATTAAATAATTCTGATTGTCTACATCTGTAATATGCATTGACATGAGTAGCCCTGAAAACTTCAATATAAGATCTTAAATTTTATGGTGTCACAGGTGAATTCTATGAATGACTGTTTCTTATGCGCCTTCCCTTCTTATTGTTCCTTCCCCTATTCCAGCCCGAACTCCTGTTCACTGCTTGTTGGCTTAAAAAAAAATATTGTTGTCGATTGTTGACTTATCCCTCTTACACCTTTCATTATATCGTGTAATTTATCCTGACCTGGTTTGCTTTAGCGCACCTTCCTATCGGAATTTCGTCAGGGTACAGTGCTGAACATTTAGCATGTATACGTTGTAATGGTATCAAAGATCTTGCCTCGTTAAGACATGGCTGCCGCAGTGATTTCAGTGGTATGATGGAGTAGAAACCTAACTTTAGACACATCTGATCAGATTCGGGTTGGCGCTACTATACCTTGCGTACTTTATTTGGTATGCCTTTTAGTTGGTTTTTGTGAGGTCTGAGCGAAAGCCAGGTGCATCGCCTGCAGAGTAAATCTCTATATTTTATAAATGATGCATTTATTTCCGATGATTTCTTTACATAGTACCACAGTGACCCTTCTTTCAGCAGATTCATGTCAAGTGGCTTATACGCTCTGTAGCGTCCATTGGGATATAATGTTTTATATTATTCTTCACTCACGTCCATCTTCGTGAGCAACATATTCCTATTATATAATATGGAGGTTCTACATACAACATCACATGCTCCGGTGTCCATTTTTCATACCACGCAAGATATCCTTCTTAATCTTCTATGCCTATTCCCGATCTCTCAGAAATGTGATCCTTGCTACTGGTTACCACTGCCTAATACCACATTCCATAAACTATGAAAGCCGATGTCGAAACGAATCTTAGGTCTGTTCTCCTGTTATAAGATCCTCCTTTGTTATAGACCTCTGCTGTCCAAACAATCTGGAGTTGGTGAAATAGATAAGGGTCTCTAGAGGGGCTTATCAAAACCAGTCAAGTGTAAACTTACACGAGGTGCAAGGCTTACTATTATTGTTCATCTAAAGTTATTCGAAACTATACATTTGCTAGGTTGCCAGGTCTGCATATTGCATTTAGTTCTGAAATAATGTTATTAGCTTCCAAGGATGCAAGATGTAATGAAACGATTTCGTCCTTTGGCTGGGTTAGGGAAAGAAACAGCGAATTTCATTGCTTCCAAAAAAAAAAAAAAAACTTCCTATTAAATTCTGTACATGGATCACCACACTATAAGATCATCATAAGATTAGATACGAACAAATAAGTGATAAAATATAAGTACACTAAAAGATTTGGCACCATTTGGTTGTCCATATCTACCAAAGATGATTTGTTAATATTTGATGATTATTGTAATCCCCATTACACGGAATAACTGCTTCCCTTGACAAAGGCACACACCCGTCTATCAGAATATATCTTGATGTCCACCTCCCATTGCCTTATAAAGGTCCAGAATCACTAACAAAAACAGGAGCTAAACACTTACTGATCATACTTTCGTGTAATCTCATCTTGCCTTCTGCTGGCAAATATTTACGGTAACTTAATACTCATTGAGATGTTTTATCTGTTCTCGACCAAGGGGAATTGTTCCATACGGGAAGGTTTCATGAAATCTTTCTTAGGTTAAAAAATTTTGCACGTTTATTGCATTTCAAGGTGACCTCACACCAGTGTACACAGGATATTTAAGATCATATGCAGTTGGAGGCATCATGAAAAGAATCGGTTGCCCGACGTGCCTCTTTAGCCGCCATTTTGAGAATTTTACCGTGATTCGGTCGTCACGCAGACATTGTGAATTATACCATATCGAGAATAAATTGGCAATTCAACGATTTAAAGGAGCGAGCTAAGCTATACGCCTGTCTACGATATCGGGGTTAGATTCTAAAGAAAATTCGTATATTCACATAAAGTTGACAAAATTAAATCAAATACTACACATGACACTGTACCTTAGTCAAGAGAATGAATGCTTTAAACGGAGTGTTGAATAAAACACACAATACTTAGTTATTTAGTATAATCAAACTAATAAGGCCATAAAGGCGTTTCGGCTTCCCATAACCAAGAGAATGAAACAAATGTGGAGATCGTCTCTGGATACATCATATTTATTCGATGTCTGATTTAAGAATTATCAGTAAGTGTGCATGCCCGATTGCGGAAGGAGATAAAAAAAATAAATACATAATGCAGACTCATCTAAAGTTGCTAAGATATAATTATATAAACGATGTCAATAAATACTGCTGCATCATTTTACAAAATGTAAGATGAAATAAGTGGATTACAAAATTAAAAATAAACAAAGCTAAAGGCCCATGGATAAGAAAAGCTACATAAATATAATTATTAATCAAAAACGAAGATTATGTCCAGACCTTTTACTCATATTGCTATATATTACGAAAAAAAAAATACTTCGAGGTAAACATTGTCTTGGTTAGCAAAATGACAAATCACAAATTGGCTAAATGGAAACGACAAGCGAAATTATTAAGACAATTAAAGATTTAAAATCTATAGAAATAATAAAAAGAATCAGTATGAAATAACTTTAAAGAAATTAAATTAAAAGATTAATTGTAAGTCTATGAGATCAACTTAATCGCGTGATATTGTACGTTTCTCCTTCAAACTAGATAAGAAAAACAAAGATCTTCAACCTTTGTTTTTATATTGATAATGCTCGACATTGGAAAGATAAGGGAAAACCAGGTGTACTATGTCAATATCAAAGTTCAAAATATTTCCAGATTTATCAAGTGGAACCAGTTTCCAAAAAAAAAAATACTTAAATATAAAATCTATTAAAACTTGAAATAGGTCGTATTG
Source organism: Cordylochernes scorpioides (assembly GCA_030710605.1). NCBI lineage: Eukaryota > Metazoa > Arthropoda > Arachnida > Pseudoscorpiones > Chernetidae > Cordylochernes > Cordylochernes scorpioides. The sequence goes on from CP092880.1 coordinate 7,503,788, forward strand.
ACCTACTAATTAGAAATAACGGTGAGAAACTAACGGAGATGGAACATTTCAAGCATGAAGCCTAAAATACAGAAAATACAAATATATAAAATCAATTAAATCGTAAGTCAATGCACATCAAAAAAATAAATAAATGCTTTGAATTGTTGTCTAGACAACGTTAATAATTATAAAGATTAAAGAATAGCTAAGAGAGCATTCTAATAAAATTCAAAAATATCTTTAGTCCTATTGAGTGGAAATTCTGTGGGACGGAAATAATTAAAATATTATTAAATTAAATAAAAATTATGTACTATCTAACTGTAGTAAAAGAAAATAAGCTTCATTTATCCTATAGTAAAGAAGGTAATGATGAAAAACAAAGGGAGATAGAATATTTAAGACAGGAAAAAACCTACCCGCAAAAGCGGGAAGGACAGTGAGACCAACCTTTCAAGTCGAGAGCTAGCAGCGGACTGTCCTCTCATTGTTTTCTCACTTTCCAGCTAAAGTCTGTACATGTGTTTTCTCCACATGTCCTTCCCCCTCGAAAACATCTTGCATGCACATCTGTTGTTTTTCACGTCAATCATCCCCCCTCTCTCCAGGTGTGGACGCTACTCCCACTTGTCAATCAAAAGACACCCCCTGAGATTCTAAATTTGGGGCTCGCGTGAAATTCTCAGGATTCTGAGAAAACAATATTTCTAGGCTTAAGTTAGCGTCCCTAAATTTCATTATCTATACAAAGTAAGGAACCATTTCGCCAATATTCGAAACTTAAAGAAAAAAAATGGTACACTTTAACATAAGACGCTTCTGTAGATTTGAAATTGAAAGGTTAGAACAATTGTGTAACTGAGAAATAAAAAAAGGCTCGTGGGTTTCTATTTAAGCCTAACGTATTTCTTTTATATACTAACAATTATCCAGTGAAAATTCATAAAATTGACAAAAGGCGGCATGAATAACGTAATTTAAAAAATATAATGCTTTTATCAAAACCAATGATATGTAGAAATTGTTAACAGCTATCCAGTGAGAATTCATAAAATTGTAAAAGGCGGCATGAGTAACGTATTTCTAGGTTTAAGTTAGCGTCCCTAAATTTCATTATCTATACAAAGTAAGGAACCATTTCGCCAATATTCGAAACTTAAAGAAAAAATGGTACATTTTAACATAAGACGCTTCTGTAGATTTGAAATTGAAAGGTTAGAACGGCGGCATGAGTAACGTATTAAAAGAAATATAAAGCTTTTTTTTTTATACCTAATTTCTTAATCTCAGGGAATTCGCAGGCCTACTTCTTGCAAATTTAAATTTTATTAAATTTGGATTTTCGGAAGACTTCGGCCCCACGTTGGGCGCCAATTGTTGGGCCCTAAAGCCAGGACCTTCTACATCTAGATGACTAAACTCCATCCTTTAACTTAGACATACAAATGTAACACTCGCCAAATACTTGCACCAGTATATATAATAACCAAATTTACACTCAGGTATACACTCGATATTGTATGACGAACACAGGAACTCATATAAATAATTAAAATATGTGGTTTGTTTAAGATGACATTTTTGGGACGTAAGATACGCTCTTACATTACATCATACACAGTAAATATTGTATACACTCGAATTAACATTCGTCTTGTAATTGAGCTTCGATCATAAAAACATTTATATCTTGATCTCCTTTAGCATATAAAGAAATTCAGGTGTATACATATTCTCCGTTTATGATAAGGCAATGAACCTCTTATAATACACTCAATATCCACAGCATACGCACCAAAGTTCATGTGTGATCTGTGATTTTATATAGACATTAGTACACATTAAAATTTACCACATCAACTTTTATTCGACAAATAAGGGATATATAAAAAAAATGTAAAACAAATTGTATTTACTATGACATGACATAGTTAAGTAAAATATGAATCTATAACACCTCATTCAAGGCGATCATGCTTGGGCGAAATAATCTATCTGTTAATATATGAATAAGTCCCTCTCTCACTATGAACTCGCTATAAGTGGCAAGACGTCTTTATAAAAAAAAAAATTTACTTTCTACCTACCATGACTTCGTCATGTATAAAAATATGTCTTCACTATAAAAATTTTTTTTTTAGAGTGAAACTTACCTAAACATCTCGGCTACTTACTTCTCGCCCGGTGGGAAATTTTCGTCCGCCCCCTTTTGAAAGCCGCGTCCAAACTGACTGGTCCCTTGGTCCAGTCCCCCAAAATTCTCGCCCCCTATCCCTTTTTTTTAGCGCCCTCAATCTCTAACTCCCACAGAATAATAAATATACGAAATTCTCGAAATATTAAATAGAAAATTAATATTATTAAGATTAAAATTTAAGGAATAAAAATAATATTTATTAGAAAAAATATTATGAATTAGAAATATTTTAACTCAGCTCATGAAAGATCAATTTAACATAAATATTAACCAAAATTCAGAATTTATCTGTCCTATTGAGATAAAATATTATTTTATTAAAATTTTATTTTTAAGGAAATTATGAATTAGAAATATTCTTACTCAGCTTATGAAAAGATCAATTTAAGCTAAATATTAACCAAAATTCAGAATTTATCTGTCTTATTGAGGGATAAATTTAAATTAACAATGGAATTAAAATCCAATTTAGGATGCTACCCCTCTGAGAGACTTATATGCTAATTTCTCCTTTAGGAAATCCCAAGAATATTAATAAATGGTCCCCATCCATCAAAATGTCATGTCATAGGTTATATATACAAGGATTAAAAGGTAGGTTTTACAAAGTCGCATGCTGGATGTCCGTTTCTTCTTGTTGAGGTGGCTTCTCCACTGCCCGTCAGCTCTCTGCTTATGTTGTGGTTGGACTCCTGCTCCTGTTTTCGTCGGGCTCCTGACCAGGGCTGTGCCTTCCTTGATATATCTTAGTATCCACGGGTATCCGCGTCCAGCGCTGCGTCTCCCCCCCCCGGCTTGATCTTTGAACCACCGTCGGCCATTGCCGTGGGACATCCATCTGTATCCATCTTAATCAGGGGCCGATATCATCCTCCTCCAGTAGATCTTGGAATCGTGTCCAGGGCTGCGTCTCCCCCCCCGGCTTGATCTTTGAACCACCGTCGGCCATTCCCGTGGGACATCCATCTGTACACCAAACACTTTCGGCGAGACACTGCGTGTATGTACATAGGATGTAAAAGAGTGTTTACATCTTTGTTGGGTCTGTTTGGTGAAATGTGACCCAATGTGACCCAACACTGTCACAACAATCAGCACATACTTGCATCTTGGTCAATTCCCAACATCGCGGAAAAAGGAAACAATAAGTTCTCATCCTCATACAATATATTTCTTCTGAAGCCCACTGGGCAAACACCATCCTATCATGCACTCAATACTTTGATAAAATTATTTTAACTATGTATCCTGTCGCGGATTGAAAATCTATCAGGTCATCATGGCTGGTTATTATCCCTGCAGTTTGGTTTCGTTCATAGACACTCACCTGAAAGGGCCTGTAACTCAAACAATAGCTCTATCAATGAAGGCTTTCAGCACTGAAGGAACACACTAGCCATTAGCTTGGGCATCAGCCACGCCTTTGACACCATTCAGAGATAATATCATCCAAGGCCACCGAGATATCAACTTTCCAGAAAAGCTTATTCAACTGCAAGCTTTCTCCGAAGAAAAAAAGTGATTTATCAAGTTTGGGACGCTTCTCTCACCCCAGATACTGTACTTGAGGTTGGTAGCTAAAGGTGCAGCGTTAAGCCCCTTCTACTTCAATATTGTAGCAAGGATGGTTCTGATATTCCCCCAACACTTTCAAAAACATAAAACTCGTATAATCGTTTGTTTTGTTGACGACCTCACCTCAATGTCAGTATTGTGGGTGGTCTTCTATCACGAGTTAAATATCTGCGATGGGAACTTGGCGCTACATCTAAAGTTGGCAGTTGTTTATGCATTCACTGTCACGAATAGCTGGCTTCTATCTTTCTAGCGAGTTGAAAATTTTAGCGACTTCAGTCTGGGATTATCCTGCTTCATCCATCCCAATAGCTCTCTATTATAAAGCATCAGGTAACCAATTGACTAAAGCCATTATGTTATATTTCTTTCAGCATGTCCAAGATCTTTAAAAATAGCAACAATGATGTGAAATAGAGAGCGTGTGCTGTTCAAGAATGATTTAAATATTTGAGCACACACACATTAATATAAATTTAATGAATAAAATTATTATACAGGGTGATCCAAAAGTCCCGCACAACTTAAAAAATTAATAACTCCGCGAATATTTGCGCTAGAGCAATGCGGTAAACACCATTGTGTTCAGGATGCAATGGGATTTTTTATGGCAAATAATGAAAAATTCGAAATTGATTTTAGTTACAACTTTATTCGCTAGATGGCGCTCTACCAGAATCAGAGATTCAGCGGCCAAATTGCTTGATAAGTTGAAAAATATAACTGAACGACAGGTATTTTTCCTTTTTGAATACCAGGAAAGAACCCTAATTATTTCAAATGATAAATTAATAAAACACCATTTCGCCAAAAGTTAGAAGAAATAGTTACCGATTTTTAAATACAATCTGAGATATGTAAAATAGGTATATGCAAATTAAAACATGTAGCAAAAAATATTTATATTTAAGATGGAGTTTTGTGAAATAGATTGAATGTTTATAAATAACTACTGATATCAATACACGATTTTTGAAATGTTAATATAGTACCAAAAATTATGATGGCACTACTAATAGGATTTCGTGCTATAAGGAATGTATAGTTTCTTGACTAATTGGCGACACTTGACTATTTAACTGGATATTTGTCCTGATCCAAAAATGAAATATAGAGGGGAGTGACAAAATATATTTGTCGTACTTTATTCCAAATATCCTATGGGTTTGTCAAATGTTATCATTGTTTATTATACTGTACATAATTTTGAAAATGTATCCCCTAAAAAAATCATTTTTAAATCGATCTTTTGCGTTGAAAAACGTGGTAGTAAAATCATTTTGTATTATTTTTTGCGCAAAATTTCTAAAGTTGGGGGGGGGGGATACAGAGAATATTCCTTATGCTATTTCTTCTAATGAGCGAAAAGCAATAAACATAAGGGGTAAAATTAGGTATACCAGTGTTATTAGAGAAGTTATAACACTTTGGCCTGCACGACATAATATAGGATGTGGGCAAATGACAAACAAAAAAATTACTGTTCAGAGAAAAAAAAAGAACCAAGATGTGAGGACAGCATTTATTATTCCCATAACCCAAAACAAAGAGCTGCAAAATATAACACATGAGGTAACTGCCTTCTCTCTTGTATTAGGTCACAATCCTTGCTCAATGTGGCGCCCTTCATTATCAAACACCGCCTGCAGACGATAGATGACAGAATGGTCACAATTAAATAGTTGAAATTTATAAAACGTGCCATCTGATAGAAGCCTTCAACATGGCCAATGTGGTAGGCCGGCATCGATAAAAACGCGACTTAATGTGCCCCCATAACCGAAATTGTAAGGCGTCTGGTGATATTGGAGGCCACTGGTATATAAAGTGGCGACTTATCAACGAATTTCACCGAACGTATCCTTCAGCAATTGTTTTTGGCACCGCGGGAGATATGAGGAGGTCCTCCATCTTGCATGAATGTTATTTCGCTTAGTGCTTGTCTGTCCTGCAATATGGGAATAACCTTTTCTCTCAAAAGTTGAACATAACGTTCACCAGTTACAATCTGGGCTGATGAAGTGGTATTTCTCTAAAAATCCTAGGGTTTTCTGTTGCCAAAATGAGGCAGATTTGAATCTTAAATTCTCCCTTTAGATAAAAGTGAGAATCATCTGTTCTTAGAACATTTGACAGCCAGTTTTCATCAATATCAATTTGCCGCAAAACCCATGCATCGAATTATTGACGCTTATCAAAATCGCTGACTTTCAACTCGTGAAAACTTTGAATTTTGTTTGGGTATTTTTATAGAAAAATTCTAAATGTGTGTTCTCTCCAAACTGTTCCATACGAAATCCCCGTTTGTCGAGAAACTTGTCTAGCACTTACTTCTCCATACGTGGATAACGTTTCAATAGCTTCAGCCTTCTGCAAAACCGTAACAGCCAATGACTTGCATGTCGATGGTCTTCCACTCCGAGGTTTTGCTTCCAGAGATCCAGTTTCTTCAAAGCTTTTAATTAATCGCTTTAGAGAGTAGCAACTCATTGGTCCTTTACCACTTCGAATATCCTTAAAGGAACGAAACGCTCGTAAAGCTTCAGTGACAGATTCTGAATCACAATTTGAAAAATTCACAAAGAGTGCTTTATCCTGTAGTGACGGCATTCCAGGGGGAAGGGGAAAAGTCCGACCAAACCTCCTTGCGGTCCCCCCTGGACCCTTGGAATATTTGACCAAATTCTGGTTCGTTTCCAAGATGACTAACGTTGCAACGGCACCCATTTTCAAATGAAGAGCAAAACTGATATCTCCAGTAATGCTACCGCGTCCGGGGTAACCGCCGCGTCAGGAGCTGCAGCTCGAGCTCATGATGAGAAATCTACTACGAGGACACAATTCAATCTACTACAACTCAATATAAATGGTACCCAGAGGAAAATAAAGAGCTGACTTGTCTTCTCTGTGACAACAATGTACATATTACTTGTCCTCAGGAGACAAAATTGAATCAGAATCTGAGATTCAATATCAAAGACTATACAACACTACGAAAGGACAGACCGGGAAAATTCGGAGGAGGACTTGCCGTTTTGATTAAAACTCTAGAAATCAAATTTAAGGAAATCGCCTATAATCAGAGTAAGCCTAGAGAAAGCACGACAGAAGCTCAGGCAATAAAAATCTATCTTACAGATAAAACAATTCCAATCATAAATGTTTATCACCACGATAATACTAGCATCAGTACAGGCCTGATAGAGACATTAAGTGAAGCGTCTTCGGATATCGCAATCATACTTGGTGATTTTAACGCCGAAAGACCAACTTGGAGATCACCTGTCCAGGTTAACAAAGGTCAGCAGGTTGAGGACATGCTAACATAAACTTAAATAACGAAAAGAACACCTATCTATCCAAGTCCACAGGCACAGAATCCGCAATAGTCATCACAGTGATAAATTACAACATCGCACCCACAACACAATGGAAAATTCTGAAAAGTGCAATCAGTGACCACAGACCAATTTTAACAACCCTAAAATTCAAAATTAAGAAATTCCAACAGAATAAAAGAACACCGGAAAAAAATTCACAGAAAAGCTTGAAGAACTGTGCAACGAAGAATTAAATCACAGAACGATTGACAAAAAATTGGAAAAATTCTCTTCAAACATATCCAAAGCTGCAAAAGTATCGATACCTAGAGGTAGACGTAAAGACCTGTGAATACCTTACTGAAAGGACAACAACATCGAGGCAATGATTGCAGAGAGAGACAATATCAATGGACTTCTTACACAGAACAGAAGAAATCATAAAGGAACTCATTGAAATTAGTCACAAAATAGAACAAGAAATTTGGATATTCAAACAAGAGAGAGAGAAAAATGGGCAGAATTCTGAGAAGAAAATGGATCCAAAAAAGGAAAGCCATCACTGGAATATAATTAGTGTTATAAAACAATTAAAACCAACACTAATCCTCCAATATTCTAATTGATATGAATAGCGAGAACGAACAAACAGATGGCTGAAATAATTCCTGAATATCTTTCAAGCACTTCCAGACTCAGCTATACGAATGAAGGCAGGACTCTAAAAAATTATGTAAACAGGTTAGTTAAACAAGCAAGAAATTACCATCAACAAGATATTTATTCGAGAGAGAGAGAGACTTCACACTGAATGAGATAAACTCATCAATAGGAAAGTTAAATCCAAGATGTCACCTGGAGATGCTCTAATCTTTGGTCAAATGATTAAACACTTTGGAGACGAAGCTAAAAATCAACTCCTACGAATACTGAACATTTCATGGCAAACTGGTAAACTACCAAAGAATTGGAAGATATCAATTATAGTGCCAAAACTGAAACCAAACAAAGATGCCAAGGAATGCAAGAACTATCGGCCAATTGCTCTTACCAGCCTACTTTGTAAACTAACAGAATGAATTATCCACTCTAGGCTCATAGTCTGGCTCACAATAATAGAATAAACTTCTACCAAACTGCCTAAAGATCCAGACACTGTACAACTGATAAACTGTTCTACTTCTGTCAATCAATAATAGATTTCTAGGAAAAACCGCCAAAGAAGACAACGGCCGTATTCCTGGATATGACCTCAGCTTTTGATCGAGTGTGGAAATTATTTGAAAGGCTGCACAACATCGGAGTAAGAGGAAAAACCTTAATCTGGATTGCAGACGTCTTATTGGGAAGATGGATAAAGGTTCGGGTCAATGGAACATTTTCCAAGGACCGAAGAACATGGGCTGGTGTACCTCAGGGATCTGTGCTTAGTCCTCTACTCTTCTCGCTATATATTAACTGTTGTTTATGTAAATAGATGATAATTATTTGTATTATTTAAAGCCTCATTATGTAAAAATATATGTATATATAAATTGGACATTTGTTGTTGGCCATGGTCAAGTTTGAGCTCTTGTACGTCTAATTATGACACAACAAATGTGGCGACGAGGATGCGCGATCTACAGAGCCAGTAAAAAGCTGAGGAAAACGGCGTCTATGCAAGTATGACAACTACATCTTTTAAACTATCTGGATCAAGAAAAAAAGGAGTAGAAAAGATCAGCATGACAAGTTCAAAGTTAATAGTACCTTTTAGATGCTATAGCCCAGTGGAGGACACTTCGATCTTTTTGTACAAAAATTTGAGGCTTTCTTTTTGGCATCTAAAGGAGGAGATTAAAGTGCTGATTTTTACCTCGCTACCAGATTCTGAAACTTTGATGCAGGGAAACGACATTTTCTTCTTGGTCTAATGAAAGATCAACCCTATGATACTATCATTCAAAGAATCAAGCTGCATTTGGATCCAAAGAAAAAAGTGATACCACAGCGATGCCGATTTTTAAAGAGAATTCAACAGGAAGGAGAATCAATTTCTGAATATCTTAGGTAATTGAAACATTTAGCAACACATTGTAATTTCGGCGATATGCTGGAATCCATGTTGCGAGACCGTTTCGTGGCTGGAATCAAGTCTGAAAGCCTTCAAAAGAAGCTATTACAAGAGGACGACGATGTCACCCTGGATGAAGTTCTTGCAGTAGCGATCTCTTTTGAACTGGCGGAGATAAATACCAGGGAATTACAAGATAAATTGGTGGCCAAGATATCCCCTGTGAATGAAAAGAATAAAAAGGGTGAGTACAATAATTAGTAACGGCGCAGCATAGGCCTTTCAGGCAAAGAGGAGAAATAAGGTGTTATAGATGTGGTGAAAGACGTTCACACGTGGCCTCTGTTTGCCCTCATAGAACAAAGACTTGTTTTAAGTGTAAAAAACTGGGTCATTTAAGTAAGGTCTGCAAGGCTAGTAAAAAAATGTGGGGATGTAAATTTGTACAAGAGGACTTTATATATTCTGTACAGGGCGAAACTGATGCCACAATAAATTTAACAGTAGATGATTATTCTTTGTGCTTTACTATAAATACAGGTAGTCCAGTTACGTTAATACCTAAAGATATTTATAAGAATTATTGGCAAGGTAAAAAATTATTTCCAACAAATTTAAGATTAAAATCCTTTTGTGGTAAATCAATAGAGATTATAGGGCAAAGAAATGTTTTTGCAAAAGAAGCCAACCAATATTTACGATTAATAGTTGTAAATGAAAAATACAGGTGATTTTGTTAGAAAGAGAATGGCTTAAACAGTTAAAACTTGATTATTCTAGATTGTTTAGCATTAAAAATTTAAATAATGAATCTAATAGAAATAGTTTTATTGATAGATTTGCAGATTTGTTTAACAAAGATTTGGGCTGTCTAAAGGATGTTAAAATAAATTTTAATTAAAAAAAGGATGCGACTCCTATGTTTTGTAAGGCCAGAAGTTTACCTTTCTCTCTAAATTACAAAGCAGAGAATGAAATTGATCGTTTAGTGAATTCTTGCATTTTATAACCTATAGTTCATGCATATTGGACCGCTCCAATAGTACCAGTATTAAAAAGGATGGTATAAGTGTAAGTATATGTGGTGATTTTAGATGTACAGCTGATAAAGCAATAGAATTAGATAGGTATATCCCATTCCATCGATCGATGAGATCTTTTCAAAATTATCTACAAGCACCGTACTTTCGACTCGAGACCTATCACAGGCTTACTTACAAGTAATGTTAGCGGAAGAAGCCAAAGAGCTGTTGTTGATATAAACACAACAAAGAGGTTATTTCCTTATAAAAGACTACCATATGACGTAGCGGTAGCACCAAATAAATTTCAGAGGATTATGGAAGGTCTATTTGCTGATTTGCCAGGTGTGGCCTGCTACATAGATGATATTTTGGTTGCAGGAAAAGACTTTGAAGATCTTGAACAAAAGTTGGATCTAGTGTTTAGATGATTGCTAGAAAAAGGTTTAAAGCTAAATTTAAATTTAAAAAGAAATCGGTGGAATATTTAGGGTTTAAAATGGATAAATATGGACTGCATTCCTTAGAAAATAAAATTAAAGCAGTGATAGAGGCGCCTGAACCTAAAAATGTTTCGCAATTGAGATCTTTCATAGGACTATTAATTTATTATTATAGATTCATAAAGAATATAGCAAACATTTTAGCGCTATTCTATTAACCTTTGAATAAAAATTGTAACTGATGGTTGATCGGGGTCTCTCCCTCGGTTTATATAAATTCTACAAGGCCGCAGTCAATGTCCGTTGGAGAATAATGGATTCGCCGAATGTCGTGGTTTGCTTGGAGGAAGAAGGCGAAGATTGAATGCGGCTGATTCCACACTAGCCCTCTCAATGATATCCTAACCTTGACTTATCCTAAACATTGGTACTTTAATTTAAATATTTAATCATGTACGGTTCCTTTTGCTCTGTATGTTTATTTTTTGTATATATGGTTATATTTCTTTTTGTTTGTTATTTTTCTTTCTTCTCTGTTTTCTTTTTCCTTATTACTTCTTGTATTCTAGTTTTTACTTTTGAAATATCTTCCTTTGCTAAATCCTGTAGAGGGGAATCATGTATGCCCCAATAAAAAGGCTTGTGTGTGTGTGTGTGTGTGAATAAAAATTGTAGATGGAATTAGACGAAAGAATATCGAATGTTATTTTAAAAATGTAAATCATTATTAATGGACTATGGACTAGGCGTAATTCTGAGTCATAGAAATGATAGAAAGGAAGAATGCCCTATAGCTTTTGCTTCTAGAACATTAACCTAAGCGGAAAAACTTTCTCTCGACTAGAAAAGAAAGCGTTGAGCATAACTTTTGGCGTTGAGAAATTCAGACAATACTTACTGGGACAAAAATTTGTATTGGTCACAGATAACCGACCCTTAATTCATATATTTTCACCTCATAAACCAATTCCCATATGTGCATCATCCAGAATTAAAAGATGGTCCTTAAAATTAGCTGCATTTAATTATACTGTGGAATTTCGAAAAGCTAGTGATAATTCCAATATTGACGCATTGTCACGTCTTCCTTTAGAATCGAGTGTCAGGGAGTCTCTTGATGAAGACCAGGTACTTCTCAGGAAGTTGAATGAGGTACCGTTCTCTTTTATGGAGGTGGCATATGAGACGCCCCAAGATAAAATACTGTCTATAGTATTAAGGAATGTTAGAGAAGGCAACTGGAAATTCACAAGGGTACCGAGAGAAAACCCATTAGCTCCTCATGATAAGATCAATGAGGAATTAAGTTTGGAGTTTGGTTGTCTTCAATGGCGTGAAAGAGTGGTAATTCCCCAAAAATTAAGATCTTTAATTTTAAATGACTTGCATGAAATACACATGGGGATTGTTAAAATGAAGATGATTGTCAGACGGTATTTTCTGGTGGCCAGGCATAGACAGTAACATCGAGGAGTTAACTAGAGAATGCAGAGTATGCCAAGAATCGGCAAGCATGCCCCCGGCTACCATCTCGGAATGGACTTGGCCCGAAAAACCGTGGCATCGACTTCATCTTGATCTAGCGGGTTCGTTCATGGGAAGAATGTTTTTGGTTCTCGTGGACGCATAATCAAAGTGGATAGAAATTTTTATCATCAAAGATATTACCAGCAAAACGATTATAAATCATCTTAGAGAAATCTTTGCCAGATTTGGATTGCCCTAATTTTTGGTTACAGATAACGGAAGACAGTTTGTCTCCGATGAATTCGAGCAATTTACCAAAGTGAATGATATACGACACACTAAGACCAGTCCGTATAATCCTAGTACAAATGGTTTAGCTGAGAGATATGGAAGATAGTTTAGAAACCTTTTGAGAAAGAATAATGAGAATGATGAATCAGAGACGAATCTACAAAGATTCCTATTTGCTCATAGAGCATTCCCCCAAACTGTAATAAAGTAATTCCACCGCGGAACTGCTAATGAAGAGACGTTTAAGATCAAGATTCTCGAATTTAATACCAAGATGAGAAATCCGCGAGAGGTATTTCATGAGGCCGTAAGAAGGCAGGAGCAGTTTACTACAGGTTGCGAGGTTTATTTCCGCAACTATGCAACTGGACCTAAACGGTAAAAGGTACCATTTTGAAATTATTGAGCTACCGTCACTACCTTATAAGTTGCGAGGGCGTCGTGTATAAGAGGAATATCAATCAATTGCGACCTGTGAGAAAGAAACAAGTGGAGACAAGAAATTTGATACTTCCTCGAACATCAGGAGAGAAGCCTGTAGGTGGATGTCAGAAATAAAGTGAAGAGGAGGTTCCAGAGGTTACATCAGGAAACAAGGAGGAAACTGCTTCTGTGCACGTACCCTCTTGCACTCCTAGACCAGGGCCCGTTGCTGTGCACGTGCCCTCTTGCACTCCTAAACCGGAACCTGCCGCTGTGCAAGTACCCGTCCGCAGTCCTAGACCTCAGAGAGCCAGGAAACCCCCAGACCGACTGGAGTATTATTAAGGGGGAGATGTGTTGTGTATGTAAATATATGAAGATTATTTGCATTCTTTAAAGTCTCATTATGTAAGAATATATGTGTATATAAATTGGACATTTTTTGTTGGCCAAACGAAAAGAATAAGAGCTAAAAAAAGAGTCATGGTCAAGTTTGAGTTGTTGTACATCTAATTACGACAAAACCTTAACAACATCCATCCTCACTGAAGACACAAAAGTTGCCTGTTATGCAGATTATATAGCCATATGGCACACAAGTAGCAGTATAGAAATATCAGAAAAATACTGAACACATCAATGAGAGGACTGGAGAAGTGGGCAATGAAACTCAAAATGACAATAAACCCAATTAACACAAACCTATAGGTCTCCTTCACTGACAGGAAAAAATTATGCATTTAACTCCAAAATAAGCATAAACAACCATATAATTCATAAAATTAGGTCTCCAAATTACCTAGGTGTGATACTTGATGAGGAATTGCGATTTACAGAACACATAATTAGCACCTCAAATAGAGCTACCAGAAACCTAAACATTCTGAGAAGGCTATGTGGAACAAATTGGGGAGCAAAACCCAAAATTCTCAGAACAACATATATCACCTTAATAAGGCCAATAATGGAATATGCAACACCTGTTTGGGCTCCCTCAAGTTCATCACTAAAAAGAAGACTAGACAGTGTTCAAGAAAAAGCGGCCAAATTAATCACTGGTTCTGTTTCAAATACCAACAATTAGAAAATTCAGAGAGAATGTGGTATAGACCTACTTGAAAGCAGAAGACAATTAAAAACAATAAATTACACCAATAGCTTAAAAACTAAAGAAACCGAACACATATCCCATAGAACCTATTTAAACTGGACACAAAATTTTTACACGTAATTATCAATCTTAACCTGAATGAACCCTGCAATAAAAAAAAGAGAACAAAAACATACTTAAAAAGAAAGGACTTGACACAATTGGTTTATGCGCTCAGATAAATTATTTAACAGCATATACAGATGGATCATCAGACCTTACCATAAGTAATGGAGGGGCTGGAATTAACATAATACTGCAAGATGAAACATACATCAAAATCAAAGAAGGAGCAAGAAAGATTTCGTCAAACTTCACTTGTGAACTGACAGCTATCTGGAAAGCTCTTGATGTATGCCTTAACCAACCATCCCTGCATCAAGCAGAAGGAATTATAATATACCGTACAACGACTTCATATCCGATCTAGAAGCAATTCAGAAGGGCAATACTATAATCACACAGAAAATACATTCGTTACTTACTCAACTGATATCATTGGAGAATAACTGCATTCTACAATGGATTCCTGCCAGTGTTTGGATCGGGGGTAATGAAATGGCAGTTGAATTTGCAAAGGAAGCCAGAAAGTTGAGCCAAAGGAAAGAACAAATGTTATTATTTGGCGCTAATGCTTTTGTAAAATATAAGATAATTAAACAAAAATAAGAAAAGATCAAAATGTGAAATAAACTCTGAGAGAAAAATGACAAAACTATAACAAGATTTAGAACAAAACATTATAAAGGATGACAATACATCCAGATGGCACAAGAACCTATAGAACATGCATCAACTGTCCTGGTGTGGAACTAACACCTACCCACATATTCTCATGCCCGCAGCCTTGCAGAAAATTGACATAGACCCAGAGCAGCTGCTTTACACACCCAAGATAGTGGACAATGCTGCTGCTGCTGTGATAGAGAGAGATGCATGGAGACATCTGAGGCTCTTTATTGGACACGACAAAAACAACAACGGCATTCCAGAGTAAAATAAATCATCAGAGATAGATAAACATTTTTTAAATGAATTAAAATAAATATAATCGATACTGAGAGAGTTGAATTTAAAAAATAGAAAATTATTATTCTCGAAATTTAAATAGCTGAGAGGATTCCAGCAAACCGCATCTAAAATATCAGGTTTTTTTTTTTGCTATATGTTTTAATTTGCATATACCTATTTTACATATCTCAGATTGCATTTAAAAATCGGTAACCATTTCTTCTAACTTTTGGCGAAATGGTGTTTTATTAATTTATCATTTGATATTATTAGGGTTCTTTCCTGGTATTCAAAAAGGAAAAATACGTGTCGTTCAGTTATATTTTTCAATTTATCAAACAATTTGGCCGCTGAATCGCTGATTCTGGTAGAGCGCCATCTAGCGAATAAAGTTGTAACTAAAATCAATTTCGAATTTTTCATTATTTGCCATAAAAAATCCCATTGCATCCTGAACCCAATGGTGTTTACCGCATTGCTCTAGCGCAAATATTCGCGGAGTTATTAATTTTTAAAGTTGTGCGGGACTTTTGGATCACCCTGTATTGCAAGTAAATATACCAGAGCATTTCCAAATTTTCGCCAATTTTAAACTCTTTTTAAAACTTTATAAAGGTCTATCTATAAAATAAATTGTTCATTTAATTTTATACGCACCCGTTTATTTTTTTGTGGATTGCATATATTTTCATTTAAATCTATATTTTTATGTAAGTACACTCATGAACAAAACTTAAGGAAGTTGTACCTTTTAACAGGTATATCGAGATTCAGACAATAACTCTGAAAGATATTTGATATACAGTGACCTTTATTGAAGATACACGAGATAACCAAGTGTGAAAAAAATTGCCTCTCTCTCCTTCAAAAAAAAAAAAAAAAAAATATATATATATATCAAAGGCTTTCCACTTCCTTAAGTTTTGTCCATGAGTGTTAATGCAATACACACAGAATACACTGGTGTCCAGAATTAAGAGAAGAAAAACTTCTTTACATTTTATAATAGACTGAAATTTGGATAGAATAATTTCCACTTTTTATAAGAGACTTTATTATAGTCCATATTACATTTCTTCGCAACTTTTAATATATTATATCCCCATATATATATATAAAAGTCAGTGTATGTATGTATGTTTGTCGGCTATACACGTCCACAATACGTAACTAATCTGACTGAAATTTCAACAGTATATAGAGTAGAATCTGGAAAAACTTATAGTGAAAATTTCAGATCTCTATCCCGAATATTGGTCGAGTTATTTGCAAATTTGCGTTGCAAATTTGCCCTTTCGCTCGCGAGCAGCGCCTCTAGCCGTTAAGATGGGTGGTAATATTAGCTGACCTAATGTACATGTAAAGTTTGGAGCGGGACGTTTCACAAGAGTGACATTTACGGCGCCAATTTGTAATTGTAACGAATAGTATTTGAAAATCAAAATAATAAAATTTTCAAATATCGTTTACATTTTTATTTTATATTTTAGAAACACACAAAGTTTGGAGCGGGATGTTTCACAAGAGTGAAATCCAGGGCGTCAATATATAATTGTAACGAATAGAATTTGAATCAAAACATTTAATCGGGTAAAACCCGAGCGTTGCCCGGGTCATTCGGCTAGTATGGTTAAAAACACAAGGTAATAAGACCTAATAAATAAATAATGTGTAACGTTTCAGTAACAGCGTTGTTACCATCTTCAGACAAAAGTACTGAATGAGGTAGAATTAGAAGTGTAATTCATTACTTTTGTCTGATGATGGTAGCAACGCTGTTACTGAAACGTCACACACTATTTATACATTTAGATTTGGTCTTATTACCTTGTGTTTATAATATTTAATCCAACACTGCACTTGTGTTACTACCCCAAAGTCTGGAAGCATGCTATCATAATTCCAATTCCAAAAAAATCCGCTAAATCCCCTGAAGATCTAAGACCTATCAGCCTCCTCCCCACCATCGGCAAAATTTACGAAAGAATTATTTTACGTAGACTTCAGATGTACTTGGACAACTCTAACTTCATCATCCCGCAGCAATTCGGATTTAGAAGGGGGCATTCAACAACTCACCAACTCATTGCAGTTCTGGACTACATCCAGATAAGAAGATCCCACAAGGAAGTGGTAGGTGCTGTCTTTCTAGATTTTGCGAAAGCATTTGATAAAGTTTGGCATAATGGCCTTATAAAGAAACTCACAAAACACCAGTTTCCAAGTGACATTATCAATTTTATGCAGAATTATCTACAGGGCAGGACTTTTTCAGTCAAGCAAGGAAATTTTATAACTGAACCAAAGCCAATCCAGACTGGAGTACCTCAAGGCTCTATCCTCGGACCCTACCTTTTCAATATTTACATTAATGACATCCCACTGCACTCTAAATGTAAACTTAAGCTCTTCGCAGATGACACAGCAATTTTATTTAACTCTAAATCAGTCAACCTATTGGTTACTCAGCTTCAGAATTACCTAAATGGCATAATCAAATGGTGCGATGAGTGGAAACTAGACATTAACCCAACTAAGACTCAAGCAATACTTTTTCCCCCAAGAGATAACAAAAAATTCAAGCCACAAACCAACTTGACAGTAAACTCAAGCACTATTAGTTGGGCCGACCATGCCAAGTATCTTGGTGTCACTTTGGATTCGAAATTAAAATTTAACCTACATGTCCAAAACACCATAAGAAAGGCAAAGATAGCCAAAATATCTCTATCAAGCCTGCTCAATTTTAAAAGTAATTTAACAACAAAGCATAAATTCACGTTGTACAAAACCTGTATTCTACCCATCATCACGTACGCACTACCAGTCTGGGGCAAATATATCACACCTACGGATAAAAAAAGAATAGATGCCTTCATGAGGATTTGCTTACGAACCACTATAGGAGCCCCATTCAATCTTTCAAACAAAATTCTCAAAGAAGATCTCAACCAGCCTAATCTAGAAGAGATTTATCAAGACTCTGCGACAAGACTATTCTCGCAATTTCAAAAATCATCAAATCCAACTATACAAGAAATTGTTCGAAATCAAGGTGACCTCAGCCACCGAATCCGACGACCTGGACCCAATGGCTAGCTGACAGCCAAACACCCAACAACTGCCCTCCTGTAAGGTTCGGGGGGCCACTCCAGCATTATAACTCGCCATGTGTAAATAATCTGGACAAGGTGACTCACGAGCTGTGCTCGAATGTAACACCTGCAAATTGAGATGAAATAAATAAATAAATTATTACCTTGTGTTTATAATATTTAATCCAAATTGTTCCTTATCACATATTAAACATGGTTTTATAATTAAAATACATTTCTTCACATTTGTAATAGACATGTTTCTATTTTGTTCTCAGTCTGTAATTCTAAATTCTTAGAATTTCGTCTTTCGAGTTTGACTTTCTTTTGAAAAATGTCATACACTAAGAATTTTCTTTCTGCTACTGCTTCGTCATTTTCCTATATCTTAATTTTGAACCAATTTCTGGTAAATAAAAAAACAAACAAAAAGGATGTTTCTGAAAATATACTTTTTGGTTTTGATGATATTTTAGGTTTTAAAAACGTTATTCCAGGTGGAATGGTGATCTGAACCATTGGTTTTCGACCGCTACAACCCGGGATCGAATCCCTGATTGGGCACTTTTTTTCTAATTAAAAAAATAATCCAATGTCTCCGATTCATGCAAAAGTCCAACTCCACCAACAAGTGCAAATAACCAAACGGTGCTTTGACACATTTGTAAGTGCAAAAGTCGAACTGCTTTCTATATGTGCAGACATGTGGTGCACTTACGGTAAAAGCAGTTGCTAATTACCCACCATGATTATAATGGCCTGTATCACGTGCACTAGTGATAATTAAAAAAAAAAAGAAAAAAGATGAGGATAATAAGGTAATAAGACCTAATAAATAAATAGTGTGTGACGTTTCAGTAACAGCGTAGTTATCAACTTCAGACAAAAGTACTGTATGAGGTAGAATTAGAAATGTAATTCAGTACTTTTGTCTGAAGATAGTAGCAACGCTGTTACCGAAACGTCACACACTATTAATTTATTTATATTTGGTGTTATTCTGTATTTATAAATTCTTAGAATTTTTTCTTTCGATTTTGACTTTAGTTTTAAATGTCACACAATAAGAAATTTCTTTTGCTACTGCTTCGTCATTTTCCTATACCAATATCTTAACTTTGAACCAATTTCTGGTAAATAATTAAAAATATATATATACACACGCACACACATTTCCGAAAATATACTTTTTGGTGGGACAGATATTTCCAACATCCAAATCTTGTACCTTTTAGGTTGAAGGTAGCACAAATGAACGTACCTTGCGATACTTAAAAAGAACAACTCAACAACATCGTCTGATGTCATAAATTTATCAAATTAAAGTAGAATAGGAAATTATTTAAGATTGTGTTGCTTATCAATTTGATGTGGAATCCTAATAATGCTGTTACAATATATTTTTTATAGTACATCTCATCAAACATAAATATCTTTCTTACCTGATTTATAATATTATAAAGTAAATAAAGCTTCCAGGGTTAAGTTTCTTGTTCAAATTTTTATTTTCAAGCTTTCGGACTTGTCAGTCCTTCAACAGGAGTATCACAATAAAAATAGTATATATATCATCAATTTATTATCGTGATACTTCTATTGAAGGACTGACAAGTCCGAAAGCTTGAAAATAAAATTTGAACAAGAAACTTAACCCTGGAAGCTTTATTTATTTTATAATAAATAACTTTTTATAAAATAAATGAATAAACAAATACGAATAAAAAGATACTTGTACTAGCCACGCCTGTTGAAGAACCGAAAGGTTCGAAAGCTAGCAATAAAACGGAAAAGAAGCTCCTCGTGTATCTTTTATTCGTATATGTTTACCAAATCTACTGAGTTCATTTATTCGTAAAATAAATGAATATACAAATAAATATAAATAACTTTAATTTACAAAATTGTGAAAAATGATGCAAGATCATTAAGTTCAATTTTCCCCATTCAATTATCATCTTAGAAGGTGTCGTGGTTTCTACCTATTGGTTGCCTCAATCTCAAGACACCATAAAAATAAAGATTTTATTTTGACAAGTTTTCACCAAAACTTCAGCACACACCAACACCATTTATCTATCTATTAATATTTACACAATTTTCATTTTCTCTAGTGAAATATATAAGGGTTCACTGAAACACTCCACACACCCAAGATAGAGGACATTTCTGTGATAGAGATGCATGGAGACATCTGAGGCTCTTCATTGGACACAACAACAACAACAGAAATTTGACATGGACCCAGAACAACAGCTTTACACACCCAAGATAGAGGACATTGTGACTGCAGTGATAGAGATGTATGGAGACATCTGAGGCTCTTCATTGGACACGAAAACAACAAAAGAAAATTGACATGGACCCAGAACAACAGCTTTACACACCCAAGATAGAGGACATTGTGACTGCAGTGATAGAGATGTATGGAGACATCTGAGGCTCTTCATTGGACACGAAAACAACAAAAGAAAATTGACATGGACCCAGAACAGCAGCTTTACACACTCAAGAAAGAGAACATTGCGACTGTTGTAATAGAGATGTATGGAGACATCTGAGGCTCTTCATTGGACACGAAAACAACAAAAGAAAATTGACATGGACCCAGAACAGCAGCATTACACACTCAAGATAGAGAACATTGCGACTGTTGTAATAGAGATATATGGAGACATCTGAGGCTCTTCATTGAACACGAAAACAACAAAAGAAAATTGACATGGACCCAGAACAGCAGCATTACACACTCAAGATAGAGAACATTGCGACTGTTGTAATAGAGATGTATGGAGACATCTGAGGCTCTTCCTTGAACACGAAAACAACAAAAGAAAATTGACATGGACCCAGAACAGCAGCTTCACACACCCAAGATAGAGAACGATAGACTACTGTGATAGAGATGTATGGAGACATCTGAGGCTCTTCATTAAACACGACAACAACAACATCAACAACAAAATAAAATTGACATGAACCCAGAACAGCAGCTTTACACACCCAAAATAGAGAACATTGCGAATGTTGTGATAGAGATGTATGGATATATCAGATGCTCTTCATTAGACACGACAACAACATAAAATTGACACGGACCCAGAACAGCAGCTTTACACACCTAAGATAGAGAACATTGCTGTGATAGAGATGTACGGAGACATCTGAGGCTTTTCATTGGACACGACAACAACAGAAGATTAACATGAACCCAGAACAGCAGCTTCACATACCCAAGATAGAGAACATTGCATGGATGCATCAAACCCTCATTGGACACGACAACAACAGAGTTAGAGGACATTGCGACTGCTGTGATAGAGATGTATGGAGACATCTGAGGCTTTTCATTGGACACAACAACAGAAAATTGACATGAACCCAGATTAGCAGCTTTACGCACCTAAGATAGAAGACATTACGACTGTTGTGATAGAGATGTATGGAGACATCTGAGGCTCTTCATTGGACACAACAACAACTGAATTTTTTCTTAAAAAAAAAAAAAAAAAAAAGAGATTAGAATGTGTGGAATCACTACAGTAGGTAAAAGACAATGCAGTTTTGTAAGAGATGGAATATTTTGGTTGGGGATCTAACGAGGCATTTCCAATAGAAGATCAGGTAAATATAGATGTCGGCGGTCGTGGTGGGTGGGAAATGTAAATATAGTGCTGGGGTGGGCCACAGACGACCCTAGTGCGACCATTCGGAAAGACAGAGAGGTAAGTGAATCCTAATCTCGCTGTATTTGAGAGAAGAATTTACTAGAATGGAAGGAATAGAGACAATGGTCATTTTGTTATTTATCTCAACCAATAGTTTATTGTTATATTTTGTGTTCCAAAGAGATAGCAATAAAAATATATCCATTTGAAGGTCAAATATCTTTGTTTCAACAAAAATCTTATTCCAAGTTTGGCAAACTTCTGAGATATTAGAGCTAAGAATTCTTTTAAAGTATGAATACCATGTTACCGCAAATGTTTCTTTTAAACAAAAAATCGTAATTTATTTTAAGGTGAAATAACGACTTTTTCTATCCTTAGAGATGAAGTATGAAAGGATGAATTGTGAAGAGTAATGATGAATGGAAAAATAGTGTCCAGGGTACTTTATTTTTCCGTTTATCATACACTTCACAATTCATCCTTTCATACTTCATCCCTAAGAATAGAAATAGCCGTTATTTCTCCTTAAAATAAATAACGATTTTTCGTTCAAAAGAAACATTTGCGGTAAAATTGTCAAACGTCGTTCTATTGTACAATCATAAGCCGCATTATATTGTATTATGAATACTAAGTTTGAAGTAAATAAAAACATTATTAGGACACATATTGTCTATGATTAAATAGATTGCGTTCAACAAAGGAAAAATAGAAATTTAAGAAACGAATCTCTCTTTTCTCAAGCCATGCAATAAAGGTAAAACGATATAATCAAGCTATATATATAAATGACTGAAAAAATTAAAATGAATATTAAAAATATATATTTATTTTATATATAGTATTTTTATATATCTCTCTTGATATAATTTCGTTTTACCTTATCCTATATATTTGGGTTGAGGAATGGGATTATTTTTCCTGAAAACTTCCCAAGTTTCAAATAAATAAATAAAATTATTGGGAGAGATACATAAATAGACAAAACTTAAGGAAGTTGTACCTTTTAGCATGTATATCAGGATTCAGATAATAACTCTGAAAGATATTACAGTGACCTTTATTGAAGACACACGAGATAACCAATATACACTCATGGAGAAAACTTAAGGAAGTTGTACCTTTTAGCATGTATATTGGGATTCAGACAATAACTCTGAAATATATTACAATGACCTTTATTGAAGACACACGAGATAACCAATATACACTCATGGACAAAACTTAAGGAAGTTGTACCTTTTAGCATGTATATTGGGATTCAGACAATAACTCTGAAATATATTACAATGACTTTTATTGAAGACACACGAGATAACCAATATACACTCATGGACAAAACTTAAGGAAGTTGTACCTTTTAGCATGTATATCGGTATTCAGACAATAACTCTGAAAGATATTACAGTGGCCTTTATTGAAGACACACGAGATAACCAATATGCACTCATGGACAAAACTTAAGGAAGTTGTACCTTTTATCATGTATATTGGGATTCATATAATAACTCTGAAAGATATTACAATGACCTTTATTGAAGACACACGAGATAACCAATATACACTCATGGACAAAACTTAAGGAAGTTGTACCTTTTAGCATGTATATTGGGATTCAGACAATAACTCTGAAAGATACACTCATGGACAAAACTTAAGGGAGTTGTACCTTCTAGCATGTATATCGGGATTCAGACAATAACTTTGAAAGATATTACAGTGACCTTTATTGAAGACACACGAGATAACCAAGTGTGAACAAAATTGTCTTTGTCTCCTTAAAAAAAACAAACAAAAAAAAAATAAACAGACGACCATGAGGGTATATCGTTTGTTGACTTGTGTGCTGTGGTTAATATCATACACACACGCTTCAATTCATTTATTTAAAAATACTCTCTTTTGTCAATGGGGTATAAGATTTCAGAATAAATTATTTATCAATTTTTTAAAAATACATTTCTTTAATAAATAATAATTAAACGAAAGAGGAAGAAGAAAAAAAAAACGTTCTTAATACTTTCCCGTGACATAGATATAGAATTTATATAAAAGGGCGTACCTGGATCTGTAAAGAAAAAAAAATGATTTTCAAAATATTTCGAGAGATTGCTCCCTCTTTATGGATAAAGGGATATCCCGTGTGAATAAAGAGGGTGCAATCTCTCGAAATATTTTGAAAAACAATTTTTTTTCTTTACAGATCCAGGTACGCCCTTTTATATAAACCAAATTGATGGATCGCCTTTTGACTCAAAATAGATATAAAAGTTCGAAAAGATTTTCATTAACTGTGTGCATTCATGATAATAACATTAATTTTATTTCTCAAAAAGTTTACAAGTTTTTCTCTTAAAAGGTGTAACGAATAGTCAGTTTACTTACACATTTTTATTTACAACTTCAATAAATAATAACTGTAAAATAAAACAAAGCTATTTACATTTGCTATCTTGACCCCTGGTCAGTGCTGTGGCCCTCACAGATATGGTCCCCTGATGTCCTGCAGCTCTCCAGCAGTCTTTCTATGACTGGTGGCTCCTCGATAAAATGGTCCCCTGGCCTTGATCCATTCTTGTCTGTCAGGTCTCCTGTCATCTGTTATAGGTCATTCTCCTGGATCTCTTCTATGGTCGTCGTATCCCTGTGCTCCATGTCCGGTGTTCCTCGTCTTCCCACGCCAGCTCCCTACATCGTTCCAACAATCTATCCATGGCTTCTATTTCTTTATTTTTCTGGAACTAATCGTGAGGTTCATTCTTATTTTCTGTTGAGATAATTTCCATAGAGTTTTTAGAACCAAGGATTGGATGTATAAAAAGTCTATTTTTTATGGTTTATTTCCTTTCTATATTGTTTGTTATATTTTGATACAATTCCATCCCATGTTAAGAATATGGAGACTACTTTTACGGGCACTATAATAATAATAAGTGCAGAATATAAGCACTTCATTTTGACCGTTTATTTGCCGGTGATACTTTCCACTTTGTCATCGATATATTTGTTTTTACCAGGTTATCTTAAACATTTTAAAATACTATTCCCTGTGACAAGAAGTTGTGTGAAACACATTAAGTATAGTTTGAGTTGAAAGGCGATACATTGAATATGTAAACTTAAAAGTTTTAAGTTTATTGTGCAATAAATTGATAAAGAGGGAGCAATGTCTCAAAATATTTTGAGAAAAAATGTCTTTCTTTCTCTTTCTCTCAGATTCAGGTATGCTTTTTAAAGTAAAATAAATTAAAAAATACTTTAAAAGTGCATAACAGATGAGAACATTAAGACGCGAATGTTTCTTTCAAACATAAGTCAAATTTCTACTGTCCTTACTGCGCTGAAAAAATATTGGGAGAGCTTGGTTGATCAGTGGAGAACCTTCCAATCGGATTCGCCAATTTAATCTATCAGACCGCTTCTTTAGAGCTCTAATACTTGGATCATATATTGGATCATTCTGCTTCTATATGCTACATTGAAAGGTAAAACCTCAGAAATGGTATTCAAGGCAAACTATAGACATAAGCTCTTTTAGGACAGTAGAATAACATATAATATTTGAATCGAGTAAATCTCTTCCGCAAACAATATAAGCAGAATGATCCAATACAGTATTAGAGATTTAAAGAAGCGGTCTGGTAGATAAAAAAAAAAAAAAATTGGCGAAGTCGCTGGGAGGGTTCACTACTGATGAGCCGAGCCCTCCCAATATATTTTCATCGCAGTAAGGACAGTAGAAGTTTGTTTTATATTTAAAATAAACATTCGCGAATTGATGCTTCTATTTCTAACATCTATATATATAAAAATCAATGTTTGTATGTTTGTTTGTTTGTATGTCCGGTATACAAATTCGCAGTAGTTCACTAATTCAAACCAAAATTTCCATTCATAGGTAAAAAATACGGGGAAGACGATAGGCTATTTTAAAATATATATAAATCAATTATTAAAACTATATATTCAAATTATTCTACTTAGCTCATGAACAGCGTCCTCTATCAACGATTAAATTATGCTGATGCAAACAAATAGATAATGCTAATAACAAACAATTATTAAAAAAAAATCTTATCAAAATATATATTACTCGGGTAGATATGCACACGGGTCAATCCCGGGGCGAAGCCCGGGTCACCCGTCTAGTTAAGTATAGTTTACAGAATGTACCATTTGATTTGATCTGATCCATCCTAAAATGATAGGGGAAATCTTCCATAAGAACATTTCAACTGAGAAAGGGATGTAGATGTGATTATAGGTAGAAGTTGGCAGCAGCTTTTACTGTAAGTGAACCTCATATCCACACATGTGACAAGCAGTTCAACCTTTGCACTTACAATCGTTCTAGAGCCCTACTTTGTTACCTGCACTCGCTGGTTGGGTTGAACTTTAGCAAGAATCGGGGACCATTGGAACATCTTTTTTATTAGAAAAAGTTCCCAAAGTGGGATTCGATCCCTGATTAAAAGGTTTCATGAGAGGGGTAGATGAGATACACAGAATATGTGGAAATGTACAAGTCCATATTACCTTTCCTTAGATAATAATTATTTGACATCGCAGTAAGAGAACAGCAAGAAGTTATTTGTAAAAAGAAAAATTAGTGCTCATTAGTTTCAATTATCATAAACAGGCTTCGAGCTAGTTCCTTATAACATAAGATGATGTCTATCTACGATGTTAAATTTGGATATAAGAGCACATATTTGAAAGAGGTTTGAAAATCGATTAAGATCAGACCTTCTTTCTTATCTCCACTCAATCATATTTGGGCATCAAGTTGTGACCCTTGATGGTGTCTGTTTGACAACCATCATGACTGGGTAAAGTAGAATGTGTCTGCCTTTGTCATTAAGACTGGGAGCACTAATCAGTGGCAGGCCGACTTAGCTCCAAAAGAAATGGCCACCTCTGACATGAAGAACAGACACCATGTGCAGCTGCTCCTAACATGGAGCACAAACGCTGCTCATCCTGTATCCCTGGATTAGGAGCCCTTACAGGGTACTATCAGCCGGGCCAGCTGAGCCCAGGTTTTTTAGTGAGCTTGTTACTGCTTCCCCTCCTCCTTTTTCATCCGGGATTGGGACCGGCAAAGGGGTAGTTTAAAATAGTGAAAAAGGCATGTTCCCCCTCTCGACCGCTCAAATAAGCTCAAACATTCCTTGTGTTCCAGCCATGTCTGACACAGAAGAAGGTATCGACCTGGAGGAAATCACTGACGAGGAGACGCTTCATCGGCTGGTAAGTGACATTTTCGTCTGTCACACTACTGGAAAATTTGACAACTTTTTTACTGTGAAATATAATTAACATATATATTTTTCCACTAGATGGAGGTCTGCCATCCAAAATGATCATGTAAGAGGTTAGGAAATGCCAATTTTTAAAATTATATATGTTATGATTATAATGTTTTGATGTTGGAATGATAAAGAATTGGAGGTGCAGTCGTGAAAAAGGAAAGATAGTTATTTACTTATCAAGTAGTTTTTTTTTATTTTCAATTATTTGAAAAGAATTACACTTTAAATATTTTTCACATTAATATATTAGGAGTACAAATAAGTTTTGAGGGATTTTTTTTTATAAATTCGAAGCTTTATTCAGAGAAATCAGTACAATATATTTCATTCAAAGTATTGTCCATCTTTAGCTACGACTTTTTCCCATCTTTCAGGCAGCATACGGATTCCGTGTCGAAAAAATTCCTCGTCTTTTGAGGCGATCCAAACATTGACCCAATTTTTCGCCTCTTCGTAAGAAGTGAAGTGCTGCTCGGCCAGGCCATGTGTCATCGAACGGAACATGTGGTAGTCTGAAGGAGCAATGTCTGGTGAATACAGCGGGTGGGGTAGGACATCCCATTGAAGCGCCTCCAAAGTCTCCTTGACAACTTTTGCAACATGTGGCCGAGCGTTGTCGTGCTGATAGATCACCTTGTCATGTCTTTTGGCATATAGTGGGCGTTTAATCTTCAATGCTCGGCTTAATCGCATCAATTGTTGTTGGTAACGTTCTCCAGTGATGGTTTCGTTAGGCTGAAGTAGCTCATAGTAGATCACTCCGAGCTGATCCCACCAGATGCACAGCATTAGCTACTTGCCATGAATATTCGGTTTGGCCGTTGAAGTTGATGCATGACCGGGCTTAACCGACGATTTTCTGCGCTTTGGGTTGTCGTATTGAATCCACTTTTCGTCCCCCGTCACGATTCGATGCAAAAAAACCCTTCCGATTTTGTCTTTTGAGCAGTAGTTCGCACGTGCAAATACGGCGCTCGATGTTTCCTGGCTTGAGTTCATATGGAACCCAATTTCCTTGTTTTTGCACCATACCCATGACCTTGAGACGGTTCGAAATCGCTTGTTGAGTCACTCCCAAGGTTTCAGCGATCTCCTCTTGAGTTTGGCTTGAATCTTCGTCCAATAAAGCCTCCAACTCAGCGTCTTCGAACTTTATTGGCCTCCCTCCGCGTTATTTGTCTCTGGTGTCAAAATCGCCACTTTTGAAACGCCGAAACCAGTACTCACATGATTTTATTGATAGAGCATGTTTACCATATGCCTCACACAGCAATCGATGTCCATCAGTTGCACTTTTCTTCAAATTAAAACAAAAAAGCAGCGCTTCCCGCAAATTGTGTTTTGTTGGCAAAAAGGTTGACATGGTTAGAGCACCAAAAAAAAAAAAAGTTCCTTACACTTGAGTGAAAAGACTTCTTCTGATTTTTTTGGGGAAATGATGAAGCCTTAACATGAAAACTTACAAGGTCCGATGCTATTTATATAATACTAGACGAATGGCCCGGGCAACGCCCGGGGTTTACCCGAGTGCGAATATATTTTAAAAACGTTGTCTTGGGTGGTCGCTATTGACAGGGTGGTCTGTATAGACAGGTGGATGTATCACACAGCTGATAACAGGGTTGTCTAGAGTGGTCGCTATAGACAGGGTGGTCTGTATAGACAGGTGGATGTATCACACTGCTGATAACAGGGTTGCCTAAGGTGACCGCTATAGACAGGGTGGTCTGTATAGACAGGTGAATGTAACACACTGATGATAACAGGGTTGCCTAAAGTGACCGCTATAGACAGGGTGGTCTGTATAGACAGGCAGCTGATAACAGGGTTGTCTAGAGTGGTCGCTATAGACAGGGTGGTCTGTATGGACAGGTGTATGTATCACACTGCTGATAACAGGATTGCCTAAAGTGACCGCTATAGACAGGGTGGTCTGTATAGGCAGGTGAATGTAACACACTGATGATAACAGGGTTGTCTAGAGTGGCCGCTATAGACAGGTGTATGTATCACACAGCTGATAACAGGGTTGTCTAGAATGGCCGCTATATACAGGGTGGTCTGTATAGACAGGTGGATGTATCACACAGCTGATAACAGGGTTGCCTAAAGTGACCGCTATAGACAGGGTGGTCTGTATAGACAGGTGGATGTATCACACAGCTGATAACAGGGTTGTCTAGAGTGGCCGCTATAGACAGAGTGGTCTGTATAGACAGGTGGATGTAGCACACAGCTGATAACAGGGTTGCCTAAAGTGACCGCTATAGACAGGGTGGTCTGTATAGACAGGTGGATGTAGCACACTGCTGATAACAGGGGTGTCCAGAGTGGCCGCTATAGACAGGGTGGTCTGTATAGACAGGTAGATGTATCACACAGCTGATAACAGGGTTGTCTAGAGTGGCCGCTATAGACAGAGTGGTCTGTATAGACAGGTGGATGTAGCACACAGCTGATAACAGGGTTGCCTAAAGTGACCGCTATAGACAGGGTGGTCTGTATAGACAGGTGGATGTAGCACACTGCTGATAACAGGGGTGTCCAGAGTGGCCGCTATAGACAGGGTGGTCTGTATAGACAGGTGGATGTAGCACACAGCTGATAACAGGGTTGTCTAGAGTGACCGCTATAGACAGGGTGGTCTGTATAGACAGGTGGATGTAGCACACTGCTGATAACAGGGGTGTGCAGAGTGGCCGCTATAGACAGGGTGGTCTGTATAGACAGGTAGATGTATCACACAGCTGATAACAGGGTTGTCTAGAGTGGCCGCTATAGACAGGTGTATGTATCGCACAGCTGATAACAGGGTTGTCTAGAGGGGGGCAGGGAGGCCACGTGTTCGCTGGCAGCCAATGGGCGCGCATTCTATCCGTGAGCTTCAGACATACAGACAGAATAAGGCAATTATATAAGTAGATTTGTTGTGGCTTCTTTTGCAAATCCCTCAAAACTTATTTGTACTCCCAATAGAATTTATAAAATGAATCCTATATTCGTGAATTTAAAAAATAGGTAGGTTAACTATACATATCTTACAACAAATATTCAAAGTATTCTAAATCTATGGTCAAAATAAAAGAATAGTCAATGATGAAAATAAAATACATGTTTTAAAAAAATAAAATACACCCATACCTCGCTTTGCGTCGGGGTTACGTTCCAAAAAAACACGACGCAAATTGAAAATATGTGAAGGCGCAATCAAAAACAAAGGTGTTGCCATATTTTAGGAAAAAAAAAATTTAAAAAAAATTAAAGACTCGAATCCAAAACAACGCAACTTCGAAAATCTAACGACCCACAGTAAAAATCAGTAAAAATTAAGTAGCGACGCAACTTCGAAAAAAAAAAACGCAAAACGAAACGACGCAAAGCGAGGTATTGGTGTATTTGCATTTTAGAATATATAATATATAAATTAATTTTCACACTAGATTGACAGATTTCACACTAGATGAAAAAAAATATAAGTAATATATAGATAGATAAAAAACGAGTGTTTAAAAAATTTCAGGATCAATTCCCTTTTTATTGTTTTTTCAAAAATGGATATTGGTTTTAAAATCTTTAATTTGAATTGCACCCCCTCCCCAGGACATCTATTAACAAATCTTGTAATATATTTGTAACATATTTCCATACACATAGAAGTATGGAAATTTGACACTTTCTCAATCCCGATAACACAAAAAATGCAATTATACAAGATAATATAGCTATAAGTGATCGGGAAGTATGGTGTCGCGTTCAGCGGCGCAGCGCCCAGGCTCTATTTTGCCCAGACGCCCGAAGTCTCTTATTCTGGTCCCGGGGAGGAAAAAATCCGTGGAATCTCAAGGGTAGAGAAGAGCGATTCCCAAGAAGTCAAATCCGCGGAAGTGTCTAAGGCAGGTATCAACCAAGGCGTAGACCTCTCGAGAGCGGGCCGAGAAACCACACGACTCTAACCAGTCAACTACTTTATTTTTTGTCACGAATATATATACATATAAATATTTACATATGGCAAATATGTTTCTTATAATGGATTAAATTTACATATATTTAAAAAAATATAAATCTATAAGAAAAATAACATTCTTTTCCCAACATACTCCCACCTTGAGTTTTTCTACAGAAACTCAACCAATAGTTGGGAAACGACCGTTTTCATTCCAGTTCTTTAGGATTGGGCTATCTTCGTAGGGTCTTTACTGGCTTCTCCTCGGGAGCCTCCCCGGCGTGGTTCCGATTGTATACTCCTCAAGGTACTCCCCAGATCGGCGGGTATCTCTAAATTGTAGAGCCGTTGAACCGGCCTAATCTGGACGCCCTTGCTGGTTCTCAACTTGGCGACCCTCACAGGTCCATCTCGGCCAGGGTAGACCTCCACAACTCTCGCCAAAGGCCAATTGACTCGCTTAGCATTATCTTGTCCAATCAACACCAGATCTCCCACCTTGATAGGTCTTGTCTTCGAGCGTCTTCTAGTCTCTTGCCTTAAGAATCCAAAATACTCCGTCCGGAATCTCTTCCGCAGATCTTCTCTTAACCTTTGTCTAAATCGGTATCTCTTCTGAAGACTAGCCCTTTCAATAGAGTCCAGATCTGGAACTCCTATTTCTTTGAGGTCGTGTAAGAACAAGGCAGGGGTTAATGGACTAAGATCTTCGACATCTTCAGACATGTAAGTCAATGGACGTGAGTTCATCAAAGACTCTGTGTCACAGATAATGGTGTAAAGTTCCTCAAATTCCAAACGAGCTTGACCAAGAATCTTCCTAAGGAGTTGTTTCAGCAAACCAATCAATCTTTCCCACCATCCACCCCACCATGGAGCCGACGGAGGGATAAACTTCCAATTAATATTTTGCTTGGTACTCTCTGATTGGACTGCCGCATTGTCTAGATTCCCTAGAGCTCTGCTCGCACCACGAAAATTGGTACCGTTGTCCGAGTACACTACATAGGGGCGTCCTCTCCTTGCTACAAAACGTCTGAAAGCTTGCAGAAAGTTCTCGGTTGAAAGAGAAGTCACCAGTTCCAAATGGACCGCCCGATATACGGCACAAGTAAATATAACAATCCACACCTTTCGCCTGTTCCTTAAAACAAGTGGTCCAGTAAGGTCTATCCCCACTACCTCAAATATTGAGGCATCCCTTACTCTATTTTCATGTAATTCCACGGATTCAACAGAACCCGATTTAGCCGTGAACCGTCTACACTTAACACATTGATGTATGACCCTTCTTACAGTCCTCCTGAATTTCAAAATCCAATAATCCTCTCTTAATAAATTCATCAGAGTTTGAAGTCCCACATGCCCCCAAGTTTCATGCTTCCATCTAATGAGTAAATATACCAAGTCATGATCAGAAGGCAACAATAAAGGCATTCGAAAACTTTCCAGATCTTGTCTCCTACTTATTTTAGTTTTGACCCTCAACAATCCCAAAGAATCGCAGCATAACTTGAAATCCTTCAACCTCTTGTCCTCTGGTCCAGTGAAGGATTCTCGTTGGATAACTCTCACCAGCATCAGTTCCGCCCTTTTAATTTCATTCACAGTAAGATCACCTTTCACTCGCTGACCTATTGTTCCTCTCGCATTTGTTAAAAACCGGTTCATCCAGGCAGTTACTCTCAATATCTTGTAGTAGTTTGAAAAGCGATAGTAGTACTGATCTTTTTCCCTTTCAATACATGTTGATGTTAAAACAATCTTTCTCTTTTCCGAGTTCACAATATCTGGGTCAGGGTATATTTCCCTATGGGGCCAATCTCTTCTTGGTCTTCTCAACCAACTCGGGCCCTCCCACCACTTCGATCTCTCCAGAGAATCGGCTAAGCACCCCCGTGATGGTAAATCCGCTGGATTCAAACATCCTGGTACATGATACCAATCCTCTGTCTCACTGAGAGATCGGATCTCCATAACTCGATTCATTACAAAAGTCGCCCAGTTATCTTTTCCCTTGATCCAATGGAGTGCATTCATGGAGTCTGTCCAATAAAATCGCTCCATGTCTTCAAATTTTAGGTCCCTCACAACGTTGTTCACCAAGCGGGCCCCAACCAAGCATGCCAACAGCTCCAAACGAGGAATGGTAGTCCCCTTCAAAGGAGCCACTCTCGACCGAGCCTGTACTAGTTGACACGTTACTTCCTAAATTTATTCAAAATTCTTGGGATAGTTTCTATCATATTCGGACCTCTTTCCAGACAATCATTCAGTGGAAGCCTTCCCTTCTTCTTCGCCGAAGCATCAAAAACGGGTCTTACTTTGGTGGTTGGACTATTCTCTTTAAAAACTGGTCGATGTGACAAATAGTGCACGCCTTCACGTTTATTGTCTATAACCCTTTCTATTATTTTATTCCTTAGCCACTTTTCGAGAATATCTTCATATTCTGCCAAATTTCCGGTATTCACAAGATGTTTCCTCACGTTTGCTAATCGTTTTTCGGCAACATCTCTATTGTCCGTGAGTAGTTCTCTTTCGCGAATCCAAGGAAGGGCAACCTGGTAACGCCCCTCACAATCCTGTGAAATAGTACGTGCAAAATATTCTTCCGTTTCTTTTTGTATCGAGTCGTCTTGACGAGCATCTGAAATACCAATAGCCTCTAATCTCCATAAATTCTCCAAATCGCTAGTCAACAGTGAAGTTGTGCAAAGTCCACTAACGCTAGTTTCTTCTTCTGTGGCCGGAATCTTGCCCATTAAAGTCCAGCCCAACCTCGTTTGCACCGCCACAAGCCCAGAAGGAAGTCTTCTATGCTCTCCGGTTAGTAATTTTCCAGCAATATCTGCTCCTATAAGAATCTCAAGAGGTCCCCTGTGTAGATCAGTTAATTCTATGTCATGAGCACTAAGATCTTGCATTCATTTACCCTGATGGACCCTGGGCACGCTGTCGCAGATAACATCTTGGCTCAGTGCTTCAAAATTACAGCCATAAGATCCGTCTAAATTGCTCAACCTGATATCATAAACTCCATGTTCGTACAACTCTGTGTTCGATCCACCAAACAAAGAGTGGCGAAGAGACTCTTTTTTGGAACATTCATATCCCATTTCTTCCGCCGTGTCCTGGAGTACATAGGACCTCTGAGATCCCGTATCAATCAAAATTCGTCCCATTCTTTCTTTACACTTTCCTCTGATAGTCACTCTCAGTGTGGGCAACAACACCACAGGCGTCGTCAGATTGGTCAAAGTCTCATCCCTCATCATCCCTCGGGCTGGAGTAGCATTCTGGTTCTTCCTGGGGCACATAATCCTTGAATGTCTCAATTCCCCACAGCTGGTGCAACTTGTCTTAACTTTGCAGAATTTGCTCAAATGACCATATTTCAGGCATCTGAAACAAGCCCCTTTCTTCTTTAATTTTCCCAATTTATCTTCCAATGTCAAATTTTCCGCGAATTCGCACTTTGTACTTTCATGATCTCTTTCACAAAAGGCGCAATTCTTCCTCTTATTCACTGCTTCAGAGGCATTCAAAAAACCAGCAGCC
Source organism: Cordylochernes scorpioides (assembly GCA_030710605.1). NCBI lineage: Eukaryota > Metazoa > Arthropoda > Arachnida > Pseudoscorpiones > Chernetidae > Cordylochernes > Cordylochernes scorpioides. Next base: position 7,538,307 of record CP092880.1, read on the forward strand.
GTGGGCAGGGGATTCCTTTCATTTCTTCGATACTTCACGATAGAGCTTTGTGACTGAGGGTGCTCATTTGATGGTTGGCCGGCTGTTATTTCGTCCCGCGTACCGAACGTGCTTTCTAATGCAATCAATTGTCTCTCCAAAAATTCAATCAAATCTCCAAGAGAAAAAGCTCCTGTGAATTCCCGGTGTAATTCAAGCTTTAAGTCTGATGGCAATAGCTTGAGGAGTAAAGGGCACAATAAGTTACCGTAGCTTTCAACGACAACACCCAATGACTCCAAACTTCTAATCTGCACCAGGATTCTGCCGTACAATTCTCTGAAAGCCCTCACGTCCTTTGTCACTCTAAGTGGTTTCAAGGCCAAGAGGTTGTTCATATGCACGTCGATCAACCTTTCCCTTTTTCCGAAGCGTTTCTTCAACAATTCAACGGCCTTATCGTAATTTTCCTCAGATAGGCAAAATCCTTCCACAGTTTGGGCCGCCGTTCCACCCAAGTAGGCTTTAAGATAGTTAAATTTATCTATCTTGGTCAAGTGTTCATTCCTATTGATTGATGAATCGAAGGCATTCCAAAAATTTAACCACTGGCTAATTTCCCCGTAGAATCTTTCCATTGTCAATTTGGGTAACTTAACCATCCCAGTTAGAGTCGGTCGACCGATTTCTCCTGGATATTTCTTCTTCGTGGCAGTTGCAGTTTCCCTCTGCATTCCTTCCGCTACCACCAGACTTCTTTTCTTTAACAAATATTTCCACGCCACGGCCTTTTCCCGGTATTCCTCTACCATCTTTAGATCTTTCTCTAGATCTTTGATGTCAATCAGCTTACCGATTTCTTCGTCTACCCGCCTCAGTTCTTCGTAGACATCCGAAAGCTGCCCCAGCAGTTCCTCGTGGTCACACTCCTTGTGCACGTCATATTCCTCTATTCTTTTCCCGTACTTGGATAAAGACGTGCGGAGTATGGTTCTCTTCTTCTTGAGTCTCTCTAGCGCTTCTTCTCTCTCCATCTTCTGATCCAAAAGGGTTCCAAATATAGGCACGGCTTTCTCCTCGCGTCCCGGCTGGGATGCCAAATGTCGCGTTCAGCGGCGCAGCGCCCAGGCTCTATTTTGCCCAGACGCCCGAAGTCTCTTATTCTGGTCCCGGGAAGGAAAAAATCCGTGGAATCTCAAGGGTAGAGAAGAGCGATTCCCAAGAAGTCAAATCTACGGAAGTGTCTAAGGCAGGTATCAACCAAGGCGTAGACCTCTCGAGAGCGGGCCGAGAAACCACACGACTCTAACCAGTCAACTACTTTATTTTTTGTCGCGAATATATATACATATAAATATTTACATATGGCAAATATGTTTCTTATAATGGATTAAATTTACATATATTTAAAAAAATATAAATCTATAAGAAAAATAACATTCTTTTCCCAACATATGGTAAGTAGAAATAAAGATGCAGAAAGCTACTTTAAAAAGAAGATTGTTTTACTCAAAAGGCGATCCATTGATTAAGATTATATAAAAGGGCGTACCTGGATCTGTAAAGAAAAAAAAACATTTTTTTTTTCTCAAAAAATTTCGAGAGATTGCTCCCTCTTTATCAATTTATTGCACAGTGAATTTAATTTAGAAATTCTTGTAGATTTGTTTTCATATGATCTACAATAATTTGTAAGTTAAATTCACTGTGAAATAAATTGATAATGAGGGAACAATCTCTCGGAATATTTTGAGAAAAAAAATTGTTTTTTTTTCTTTACAGATCCAGGTACGCCCTTTTATATAATCTTAAAAAGAAGAGTTCGAAATTATGCATTGACATCGCGAGTAAGCACTTATAACTAAAACTATACTATAACTAAACTATTACTATAGTAAAAAAACTATAAAAAAGTTAGATGTTGTTGTTGTTGTTGTCGTGTCCAATGAAGAGCCTCAGATGTCTCCATACATCTCTATTACAGCAATGACCTCTATCTTGGGTGTGTAAAGCTGCTGTTCTGGGTCCATGTGTCAATTTTATGTTGTTGTTGTTGTCGCGTCCAATGAAGAGCCTCTGATGTCTCCATACATCTCTATCACAGCAGCAGCAATGTCCACTATCTTGGGTGTGTAAAGTTGCTGCTCTGGGCCCATGTCAAGTTTCTGATGTTGTCGTGTCCAATGAAGAGCCTCAGATGTCTCCATGCATCTCTATCACAGCAGCAGCAATGTCCAATATCTTTGTTCTTCATTTGAAAATGGGTGCCGTTGCCACGTTAGTCACCTTGGAAACGAACCAGAATTTGGCCAAATATTCCAAGGGTCCAGGGGGGACCGCAGGGAGGTGTGGTCGGTCTCCCCCCCCCCAAAGAGTTAAATCCCTATATATATATAAGTCAGTGTATGTATGTATGTATGTATGTGGGTATCTATGTCGGTTATACATGTCCACAATACGTAACTAATCTGACTGAAATTTTAACAGTATATAGTGTAGAATCTGGAAAAACTTATAGTGAAAATTTCAGGTCTCTATCCCGAATATTCTTCGAGTTATTTGCAAATTGCGTTGCAAATTTGCCCTTTCACTCGCAAGCAGCGCCTCTAGCGGTTAAGATGGGAGGTAATATCAGCTGACCTAATGTACATGTAAAACGTGTTTTAACAGGACATAGAAAAAAATATGGAAGAGATATTTAACGGATTTTTAGCCAAGAAAATTTGAAATTGACAGGTTCTGGGCCAAAAATAGTTGTTTTTTTAGTCAGAAAATGATGACGACAATATTGCTGTATCATGTTTGATTACACAGGTCTACAAAAAAAACTTTTTTTTTTGCACAAGAGAACCTGATGGTGTTTCTAGTGTAACTTTTCATGCTGAACTCAAAAATCTAATCAGAAATTTCCTATCACGTATGGTTTTTGCGTGACGGTCTTTTTTAGTATTGGGATAAATACATGCATCCAACATGAAAGAGACTTACGAAAACATGAAACTGCTTTTGAAAAAGATAGAATATGAAAGATACGGTTGGAAAATATGCAGCGATTTGAAAGTCGTTGCTCTCTTGCGTGGATTACAGCTTGGATATACAAAATTTTGTTGTTTTCTGTGTGAGTGGGATAGCAGAGATAGGGAAAGGCATTACATTAAAAAAATCTGGCAAAACCGTAAAATCTTTACTCCAGGATATAAAAATATTGCAAATCTACCCCTGATCGATTCAGAAAATATTTACTTACCACCATTACATATTAAACTGGGATTAATGGAGAACTTTGACAAGGCAATGGATCGAAATATGCCAGTGGATTTGCCTACCTAAAACAAAAATTTCTAGTATAAGTGAAGCGAAGATTAAAGAAGGCATTTTCGTTGGACCTCAGATTCGAGAATTGCAGCAGGATGGAAATTTTCAAAATAGTTTGAATGAAGTTGAAGCAGCAGCATGGAATTCCTTTATAAACGTTTGCAAAAACTTCTTAGGAAGTGTCAAGGTTGAAAATTACTGAGACATAGTTAATGATCTGTTGCTTTCCTACAAGGCACTGGGATGTAACATGTCCCTCAAGATCCATTTCCTGCATTCACATCTAGATTTCTTTCCAGACAATCTTGGCGCAGTTAGCGATGAGCATGGTGAGAGGTTTCATCAAGCTATATCAAGCATGGAGAAGCGGTACCAAGGTAAATGGAGTCCCGCTATGCTTGCCGACGACTGCTGGGCACTCAAGAGGGATCTACCACAAGCAAAGTATAGAATAAAATCCACTGTCACTGCTTTTCAATAATAAATATGTTTCGTTCATATATGCCTATATATTAACAATATTTCCAAATTCAAGTAGGTGTATCTCAGAAATATTGTGTAATAGAAAAAACTAATGGTATATTTGGATTCAGGACATGTAGATAAGATGCTATTTCTTTGTGGACAAAGAAAAATATTTTTTGATAAACCAGTTACGTGACATTGTTTGCAATTTTTAGTGTATTTATCCCAATACTAAAAAAAGACCGCCACGCAAAAACCATACGCGATGGGAAATTTCTGATTAGATTTTTGAGTTCAGCATGAAAAGCTACACTAGAAACATAATCAGGTTCTCTTGTGCAAAAATCTTGTTGACCAGTGTTATCAGATGTAAAATTATATCGGAAAAAATCCAAAAAACAGAGACAACGGGTGAAGCCAGTTCATTTTTAGTATGCAGGAATAATATTCTAACAGAAAAACATTCATTCGAGCAGAAAACAAAAGCCAGATCATCTTTCTATAAAAATATCGCTTCTCAGACACAAAGTTTGGAGCGGGACGTTTCACAAGAGTGACATCCACGGCGCCCATTTATAATTGTAACGAATAGTATTTGAAAATCAAAATAATATAATTTTCAAATATCGTTGTGAAAATGTACATTTTTATTTTTATATTTTAAAAACACACAAAGTTTGGAGCGGGACGTTTCACAAAAGTGACATCCACGGCGCCAATTTATAATTGTAACGAATAGTATTTGAATAAAAACATTTAATCGGGTAAAACCTGGGCGTTGCCCGGGTCATTCGGCTAGTAAAATATATATAAAAAACTTTTTCAAGGAGAAAAACGCTTATGTTAAAAATGCATTACAAAGGTGAAAGTAATTTCTCTTCAGCTCTAATTCCATCAAACATTTAGATTTATATGACTAAAATGATAGCAGTTAGGTACACTAATTCATTATCAAGAGTAGGGGTAAGTATAGTGTAACAAATAAACTTACTAACCGGTTACTTTACGTTAAATCACTTTACGTAAAGTTAGAAATTCATTATGAGCGAACATCCCGTTGTTTTATTTTTAGCCATATCTGTTGGGGCTACGTTCTCTTGTTATAAAAATAAATTATTCTTCGAACCGAGGAGTCTAGATAAACACCTGGCAATGCTCAAATCTCTTGCGGCATGTTCTTGCGAATTCAGCATCTTGCTGCCTTCCTTCTAAATCAAGAGTGTTCTATTTGACAGCAATCTTTGACGCAAGCATGCTACCCGTTTTCTTCACGTTGAGGTTATTACGTCTTTATTAAATAATACCACAAGTTTTAATATTAATAGGATTAATTATATTTAATGATGTTTGTTCTCTATTTATTTTTTATTGTAAAACAAACAATATGTGAAATAAACTCTGAGAGAAAAATGACAAAACTATAACAAGACTTTGAACAAAACAATATAAAGGAGTGACAATATATCCAGATGGCACAAAAACCTATAGGACATGCAACAACTGTCCTGGTGTGGAACTAACACCTACCCACATATTCTCATGTCCAGAAATGGCCGCAGCCTTTCAGAATATTGACATAGACCCAGAACAGCAGCTTTACACAACCAAGATAGTGGACAATGCTGCTGCTGTGATAGAGATGTATGGAGATATCTGAGACTCTTCATTGGACACGACAACAACAACAACATTGTAAAACAAAGAACACGAATGTTATTTACGAACCGCAGATGAAATGAATTGATAAAAGTATCTTTTTACCACCGAATAGACCTTTTAAGTTATGCTTATAAGATATTTCTATGTAATATTTTGGGCAATATAACTAATCAACAAGGAAAAAAAAATCATAATAATCTGAAATCAAACTTTTTGACGAGGTGTCCATATCTTATGATGGCTTGAGCCATCTATCGGAATAAATATAAACTAATTATTGATTCTTAATTATTCCAGAATTAGTCAAATACCTCCTTTCTTGATTAATAAAGAAAAACTAACCACGGACGCGTTTAAGGCTGTTGGCCCTCAACAACGTGGTGCAAACTGTACCTCAACGACAAAAAAAAAGTTCTTTCAGGTATCCTGAAAAATCATGAAACGGGTATTTGAGGCCAAAAAGACGCGAGAACGCCAAACTATGTGAAAAAATAGTATTCCTTTTTCTTAATGTGGTGTCGCTGGAGACCCACTGGTGATTCTCCACCAAACTCTGCAGTGGTGGCAGAGGCGCCATATTAATTGTATATACCTCAGTATCATACATATATATAATTGAAAAAATAATAGAAAAAAATAAAAAGGTCAGGTGTTGATTTTAAAAATAGAAAAGGCATATCCTGACCAGGAACACATGTGCTTTTCAGATGGCAAGCGCCATCTGGTGGAACAGAAATAAACTAAACATTGATTTAGCCTGTTCCCTGATATTTGGCCAACCCAATTTCTTGATAAATCAAGAAAAGCCATACACGAACGCGTTTCGCGCTGTTGGTGCTCGTCAGCGTGTTTTTTCATATGTTAATGTATATACACCCTTGTCCACTGACTCCACGTGCTGTGTGGTGACAGCTCGACAGTACCGATGACCTGGAAGAAAGAAGGATGATCCGGGCCAGACTGATGGAGATACAGAGAGAGATGAGAGGTAAGAGATTGAGATTGAATCTTCTTTTTCTTCAAATAAAAGACACTTCGGCCAGTAAATCTTTTTATTATCTCAAATTTCTTTATTATATCCTTCATTTAGCAAAAATGTGTGTGGATCATACAAGATTATATTCTAATTATAAATTATTATATAAGTATTTAATACCTGAACAATATTTATCCTGGAACCTATCATTAGACATAAAATGTTACATTACCCAAACAATAATCACTTCGACTTTACTAAGAGAAAGTCCCATTCAAATAATTAAAAAGGAAGATGTAATTTGTAAATTCTGCAAAACTGAGAGCATAGAAGAAATGATTCACTACATATCTGAATGCACTATTGTTAACGAGGAACGGAATAAGATCTTAAAGAAAATTATCTTGTCCTCTATCTTGGATGTGTAAAGCTGCTGTTCTGTGTCCATGTCAATTTTCCGCAAGGCTGCGGCCATTGCTGGACATGAGAATATGTGAGTAGGTGTTAGTTCCACACCAGGACAGTTGTTGCATGTCCTATAGGTTCTTGTGCCATCTGGATGTATTGTCATTCCTTTGTAGTGTTTTGTTCTGGGTCTTGTTATAGTTTTTGTAATTATTCTCTCAGAGTTTATTTCACATATTGTTTGTTTTACAATAAAAAATAAAATAAATAGAGAACATCATTAAATATAATTAATGCTAGTAATATTAAAACCTGTGATATTGTTTAATAAAGACGTAATAAATAACCTTAAAAATATATAGCGATTGTTTAACTTTCATAAAGCGTTAGAGAACAAGGTAATCTCTAAGAACTAAAATTACAGAACAATTTCCTTCCATAGTTAATTTGTATAGTTATGTTGAATACTTTGATTTCCTTTTCATTTTCCCTTCTCTCCTTTGTTTATGTTTTTTTCTCCTTTTCTCCATGAAAATGATGTATGGCGAGTCCTTACAGGACGGAAATGTCCTAATAAAGCTGTTGTTGCATTACCTCCTTCATATATGGCTATATAAGGTAGTAAATTAGGTATTAAATATAGAATAAAATATAAATATGAATAAAATAATATTATATATGGATAAATATAGATAAATAAATAAATAAAATATAAAATTGATAAACATATACACGGTAATGTTAATAAGTAATGCACAATCATCAATAATTATTTTTATTTGAAGTACCATAAAGATGAAACGTTGTAGATATGAATACCTAACTATTAGCTCTATATCATTCAATATATCCATCTTCCCTCTGCACACATTTGGTCCAGTGTTCTTTCCAACTCACAAAAGCTGGGATATATAGCTTGTTTGGTGTTTATATTTTTTTAATTAAGAATGAGATTTGTATAAATTGTTTATTAAACTTTATACTGATCTTTTTACATCACCACGTTGTTTACATTCTACATCTTATTCTTGTTGTTTATAATGATGATACATTTATTCACAGATTAATAAGATATATATATTTAGTCCCAAACACTAATATATATAGTTAGGTATTTATATATACAAAGTTTCATCTTTATGGTTTGTCAAATAAAAAAAATGATTGATAATTTTGCATTACTCATTGACCCAACTTTGTATTATTTTGTGTGATAATTTATTATTCTCGAAAGTGCCTGAGAAGTTATCCTTTGAAAGTGAGCGTGGAATCTAACCAGTAGCAAGTCTATGAACATTGCAGTGTGAAGTTGATTCTCTGTGAATTCATCAATTAGTTTCATTTATGGAGAAAATGAGAGGAAAGCAAGAAGATCATATTCTAAACTCTGTATTCAGTAGAATTGATTGCCATCTCCTAGTTCAGTGATAACTCACTATTAATTACTTATTTAAGAGTAAACCAGTAGGTTCCTGGAGCCACGTACACAAGTCACCAACTAACCAGACTGTCCTTCTGACCTAAGTCTTCTTGTTTTATTTACAATGGCAGTAGAGAAGTTCCAATTCATGAGAAGGCTCCAGAATTGATATTTATTATTATTATATATTTAAGTAACTCAGGTTCTCTCCTGGAGCCACGTACACAAGTCACCAACTACCAGGGCTGTCATTTTTACCTATGCCAGTAGAGAAGTTCCAAATCATGAGAAGGCTCCAGAATTGATATTTATTATTGTTATTTGTTTAAGAGTAACCCAGTAGGTTCC
>CP092880.1:7554797-7584713 GCA_030710605.1 Cordylochernes scorpioides
GAGAAAGACCCTATAATTAAAATTTTAAAATACAATCTGAAGTATATTCGGTTTTAAAAATACAGATAAAATGACAAACAATTAAAATATTTTTATTATTGCCAAAAATAAAGATAGCAATTCCCCAGTATTGAAGAACCCGCGATCTTATATTTAATATAGAATTTTGATGATTAATACCTTTGAGCTAAAAATTCACTGCACGCTGATTGGCTAATCATTCAATGTTGATTTAGTTATCAAGGTCAAAAGTGATAGTGAGAAGCAATTAAGTGTCAATCCCTTTAAAATCACGTGATCTTAATCAGCCAACCAGATCAGCGCGAATAAAGCGGATATCATATATACACCTACACATATATACTTACATATATACCTATACATATGTAAATTATTTTTTATTTTTTCAATTATTTTTTCATGTGTAAAGCGTATTTACGCAAGTTTGACCTTAAATACCCATTTCTTGGTTTCTCAAGATTTTCTGGGACCAAAAATCTTTTTAGTCGCAGTGGTACAGCCTACTCCACGCAGACGAGCGCCAACAGCGCGAAACGCTTTCGTGGATGGCTTTTCTTGATTTATCAAGAAATTGGGTTAGCCAAATATCAGGGAACAGGCTAAATCAATGTTTAGTTGTTTTCTGTTTCATCAGATGGCGCTCTGCCATCTGTAAAGCACATTTGCTCCTGGTCAGGAATGCCTTTTTTATTTTTAATATCAACACCTGACCTTTTTATTTTTTCTATTGTTTTTTTATCTATACATATATTTACCTACACATATATACATATATACCTACACATATATACATATATACCTACACATATATACTTACATATATACATATCGTTTTTAAAAGAGAGCAATCCATAAATAAATCTTTAATTTAAAAGGGATATATTGGATCAAAATATCATTTATTTTACCAATATATGCCTTTTTAATTAAAATAATATTTACTTACATATATTGCGTTGTTATAAGGCTAGTAAGATAGATCTCTAATTAATGTCACCACTTTACCAGAAGTGTGTTTTTCTGGGAACCGGATAAAACTGGTGGGAAAAAAATGGCTCTCGATTGTTAAAACTGTTCTTGTTCAACTAACAATCCGGTTTGTCAAGCTTTTAACCCAACAGCTTCTCTCCTGCAAGGCCTAGGGAGACCACCTCTACTCCACCAACTCACCATATGTAAATAGCCAGGACAAGGTGACTCAAATGTAACACCTGTACACTGAAACGAGATCAATAAATAAACTTACATATAAACATTATAGAGTATATCATAGGTGATGTACACGCATACAAATTGTGTCTTTATGTTATTTTAACGAATTAAATCACTATATAACAACCGCCATGTTTGGTTTATATCCTTTTCACTTTCTTCAGTTTCTATAGCAGGCTTTTTACCAACTTCTTTATCCTTTTCACTTTCTTCAGTTTCTATAACAGGATTCTTGTCAACTTTTTTATCCTTTTCACTTTCTTCATTTTCTATAACAGGCTTCTTATCAACTTATTTTTCCTTTTATTCTTTTCCTCTGAGCTTGAGTTCTTTAACTCCTTCGCTTAGACTCTTCTATCCAACTTTTCCTCTGAACTTGGGTTCCCTATCTTTCCTGCTCAGGCACTCCTATTCTCATAAACAATTCTTACAAACAATCCTTCGCCCGCCATCCCTCCGTTCTTTTTATACCTTGCTTGCGCAGTCTCACCTCATTGGCTCTCTTTGTCACATGATCAGCAAAGGATATTATACAAATAAATTATGAAAATTCGAAAATATTATAGACTCGTATGATTCTTTTAAAAATTAAACAATTTCTATTGCCCTTACTGCAATGGAAAAATTGATGGGAGGGCCCCTGGCTCATCAGTGGTGAACCATTCCAGCGGTTTCGCCAGCTTAACTGTTATCTAGGAGGGTTCACCACTGAGCCACATGAGCCAGGTCCATCCATTAATTTTTCCATTGCAGTAAGGGCAGTAGAAATTGTTTACTTTTTAAAAGAATCATACACGTCTATAATAGTTTCGAAATTTCATAACAGATTGCGCGCTAATGCATCATAATACAAATGAATTAGTTTGAATACCGATGGTACAGTTCGCCATGAGAGCGGCAGTAAAACCTGCGGAGGTTCCACGCGGCAGCGTGCTCATGTTCTCCGCTTCGGTTGAAAGATGGCGTCGGAACATGGGCTCGCTATCATGGTGTGACGCATTCCATTTGTGAGTATTTCACCATTTATCTATATATAACAAACTACTTTGCTGATTAATAATGTACAATTTGGATTATAGATTAGAAACACAAGATAATAAGACCTAATCCAAATAAATAAATAAATAAATAGTGTATGACGTTTCAACAGTAACAACGCTGTTATTGAAACGTCACACACTATTTATTTATTTAAATTTGGTCTTATTACCTTGTAGAACTTTTTCTAGGATATATTACTTTTATTTTCATCTGGCACATTCAGAATATGTTTTTGGAATATAAGAGAGTTTCGAGTTTTGAAGGGAAGACTTTGTAGACATTGTAAGATAACCTATTTCGCTAAACGCACCTATAAGGAGATAGCTGCTAAACTCAAAACGAGAATTTCATAATAATTGTGTACATCCATCCACCGCCCATAACGTTCAAGATAAAATTGAACTTATCTTTATAATAGTTTAGATCATTATGTCGACGTTTCGACAAAAATATTTTGTCCTCGTCAGGAGCGAACCAAATTAAAACATTTGGAAAAGTGTTAAAAATTATTCTAAGGCTACAAGAGCGTTCTCACGCGCTATTTCATAAGATGCGTCTTTTCTTTCTGTGCGCCGAGAGCAACTCCAAGTACCTGGAGGACCTCTACAAGACCCTCTCTAAGAATCTGTAGGTTCTACTATTGTTCTATAGTTCTATCATTGGAAATAGCGCGTGAGAACGCTCTTGTAGCCTCAGAATAATTTTTAACGCTTTGCCAAATGTTTTAATTTTGTTCGCACCTGACGAGGACAAAAGATTTTTGTCGAAATGTCGAGACAAAAAAGATTTACTGGCCGAAGTAACTTTATTTTCAAGTAATATGAATGCCGGCCAGGCAGCCGCTATCTTTACGATAGATCATTATGATAGTTTAATTGCATAAATTCACCATGTTTCTAGAAAATAATGGATTGTAGTCTTAGATTGATCGCTTACCATGTTCTTAATGATGAAACATGTATGAATTTAGTGTTGATGGTATTTTTGAGTGATTGAGACATCGGCGTCTTTATATTTGTATTATGTATTATTATATTAAAAATAAAGAAGGCATCTCTCTCTCCTGACCACGAGCACATGTGCTTTTTAGACGGCAGAGCGCCATCTAGTGAAGCAAAAATAAACTAAACGTTTATTTAGCTTTATATCATTATATATTCGCCGTAATATAGTATTATTCGCCAAGTAATAAGAAAAACAAAATTTTTAAGAAAAAAAAACGAACTTTTGGGACAATCTTATATACTACTCTAGGCAATTATCCAACTTACAACGGGGGGTCGGTGGAAAGCTGGTTAAACCGTTTGGTTTTCGATCGCTACGACCCGGGTTCGATTCCCGCATTGGACACTTTTTTCTGTTAAAAAAATGCTCCAATGGCCCCCGATTCTTGCAAAAGTCCAACCCCACCAGCGAGTGCAAGTAACCAAACGGGGCTCTGGCACATTTGCAAGTGCAAAGTCGAACTGCTTTTCACATGTGTAGACATGTGGTGCGCTTACAGTAAAAGCAGTCGCTAATTACCCACATGGTTATCATGGCCTGTACCACGTGTACTAGGGATAAGCAAAAAAAAAAAAAAAAAAAACAACCAGAATAAACAATCGGCATACAATAATTTTTGATGCTTCAAAGATCCACGTTTTTTTTTTTTTTTTGTTAAATTCAGATGCCACCAGTGTACACACCAATGAGTGCAAGGAACCATACAATACTCTGGCATCTTGTAAGCATGACAAAGTTCACTATTGCGGGTGATCACACAAAAAAGAAATATACTAGGGCCTAAAATAAGAGTAACTCAATACACAGAAAGGCGTTCATTCAAGAGTACAACACCAAAAACAAAAAGGATGCAAATAAAAACTCACGATTTGCAAAATAAAACAATTCTTATCTTTTATTGTAGCTTTGGTAGTGATCTGACCGGGGTCACACAGGTATGCGAGGAGATCACCAGACATGGATAAAGCACGCAGAGAACACTTTAAGCGTCTCAAACAATAATCAACCACACTGGTCACTCGCATTCCCTTAGCTCCCTCTTATATACAAACATGGCCACATTTGTCCAATTAGAATGCGTGAGAGATCGGTTTACCTAACGAAAAAGAAAAAAAAAAAAAAACATTCTTCGCGCTAAAAACTGAGATAAGACAAAAGTGCAAATGTTTGTCAATTTGACGAGCTAAAAAAAGTTATCTAGATGGGTAGCCATGTGGTGAACTTACAGTACTCCCTCTGAAGGTGAAGTCACAGGAAGGAAGGAAGAGCTTATCTTCCTAGCGGATAGAAGGAAACCTGAAGAACTCACGGTAAGTGACTGTGACTGTAAACTTTAGTACAGAATAAATATATCTATTAGAAGAGAAAATTGCCATAAAGTACATCTATCCCCCGATTTACACGGTACTTGTTTTACACGTTTTCGCTTTTACACGGTTTTCCAAATAAGTTTTTTTTTTTTTTTTTTTATCGCACTATACTCAATGCTACTGTGATTGAACACATGCGCTGTGTACACATCTCACGAGGAATCCCGAGCTTATGTGCTGACTTGCTGCCCACGCACACTGTGTCTGTATTTATTCGCATAAAAATTTAGCGAAATTTTTTTAATTTTCGATTTACACGTTTTTCTCAGGAACGTATCTACCGTGTAAATCGGGGGATAGGTGTATAAGAATATAAACAGTAGCACAATGAGTTACCTTAGAATATAACACATTATAAATAGCTCAACTTGATCAACTTTCTCTCTCCACGATACTAATTATTACAGATAACTTCATCAACTTCCATCATTGCTTAACATATTGTAAATACCTATCTTGTGGTTTCTTCTATCTGCTTATGTCTTATTTGTTTAATGGATATATTTATTCAATGTTCTTTTTCTTAATTATTTATTGATAATTCTGTGTTACCTACTCTACTATAATATGAATTATTGTAAATAGTTTCACGCGCAATTATCCAGATCGGATATAGCGTGTCTTATTTGCAACTGGTAATAAATAAATAATGAGTTTCTTTATTCGTGAAAAGTACAAGCTTTCGGATCTTTATAATCCTTCTATAGACATAGCTATTAAGTTGAGAAAATGAAGATAAATAAATATACAATATTATTTACCTATATATTTAAAGACACAAACAAATTTAAATTTACATAAACATATATATTAAAAATGGCATATCCTGACCAGGAGCAACGTGTGCTTTACAGAAGGTAGAGCGCCATCAGGTGGAACAGAAATAAACTAAACATTGATTTAGCCTGTTCCCTGATATTTGGCCATTGATTTAGCCTGTTCCCTGATATTTGGCCAACCCAATTTCTTGATTGAAATTGGGTTGGCCAAATATCAGGGGACAGGCTAAATCAATGTTTAGTTGATTTCTGTTCCACCAGATGGCGCTCTGCCTTCTGTAAAGCACATGTTGTTCCTGGTCAGGATATGCCATTTTTAATATTGATTTCAACACCTGATCTTTTTATCTTTTATTTTTTCTTTCGTTTTTTCATAAACATATATATATATGACATACCTATAAATAATCACGAGTTGATCGGTGAATATAGCCTAGAAGGTCCTGTCGCCTGTTTTTTATTAACGTAGATAAACAATATTGTTTTGATTTAATAAGTGAAATTATTAATGAAAATATTTACATGAGTGTATGTCGGCTTTACAGGCTTCACATGTTATATACTTTTGTAAATAGGAATTATTTATTGCTTGTTTTGAGTTCATAAACATTTTACCAATGGTTTGCAGACGTGATCTTTAGAAGAAAATAAAATAAAAGCAATCGAGATAACTATTTGTTTTATTAACGTAGTTAAACAATATTGTTTTGCTTAATAAGTCAATTATTAATAAAAATATTTACATTATTCTATATCGGCTGACACAATATGTATATAATTTTTATAGGAATTATTTTTTGCTTGTTTTGAGTTCATAAACATTTCACCAATGGTTTGCAGACGTGATATTTAGAAGAAAATACAATAAAATCAATAAAGATCACTATTTGATTTAATGATGCTGAAAAAAAATACAGTTAAATCTGTCTATAGCGCCCCCTCTAAATAGCGCCTCCCTCTCTATGGCGCCTGATTTTAAATACGTAGTACGATGCGATTTACATTAAATGTGACTTGTCTATAGCACCCCCTCTCTATAACACCCTATTTTGGTGAGTCCCAAGAGAGAGCGCTATAGACAGGTTTAACTGTATATAAAACATAATTTAAGAAAAAGTAATACCTGAGGCGTGAAGAATAAATAAAATAAAAGATTACATATTTACATACAGATTTGAGCCGGCCAAAAGAAAACAACAACAATGAATTTATATAGTGTAAAGTAGCGCTTATATCTGTCGGTCGACTTCACAAATTATGTTCTAGAGCAAATAATTAAAAATAAAATATTGCCGTGTGGAAAATTAGGAAAGACAAACTTCGTCGTCTTTGGGTTCCGGGCTAATTGGCCTAAAAAGTAAGGTCTTCTAGCCCCAACATGGCTGCAGAACGCGGACTGGTGGCAAGGGATCCTAAGATCTGGCAGTGGAGGTGTCATCGCAGGGGAGGGGGAAGCTGGAGAAGTCAGGGAAACAGCGCCTTGATGCAGCGAGAAGCCGGGATGTGGTCCAGTTGAGGAGGCAGGAGGTCCTGGAAGTCTAGAACTTGAGGGCTCTAGACTTCAAGATGGGGCAGCTTGAAAAAGACAAACTTCAGGATGACACAGCATCTATTAAGGTAAGAACAAACTACAAGATAAAATACAAGATAGGCAATGAGAGGGAAGTTTACAGAGTAACAAAGTATAAATATCAAATTTTATACTCTGTTAATAAAATAATAAATATTTTGTTACATAGCTCCTTCCCTATGGGAGCTGTATTCCACAGCCTGCAATTATTGTAGATACTGACATGGATCTGGCGTACTTCTACCAAGGATTCCATCGGAGTCTTGGAACTTTGTCCCTAGTACCTTTGCGTCCTTTTTATTGTGGCGTGAAGAGCGGCTTTGTCGTATCGTTTATAAGGACATCGTCATCTTTGGAGGGAAGTCTTGGTTTTGATACGGCGGTGAAATCCTGGAGTCAGTCTCTGACAATGTAGATCACAGCACCCATGGCCTCAAGGTCTTCTCGGCGATCTTCAGTTTGTCTTCTCTAATTTACCCAGCATCTCCACCACCCCATCTCTGCAACGTGGAAACTTAGGAAAGACAAACTTCAGAATGACACAGCAATTTATTTAAGGCCAGAACAAACTATAACTGATAAAATACAAAATAAGCAAAGAGGGAATTTTACAGACTAACAAAATATAAATATCAAATTTGATGCTCTGTTAATAAAATAATAAATACTTTGTGAAAAAAATAGTACAAATATGATATTATACTGGGATCAGATGCATAAATTAAAGAAAAGGCATCTTCTTATCGTGCAACTGAAAGTTGCTGATGGCTTGTTCCATCTATCGGAATAAATATAAACTATTCTCGTTGAAAAATCAACGAGATTCTGGAATAATTAAAAATCAACGAGAATAGTTGATATTTATTCCGATAGATGGCGCAGGCCATCAGTAACTTTCAGTTGCACGACAAGAAGATGCCTTTTTTCTTAATGAATACCTTGTTAAAATATTATATATATATATTATATAATCTAAAAATATTATATAATCAAAAAACCTCAAATATTTCTATATTTTAAAAAATATATACTTTATTTTATTCATTGATAATTTTATTTTTGTTATCATCGTTTTTAAAAAGACTTTCAGTTTAGTTATTTAATTTTGTTGTAAATATGCGTAGTTAACCAATCAATCATTTTAAATCACTAATATAGGATTAACTTATAAATTCTATATAATGTGAAAACCTAACTAATGTGTAATATTTCCTCAAGTAATTGAAAATAAAAGCTACTTGACGGTAAATCATTATCTTTTTTTATCACGACTGCACCTCAACCCTTTATCTTATCGATCCTTTGTCTTATCAACCCTTTATCAACAACAACAAATTTATTCATAACATATATATATACCCTACAGGCGTACAAGTACCTGTACTATATACTTGTCGAAGGGCTGTTACCACCGAAAGCTGGTATTGCCGTTATATAAAAATAACTCTTCCTTCAGCGAAATTTTTTTTTATAATTTTACCGAAGGGATTATAATCAAGAAAAGCCATCCACAAACGCGTTTCGCATATGTAAATGATAACGAAGTAAAATTAAACCCCATAAGCGTAACGTTTAATTGTAGGGTGTTCGTTGGTTTTAAAATGGTCATGGAAATGAGTTGTTTGTTTGTTATCTCCAAAAACTCTCAAAAACCTCAAAATTTCACCTTCAATGGATACCCTCACACGTTAGCATTGAAGGCAATGAAGCTGCTGATGTGCTAGCGAAAAAAGGCACAAAAGAACCCTTGCCACAGAAAAATAAACTTACTTTGAAAGAAATAGAAACAGTAGCCAAAACAAAATAAACAAGACCTGGAGGATCCCACCTAAGCACAGTTGGTACAGTTGAGTGAACCCAGGAGGAGCTCTGAACATCAGAAAAAGACAGCACCAAACAACACTAACAAGATTTAGAACAGGCCATCTCAAGCCATTGAAGATAGAAAATAATAACAAAATCTACCCGACTTGCCCAAAATGTAGTTTGGTACCTGCAGCTCCAGAACAAATTTTGGCTTGCATTAGATGCACTAAACAGGACCTTTGGGAGAGGCCGCTGCTCATCATAAAACAGCTCGAGGAGCATGAACTCATGGAATTCGTGTAATCTTTACAAATGAGTTGTTTGATAGTATCTGGACAAAATCTGATGTTTTTTTCCTCAATGGAAAAGAAAAGATCGACAAAGATTTCTAGGGGAGATGAGACATTGAAGAACCAGAATCATTCTCAAGTGCGACAATGGTCCTAGATATCCTAACTATTCCACACAGCTGGGAGGCAACTTGGTTGCAAGCTGTTGAAAGTGACAATTATAGGATAGTTGTATGATGTAATACACTTGTTATAATTTTCATATTGTTGTAATGTTGTCTATGCTAATTTGCATCTTTACCTATATATTGTGGCGAAGAAATAATTTATAATTTAATTTAATTATTCAATGAAAATATTTGGAAACAGATTTAAAAATTTTACATTTATAAATCATCATTTAGTTACCTAGCTTGCTTGCTCGATATTCTCTAGCTGTAGATAGTTTGGTTGGTTTGTTAATATTTGTCGACTGGTCGTGGGCACGTCATCAATAAATACTTTCACACCTTCACAGATCTACAAATACTTGATTTCTACGCCACAATATATATATATATATATATATTTAATATACTTTATTTAATACATATACAAATCATAAGTAACTACCAAATTGTAGTGGACAAAGAGATGACAAATTGTGATAATATGAAATAATTGTAAATAAATGATGGAGGGAGTTATATATACATGAAAGACCTTCAATTTGTTGGCCATTCTTAATAGCGATATTTTGTTGAGTAATCTTTTGGAGAAACAACCAAATGAAAAAACAATAGGAAAATAAAAGATAAGTGGGTCAGGTGTTGATATTAAAAATAAAGAAGGCATCTCCTGACCACGAGCACATGGCAGAGCGCCATCTAGTGGAGCAAAAATAAACTAAACGTTTATTTAGCTTGCTCCGTGATATTTGGCCAACCCAATTTCTTGATAAATCAAGAAAAGCCATCCACGAACGCGTTTTGCGCTGTTGGCGCTCGTCAGCGTGGAGAAGGCTGTAACCACTGCGACCAAAAAGATTTTTGGTCCCAATGGCTTCCCGATTCCGTTCGTGGATGGCTTTTCTTGATTTATCAAGAAATTGGGTTGGCCAAATATCACGGAGCAAGCTAAATAAACGTTTAGTTTATTTTTGCTCCACTAGATGGCGCTCTGCCATCTAAAAAGCACATGTGCTCATGGTCAGGAGATGCCTTCTTTATTTTTTAATATATATATATGTCATAATATATGCTCTTACAGGAATAATAAAGTAAATCTGCAGTCGACCAGAGAGAAGAGACTTAGTCGATAGAAGACAACTAAGTTACGGCCATTTTGAACCACTGACCACATTCCAGAGGGCGACCGGAGGGCTTTTATTAGAACCCTGAGGACCTATTTTTAGATAGTCGGGGGGGGGGGGGGGGTGGCCACACAAGACGGCGTTACGCAGTGGCAGCCGCTAGCGCTCCCTCTCTCTCTCGGTTTGCTGGGTCCCATCTTCCAAACTTGTGGTTTCCTTATTTCTCTCTCCCCACATTATCACTATATTGCCACATCGAAAGTCGACAGGATAAGACCTGACCGGGAAACAAATCCCTCATATACCAGAGTATGAAGAAAACAAGAAGCAATACCACGATGATCGAACAAACCCACAACCAAGTTCCACAAGAACCAACGACCGACTCTACTGTAGCCGCTTCCCTTCGAACTCTCACCCTCTGTCTCGACCAACTTTTAAACCGTGAGTCTGAAGAAGCAATCACCTACGACGGAGATGAACCTGCCGCACACTTCTTCTCACAACTTGAGTCTCAGCCGAACTTCCACAACTTAGAGCCAGCACGCCAAGCTCGAAAGGCTCTATCATCACTCAGAGGCGAACCTCGCAAAATTGCACAAGACTCAGCTCTAATCAATAAGACTTATGAAGAGGTCAAGGAGTCACTCTGCGCCGTCTATCCCCGACGCCCTAGCTCCACTCTTCAAGAGTTCTATGAACTTAAATGCACATCGATGGCCGAGATCGAGACCTTCTACAAGAACAAGGTCCGAATAGGAGTGGCGATCAACCTCCCTAAGAGTGCCATCGTGCAAGCACTATCCAACGGTGTGCCACGTAACTATGGCAACCTTTTAAAGATGGCACAACCCTCGGGACCAGAAGAATGGTTGTGCTTAGCCCAACAGCTGACCTACGAAGGGGATAACACCAGCACTAAAGCTGCCCAACAACGATCACCGCGCCAGAGCAGAGCACCTTCCACCACCGTGGACAAGACCCCACCATATCCTTGCCGTTACTGTGGCGGACAACACTGGCACGCACAGTGTCAGCAGCGAGGGCCCTACCAGCGGACTTTTCGGACCTTTACACCTGCGGTCCACAGCGTCGAGCAACCCCAAAGATCGACTGGGCCTGCAGGTGTCTACGAGACCGCAGCAACGACGAGCTCGGGAGAAACCAAGTAATGCCAGCTTCGGCAGCAGTACTCCTCCGAAGCTCAATGAACCTACCTGCACCCTAAACCAGCATACGCCTGTAAGTGCAATTATTTTAACCCCTATCATTCATTCTTTAAAGATGCCATTCCTAATTGACTCTGGAGCCAATGTTTCCATAATTAGTTTAAACCAATTTGAATATATTAAAAATGTTAATAGTTTCATTTGTTCCACCCCTATTAACAATGATGTTATTATCCGTACTATATCTAGTCATGCCAAACCAATCGGATTAGTTACCTTACCAATACAATTTAATAATTTTAATTTTAACTTAACCCTAAACGACCCATAATTCACTCGGTTAACTTAGGCGTTGACGATTTTCAACCTCCACGTGAGCCTTACTTACAAACAACCCTTAGTAATATTTATCAACCTTCCCCTGAATGCCCCTCTCACCCTTACAACCTTAATAGCCTTCCTACCAGCCCATGCGCCTCTAGAGAATTAATGATTAAATAATTTATCGAACAACGCCCAGAACTGACTATCCCTTATCAGCAATTATTGTATTCTTTTAAAGATATTTTCCCTATCAATAAATTCAATGTATTACCACTCAACATAACCCCTGTAAAACTCAAAATTATTTCCGATAAGGTTATTTCCCTCCGACCATACCGAACTCCCTATGCCTACCAGAAGGAAATTCAGGACCAGATATCTCAACTTCTAAAACATGACATAATCACCCCCTCCTCTAGCCCATATTCCTCTCCTGTGACACTCGTTCGCAAACGCGATAACACCATGCGTCTCTGCATTGACTTCCGCCGCGTGAACGAACTAGTAGCCCCGGATTTGCATCCTTTGCCATTGATAGAAACGGTACTGGATAACCTGTCGAAAGCCAGAGTATTTAGCACCGTTGACATAAGCAATGCATACTATCAAATCTCCATCGAGGAGGAGAGTCAACCACTACTCTCTTTCGTGACTCAACAAGGGCAATATAATTTCAAACGCTTACCCTTTGGATTCAAATCAGCACCCCAAATTTTCGAACGTGTGATTACCCAGTTGATCCACAAACACCACCTATCTTTCATAGCCCATTATTATGACGACTTCGTTATTTTTTCTGACTCCTCAGAACAACACCTTACGCACCTTCGACTTTTCTTTAAATTATGTTTAGAGGAAAATCTCCAACTTAACCTTAAAAAATGTAATTTTTATCAAAATGAAATAGATTTTCTCGGCTACCACATCACCGCAGGGACTTACACACCTAATATTAAAAATACCGAAATCATCAACGCTATTAGAACCCCTATCAACATTAAAACCCTACAATCATTTTTAGGAGCCGTCAACGTATATCATAAATTCATCCCAGAATATGCTAGACTTCGCCACCCCTTAAATCAATTACTAAAAAAGAACGCCAAATGGCTTTGGAGCCCGAATTGTCAACAAGCCTTTGATAAATTGAAGCAACACCTCGCAACACAACCTGTGTTACATCTATTTCAAGAAGGGCTCCCATGCCAGGTCTATTGCGACGCTTCCACGCAGGTAATCGCAGGTGTACTCAAACAAGTACATCCTGACGGTAGCATCTACCCTGTACAATATTACAGTCGCGCGTTGCGTTCCTATGAGCGTAATTACACTATATCTGAACTGGAGTGCTTAGCCATTGTAGAGTGCGTTGACAAATTCCGAGTGTACCTCCTAGGTACAAAGTTTGTCATCTACTCGGATCATCACGCCTTACAATGGCTAAAGACCATAAAAGACCCCACCGGACGCCTCTTTCGTTGGAGCCTTCGACTCTCAGCTTACGACTATGAGGTCAAATACCTCAAGGGCTCGCGTCAGTACGAGGCGGACCTACTCTCCCGTAACCCTTTCTGCGGATTCCTATCCACAGGTCAAATAAAAGATCATCAGGGCGAATTACGGAGGGACACAAGGTATATCCTCAATGACAAGGACCTTATGACCATCACACGACGGGGTGTCACTAAAATAATTGTTCCACCATCACTCCGTGGCACCCTACTACAACGAGCCCATCGCGATTTCAATCACCCCGGCATTTCGCAGATGACCAGACTGATCGCAGCCCAATACTATTGGGACGGCATGACAAATGACATCAGGACACATGTAAGAACCTGTTCAGTATGCCAATTAGTCAAACCACCAAAAGGACCTATCTACGGAGAATTGGGACAACTCCCCCCAGCGGTCCTGCCGTACGAACTAGTGTCACTAGATACTATTTCTGGATTCGCGAAATATGGAAATTCTCAGACCTTCTTACATGTCAGAGTGGACCATGCCACACGGCACGCGTGGGCATTTCCATCGCGGTCCACCAGCATTCTCACCTATACCCAAGTGATTAAAAAGGTGATGCAGTTTGGTTCTCCTAAACGACTTTTGACGGATAGAGCTCCTGCCTTCACCTCTCCGAAATTTCGTAGATTTTTGATTAGATATAACATTGGCCAACTTCTCACGACAAGCAACAACCCTCAGGCCAACGGATTAAGTGAACGACTAAACGCCACGATTACTGGCAAACTTAAACTGTTGCGCCTCCAACAACCTAAGACGGCCTGGACCAAACTACTACCTCAGGTCCTTCAGGCTTATAACCATACCCCACATTCGGTGACCGGGTTTCCACCGTCATACCTTTTGTTAGGTAGTTTCCCGCTACAACTATCCGAGCTTGTACAAAACTACCCAAAAATCGACGACGCCAGAGAATTGGCCTATCAAAGGACACACGAACGACACTTACGCGACAAAGCGAGATTCGACCAAACACATAGAGCTTCCGATTTTGAAGTAGGCGATCTCGTTTTGGCAAAAACATACCACCATCCAGATACCGGTAAACTGGCACCTTTCTTCTCAGGACCTTATGAAATACTGGAGATAATTTCCCCTCAAATCGTACGGATCAACCGCTCCAACCGACCTCTAAGTCGTGAGACAGATACAATTCATGTCAAGAAATTAAAACACTATACGGAAAACGAACAATTTATTTCACCGCCCGTAAATGATCGAGACCAACCTAAAAATACCTTCAATTTCCCATATAAACACTTCAATCACACTCTAATCCATAATAAAACGGCTATTAACTCACGAAAGCAACATGACTACACTTACAATCAAGATGATCAAAGATATTTGAACCGCTTATCCCCTGAAATCTTTACCAATTACTAACCTGACAACGAGACTTTACGAACCCAGTAGTATCTAAATAATTAAGGTAGAAAGGCCCAGGGTAAGTTTCCCCCCACTCTGTCCGCCTATATTCTACCTTTGCATCTAGAACTATTTTATCTTCGAAAATTAAATATAAGTCCATTCGACTTCCTCACCTACACACGGGACTTTCCCCTCGGACTCGCTAAACAAGTAACTGCATAGATAAGGTAGAATGGCCCAGGGCAAGTTTCCCCTCGCCCTGTTCGCAAGGTTCTAACATTGTATGCAGTTCTATATTTACCTCAGTCCTGAGCTCACACAATTGCCAACCTCAACCTCATTACTCATACTCTACACCTATAGCATAGAAAGCCCATGCCAAGTTTCCCCTTGCCATGTCCGCCTGAAAAATATCTTAAAGTGTAGAGTTCCCCAGTTTTAATGATCTTCAGAATTCCATCATATGTATGTGACTCTTCTTCCCCTTGTTCACACTCCTCAATAACATTTCCCTTATAGTACATTAGATTTTGTTGTATATAGCCTTTTATAACCTTGATATTTTCGAAGATTTCCTTAAATGTCAAACTCTCCGGTGTTGTAAAACTGCTTGTAAATAATATTTACTTGTGTACTATACAATATTTTATTTACATAAAACTATGTCACCATTACCTTAACTAATTTTAACTGTAAAATTATTTTCTCTATTCCTGGCTTCTCCAGCTTTAAATATACTTAAACCATGTTCAGCCTTCTTCAACGGGGGCCATATGTCATAATATATGCTCTTACAGGAATAATAAAGTAAATCTGCAGTCGACCAGAGAGAGAGAGAGAGAGACGTAGTCGATAGAAGACAACTAAGTTACGGCCATTTTGAACCACTGACCACATTCCAGAGGGCGACCGGAGGGCTTTTATTAGAACCCTGAGGACCTATTTTTAGATAGTCGGGGGGGGGGGGGGGGGGGGGTGGTGGCCACACATGACGGCGTTACGCAGTGGCAGCCGCTAGCGCTCCCTCTCTCTCTCGGTTTGCTGGGTCCCATCTTCCAAACTTGTGGTTTCCTTATTTCTCTCTCCCCACATTATCACTATATTGCCACATATATATGTCGTAGCTTTTTTTTTTTAGGTCAGTTAGTTAGGGTCTTGGATAGGTCAGGCCGCTGATAGACGTGAGCTGCTAGTGTGTATATATAATTCTATCTAGGATATTTCTATGGTGTAATACTCTTGTTATAATTTGCATATTGTAGCCACTGGACATGCGTCGGACTTGGAGACTCTTGTTTGGTTTTGTGCTACCTGGAGTATAGGAGCTCCATCTATGCTTCCTTCTTGTGGTGAACTGTATAATACCGGAGGTATTAATAAAGCTGTATATATATGTCGTAAACCCGGGTAAGCCAACAAGTGAGTTGGAAGCAGTCGGGGTTGAGTGGCAAGGCTTGCAGAGTGGGAAGTCCGCACGAGACAGTAAGGACAAAGTTTGGGATCAAAAGACGCTCTCCTAGTACGTCTCACGTGGCACCAGGACCAGGGGAAAGTTGAGGATTAACTGAGGAGAGCTCGGCGTCCAGCCTGAAGCCGCGGAGGCAGAGAGAAGCCAAAACGGCGGCCACCAGGGCCGCCGTGAGACCTAGCACTGAGCGGGCCTCTCCGAAAATATCCACTGTAACCTAACTAACTGTCAACATCCGGACCAACGCCCTTTTTGTCCCTCTCTGGATCCCCCGGGTGTCCGGTGGCAAGCTGGTGTCACTTTGAGACGACTAGAAAGGACGTCATACTTTATTATTTACATATCACATTGTTTATATTACGATATATGTGTGTGTATAATTTGTATATTGTGGCCACTGTAGGCTGTTTGGTTTTGTGCTGCCTGAAGTATAGGAGCTCCATCTATGTTTTCTTTCTTCTGTGAATCCGTATATGACCAGTAGTCTTAATAAAGCTGTTTACAGGTATATGTGTGTGTATAATTTGTATATTGTGGCCACTGGACATGCATCAGACCTGATGAATGTTGTTTGGTTCTGTGCTGCCTGGAATATAGGAGCTCCATCTATGCTTCCTTCCTGCTATGAATCTGTATAAGACCGGTGGTCTTAATAAAGCTGTATATATGTGTGTGTATAATTTGTATATTGTGGCAACTGGACATGTGTCAGACCTGGAGACTGTTGTTTGGTTCTGTGCTGCCTGAAGTATAGGAGCTCCATCTATGCTTCCTTCCTTCTGTGAATCTGTATAAGACCGGTGGTCTTAATAAAGCTGTATATATGTGTGTGTATAATTTGTATATTGTGGCAACTGGACATGTGTCAGACCTGGAGACTGTTGTTTGGTTCTGTGCTGCCTGAAGTATAGGAGCTCCATCTATGCTTCCTTCCTTCTGTGAATCTGTATAAGACCGGTGGTCTTAATAAAGCTGTATATATGTGTGTGTATAATTTGTATATTGTGGCCACTGTAGGCTGTTTGGTTTTGTGCTGCCTGAAGTATAGGAGCTCCATCTATGTTTTCTTTCTTCTGTGAATCCGTATATGACCAGTAGTCTTAATAAAGCTGTTTACCGGTATATGTGTGTGTATAATTTGTATATTGTGGCCACTGGACATGCATCAGACCTGATGAATGTTGTTTGGTTCTGTGCTGCCTGGAATATAGGAGCTCCATCTATGCTTCCATCCTGCTGTGATTCGGTATAAGACCGGTGGTCTTAATAAAGCTGTATATATGTGTTTGTGTATAATTTGCATATTGTAGCCACTGGACATGCGTCGGACCTGGAGGCTGTTTGGTTATGCGCTGCCTGGAGTACAGGAGCTCCATCTATGCTTCCTTCCTGATATGAATCTGTATATGACCAGTAGTCTTGATAAAGCTGTATGTGTGTATAATTTGCCAATTGTTGTAATGCCTATTCTAATTTACCTATCTTCCTATATATTTTGCAGCTTTATTAGATCATAGTTAGGGTTCTGGGATAGGTCAAGCCGCTGATAGGCGTTAGCTGCTGGCTTGTATATAATTTATCTACATTAATTTCTTTGATCTCTTGTTCTTCCTTATTGTTTATCAAATCCTTTTTAAGTAATAGAAGATCTTCATAATTATCAGCCTTCTTTCTTCCCGGAATATATATTTTTTGCCCAACACATGTCGCAAAGATCATTTTCGAGAATTTGTTTACAGTAGCATCATTTGGTGAGCCGGCGTGCACTTTCTTGTCAAAAACTGGAAAAATCAGACGCTCGCGTTTCTTCTAATAGGTCTTAACACACTATATCAACTTCATAAAGATAATTTTAATATATACATAGATTTTAAATAATTTCTAAAATATATATAATTTGAGAAAAAAATTATGCGATGTTTTGATAAATGATCGACCATTGGATTCAAAAGAATAAAGGCTCTAGAACATCAGCGACCCTCACATAGGAAATGTGTGGGACGTTTAACACTCTACCAAATTCAATAACAAGGAGGACATACTGTATAAGTACGTTGTAAGATTATAAACTCAAAAGGAGCTTCTTCTATAGAACATATTTAGACAAAGACTTTGTCTTTACGCCCATTGAAGAACGATGTCGTTCAAAAGCTAACAAAATAAACAAGTTCTATAGAAAAAGTTCCTTCTGAGTTTATAATCTTACAATATAGTTATGGGAATTGAAATTTTATGTCTACATACTGTGTAAGTACTATGTGAAGCTTGAAGGAGTTACTGATTAGATTTGAGATTGCAATTGTCTCTGTATCTTCTGCTAAAGATTGAGATAGCATTTCGAAGATTTGTCGTAGCTTTCTGATTGGTCTGTTTATAGTACATTTTGATTCGCCATCGTATACCTCATGCTATCCCCTTCTAATAGCCATTAAAACTAAGAAAGAATAACGTTTTACGAGCTACTAACCAAAATGTAGGATTTTCGAGCCCAGAAAAAAGCTCCCTGACGGGGAATCGAACCCCCCAGTTATACCCCATTAAAACTAAATTGAACATCTCTATTATTTGAGTCAAAAGGCGATCCATCAAATAAGTTTATCTATAAAAGGGCGTATCTGGATCTGTAAAGAAAAAAAATCTCAAAATATTTCGAGGGATTACTCCCTCTTTATCAATTTTGAATATTATAATTGATAAAGGGGGAGCAATCTCTCGAAATCTAGGTACGCTCTTTTATATAAACATTTATATTATATTTAAATATTACTTTTTACACCAGATGCTTCTTTTTTTACAGATTTTTTTAAATTTTTATTCACGAATCTTTATTTAACCTATGATTAGGTATACAATTTGGATTATAGATTAAAAACACAAGGTAATAAGACTATATTTATTTGGATTTGGTCTTATTATCTTGTATTTATATACCATATATGACTTAGACCCAGAACAGCAGCTTTACACACCCAAGATAGTGGATATTGCTGCTGCTGTGATAGAGATGTATGGAGACATCTGAGACTCTTCTTTGGACACGACAACAACAACAGAAAATTGACATGGACCCAGAGAAGCAGCTTTACACACCCAAGATAGAGGACACTACTGTGATAGAGATGTATGGAGACATCTGAGGCTCTTCATTGGAAACAACAACAGTAGAAAATTGACATGGATCCAGAACAGCAGCTTTACACACCCAAGATAGTGGATATTGCTGCTGCTGTGATGGAGATGCATAGAGACATCTGAGACTTCTTTGGACACGACAACAACAACAACAGAAACTTGACATGGATCCAGAGCAGCAGCTTTACACACCCAAGATAGTGGATATTGCTGCTGCTGTGATAGAGATGTATGGAGACATCTGAGTCTCTTCATTGGACACGACAACAACAACAGCAACATATAACATTAGGTGTACTTAACCTTGTCAAATCTGATTACTTTATTATAGCGATATAAAACACGGGCTTTCAACACGCGGTTTTTCTACAGTTTCAACTCCAATTGTAATTCCACTTGTAGTAGAACCATGAGGTTTGAAAAAGCTCTTATTTGGCTACTATAATAAAAGAAAATTTTCTCTTTCATTCCTAAACCTTTTGTTAATACTTCCTCTTCTATGAAAATTCGAAACTATTATAGACGCGTATGATTCTTTTTGAAATTAAACAATTTCTACTGCCCTTACTGCAATTGAAAAATTAATGGGAGGGCCTGGCTCATCAGTGGTGAACCCTCCCAGTAGTTTCGCCAGTTTAATCTACCATACCGCTGTTATATTGATTTTTTTCTATCTTCCTTTTATAGTGATACTGATGCTAGACTCTTGGAATGGGTATTTTAGATGAACTATGGATATAAGCTTTGAGGACAGCAGAATTAGTTCACCAGTTATGAGCCAGGCCCTCCCATTAATTTTTCCATATTGCAGTAAGGGCAGTAGAAATTGTTTAATTTCAAAAATAATCTTACTCGTCTAAAATAGTTTCGAATTTTCATAACAGATGGCGCGCTAGTGCATCATAATATAAACTTCCTCTTCTCTCCGAAAAGTCAAAAGGCAGAACTATAGTGAACCGAATTATAAATTAAATATGTCAACAAAGTCTTTCTCAAGGCAAAGAGAATCAACGAGAAGACGCTACAAGATTATAAAGCTTACATAGGATGGATGCTTGTACAGTTCTGTCTATAAATTGGTAGAGTTCCATAACTTGAGAATGGGCTGTTTTTAAAATTGCAACAAAAATATAGCTTTCTAAAGGAACCCAACTTCAAACAGAAATCCAGTTTGCTATAGGGATCTAGATTGAAAACAGGAATATAGCTTACAACAGGGATCCAGTTTTCAACAGTAATCCAACTTGAAAAAGGAATCCGGCTTGAAACAGGAATATAGCTTACAAACAGGAATATAGCTTACAAACAGGAATATAGCTTACAACAGGAATCCAGCTTACAAACAGGAATCCAGCTTACAACAGGAATCCAGATTACAAACAGGAATATAGCTTACAACAGATATACAGCTTACAAACAGGAAGCCAACTTACAGACAGGAATATAGCTTACAAACAGGAATCCAGCTTACAAACAGGAATCCAACTTACAGACAGGAATATAGCTTACAACAGATATACATCTTACAAACAGGAATCCAACTTACAGACAGGAATATAGCTTACAAACAGGAATCCAGCTTACAAACAGGAATCCAACTTACAGACAGGAATATAGCTTACAACAGATATACAGCTTACAAACAGGAATCCAACTTACAGACAGGAATATAGCTTACAAACAGGAATCCAGCTTACAAACAGGAATACAACTTACAGACAGGAATATAGCTTACAACAGATATACAGCTTACAAACAGGAATCCAACTTACAGACAGGAATATAGCTTACAAACAGGAATCCAGCTTACAAACAGGAATCCAGCTTACAAACAGGAATATAGCTTACAACAGGAATATAGCTTACAACAGGAATCCAGCTTACAAACAGGAATCCAACTTACAGGCAGAAATATAGCTTACAAACAGGAATCCAGCTTACAAACAGGAATATAGCTTACAACAGGAATCCAGCTTACAAACAGGAATCTAACTTACAAACAGGAATCTAACTTACAACAGGAATATAGCTTACAAACAGGAATCTAACTTACAGACAGGAATATAGCTTACAAACAGGAATATAGCTTGCAAACAGGAATTCAACTTACAGACAGGAATATAGCTTGCAAACGGGAATCCAACTTACAGACAGGAATATAGCTTGCAAACAGGAATCCAACTTACAGGCAGGAATATAGCTTACAAACAGGAATATAGCTTGCAAACAGGAATCCAACTTACAGACAGAATTATAGCTTGCAAACAGGAATCTAACTTACAGACAGGAATATAGCTTGCAAACAGGAATCCAACTTACAGACAGGAATATAGCTTGCAAACAGGAATCTAACTTACAGACAGGAATATAGCTTACAAACAGGAATATAGCTTGCAAACAGGAATCCAACTTACAGACAGGAATATAACTTACAAACAGAAATATAGCTTTCAAACAGGAATCCAACTTACAGACAGGAATATAGATTACAAACAGGAATATAGCTTGCAAACAGGAATCCAACTTACAGACAGGAATATAGCTTACAAACAGGAATCCAACTTACAGACAGGAATATAGCTTACAAACAGGAATCCAGCTTTACAGACAGGAATATAGCTTACAAACAGGAATATCGCTTACAAACAGGAATATAGCTTGCAAACAGGAATCCAACTTACAGACAGTAATATAGCTTACAAACAGGAATATTGCTTAAAAACAGGAATCCAACTTACAGACAGGAATATAGCTTACAAACAGGAATCCAACTTACAGACAAGAATATAGCTTACAAACAGGAATCTAACTTACAGAAAGGAATATAGCTTACAAACAGGAATATAGCTTGCAAACAGGAATTCAACTTACAGACAAGAATATAGCTTACAAACAGGAATCCAACTTACAGAAAGGAATATAGCTTACAAACAGGAATATAGCTTACAAACAGGAATCCAACTTACAGACAGGAATATAGCTTACAAACAGGAATCCAACTTACAGAAAGGAATATAGCTTACAAACAGGAATCCAACTTACAGACAGGAATATAGCTTACAAACAGGAATCCAACTTACAGACAAGAATATAGCTTACAAACAGGAATCCAACTTACAGAAAGGAATATAGCTTACAAACAGGAATATAGCTTACAAACGGGAATCCAACTTACAGACAGGAATATAGCTTACAAACAGGAATCCAACTTACAGACAGGAATATAGCTTACAAACAGGAATCCAACTTACAGACAAGAGTATAGCTTACAAACAGGAATCCGACTTACAGAAAGGAATATAGCTTACAAACAGGAATATAGCTTACAAACAGGAATATAGCTTACAAACAGGAATCCAACTTACAGACAGGAATATAGCTTACAAACAGGAATCCAACTTACAGACAGTAATATAGCTTACAAACAGGAATATAGCTTACAAACAGGAATCCAACTTACAGACAAGAATATAGCTTACAACAGATATACAGCTTACAAACAGGAATCCAACTTACAGACAGGAATATAGCTTACAAACAGGAATATAGCTTACAAACAGGAATCCAACTTACAGACAAGAATATAGCTCACAAACAGGAATATAGCTTACAAACAGGAATCCAACTTACAGACAAGAATATAGCTCACAAACAGGAATATAGCTTACAAACAGGAATCCAAATTACAGACAGGAATATAGCTTACAAACAGGAATCTAACTTACAACAGGAATATAGCTTACAAAAGACAATCCAGCCTGTTCGGCCGCCAAGCGGAGAAACGCTACCGTCACCTTGACGGGGCAAGTTGCGCCATCAACCGTGATTCACACCTCTTCAAATAGGTCCTCGTGTCCTGTGGTGCTTCCTGCAAAAGGTGAGTTTGTCTTTCTTTTTCCGTCACACAAGGTCGTCAGGATCACTCTGTAACACTCTCTGTTTGTATATGTTGGCGATTTGTCTTTCTATCTAGTTTCACAACACGTATTTATAGAACTCTTTCGCCAAACATCTACTTCCGTACCCTTATTCGATTAGTTTGCAATTTTTTGTATGAGAATCCGAAGTAGTAGTAAGTGTCCGAGGTCATCAGGACCATTCTGTAAAATTTTCTGTTTGTCTATGATGGCGATTTAACTGTCCTTCTATCTAGTTGACAACACATACTTATAGAACTCTTTCACCAGACATCTAATTCCGTACCTTATTCGATTAGTTTGCAATTATTTGTATGAGAATCCGAAGTAGAAAGTATCCAAGGCCATCAGGAACACTCTGTAAAACTTTCTGTTTGTCTATGATGGCGATTTGTCTTTCTATCTAGTTCACAACACGTACTTATAGAAATCTATTGCAAAACATCTACTTCCGTGCCCTTATTCGATTAGTTTTCAATTATTTGTATGAGAATCCGAAGTAGAAAGTATCCAAGGCCATCAGGAACACTCTGTAAAACTTTCTGTTTGTCTATGATGGCGATTTGTCTTTCTATCTACTTCACAACACATAGAGGTCTATTGCAAAACACCTACACTTCCGTACCCTTATTTGATTAGTTTGTATAAGGTTGTCACAAAAGTTCGTAAAAATATTATCTATATATATAAAAAATGAATGAATGTATGTGTGTGTGTCCTTTATGCCTGCCCAAACCACTCATTGGAACGCCATGAAACTTTGGGAAGTTATTTAGTATAGTACTGGGAAGGATTTTGAAAAATAATTTCTTGAATATCTTGAATATCCTTAGAGTTATTTGCAGATTTGTATATTTAAATCGAAAGCAGCGCCCCCATTGCGACGATGATAACAAGTTTTTTTTATCTATAAGTTTTATTATCACTAAGTTTATTATCTTAAATATTATTTATCAAAAGTAAGATTTTCTACCTATTAATTGCGCACAAGTCAAAGTTAGTTATCGAGTATTTTTCAAGGGACCGGGAAAAAATGTTCACTAGATAAAACGATGATTTTGTAATGTAGAAAATTAGGAAAGACAAAATTCAGGATGACACGGCAATTTATTTGAGACAAGAATAATGATACAATTCCAAGGCAAGATACTATTCCTTTAACTTCCAATATATATTTTATTTACCGAGGGAACCAATTACCGATTACCAATTACCAATTACCGAGGGAACCAATTAATATTGATTTTATTCAACTTATCGAGTATTTTTAAAGGGACCGGGAAAAAATGTTCACTTTATCGAGAGATTCAAATTTACGAGTTTCAAATTATCAAAATATATATATTATTTTTTTAAATAAGTTTATAGATAATTGTTTTAACAAATGTTCGTTAGAAAAACCTTTACTCGGGTAAACCCGGGCGAAGCCGGGTACATCCGCTAGTGATTTATATTTTGCAAATGTTTACGAACTTTTGGGACAACCTTGTAATTCTGAAACTTGGCCCACCTACTGATTGGCCACACTTGATATAGAACATCAGAGATTAAATCATTCTTCTATTAGGTTACCAATATTACTAAGGTTGTCCCAAAAGTTCGTAAACACTTTCAAAATATAAATCATAATATGTTTATGAACTTTTGGAACAACCTTGGTAATATTGGTAACCTAATAGAAGAATGATTTAATCTCTGATGTTCTATATCAAGGATGGTCAATCAGCAGGTGGGCTAAGTTTCAGAATTACAAGGTTGTCCAAAAAGTTCGTAAACACTTGCAAAATATAAATCACTAGACCAGTGATTCTCAACCTTTTTTTTTTTGTTGCGGCATTATTTTAAAGATTTGAAAATTTGGCGGCACAATTTTAGAATTTCGCGGCACACTTTTGCTAACTTGAATGCAAGAAAATTCAAATTATGTATCAATATTTCTATGCAAAATATAAGTAATATACATCTCTAACATTCAATTTGCTAATTTCGTTATTTTAAAAAGTAAAAAAATGAAAAAGAAAAAGAGAAAAACCAATACAAACGTGAACATAATCATATGACTAAAATTCGGCGGAACATTTTTAGAATTTCGCGGCACACAAAATTACCGCGGCACATTGGTTGAGAATCACTGCACTAGACGAATGGCCCGGGCAACGCCCGGGTTTTACCCGAGTGCGAATATATTTTAAAAACGTTGTCTTGGGTGGTCGCTATAGACAGGGTGGTCTGTATAGACAGGTGTATGTATCACACAGCTGATAACAGGGTTGTCTAGAGTGGCCGCTATAGACAGGGTGGTCTGTATAGACAGGTGTATGTATCACACTGCTGATAACAGGGTTGCCTAAAGTGACCGCTATAGACAGGGTGGTCTGTATAGACAGGTGAATGTAACACACTGATGATAACAGGGTTGCCTAAAGTGACCGCTATAGACAGGGTGGACTGTATAGACAGGTGGATGTATCACACAGCTGATAACAGGGTTGTCTAGAGTGGTCGCTATAGGCAGGGTGGTCAGTGGTCGCTATAGACAGGGTGGTCTGTATAGACAGGTGGATGTAACACACTGCTGATAACAGGGTTGTCTAGAATGGCCGTTATAGACAGGTGTATGTATCACACAGCTGATAACAGGGTTGTCTAGAGGGGGGCAGGGAGGACACGTGTTCGCCGGCAGCCAATGGACGCGCATTCTATCCGTGAGCTTCAGACAGAATAAGGCAATTATATATATAGATAATATGTTTACGAACTTTTGGGACAACCTTGTATTTGTATGAGAATCCGAAGTAGGAAAGTATCCAGGTTGATGATGGACAATATCAGCTTTTACTGAAACGTGCTATTAGTGAATGCGAAATTATGCATCACTTATGTTAGTTAGTTATGTAAATGTACTTTGTATTTTTATATTTTATTTATTTATTTATGCTTATGAGGTGATACAGCAACGTCTTTACAATAAGAGAGGAGACAAAATGAATCAAATCTAGAAAAAAAGAAGTGAGGACTTCTCGGTCATTAAAGTCTGAGAGGCAAGGCCTTCAGCCAGTTCAGGGCTTCCGGGGTGACAGAGTGGAGATTGGAGATTCCTCCATTGAATTTGTACAGCGGGCAGTCATCTAGTATATGGGACATTGATTGTGGGACGTTGCAGGCACAATTTGGATCTTTGGTGTGGCCCCATAACTTCATCAGCTCTGCACACCTTCCCTGTCCTGTCCTAAAGCGGTTTAGAAGCACCCATTCTCGTCGAGGGAGGGAAAAACCTGGGATCTTGACACTTGGGCTTGTGATGAGGTTCTTATTTGGGATATCGGAGCTGATCCAGGAATTTGTCCATGCTTCTGAGATATTAAAATTTTGGGAGAGAAGTTGGTTTCCTCTGGACCATATCGGATTCCTTGATTTTAGTCTATGTTTTGGGGGAGACTGTAGGATTGAGTTAATTTCGAGGTCGGGTGAATCCAAGAGTTTTTGGTACATTTTCTTGGTGGCTTCCTTTCTGCGTAGCTCAGGCGGAGAGATGTGAGCAAGAACTGGAAGCCAGTCGATTCTTGTAGGTTTTATATTTTATGTAAATAGCTATTTTGCATTTTTCTATTGTTTTATATTTTGCCTATAAAAAAGGCGATGTTGTCTGTGCCGGCAGTTGTCGTAGTAGGGTAGTGAGGCTGGTAGAGTAGAGCGCACAGCTTGCTTGATGAGATAAACGTACTTCTTCGCTAGGCCTAATGTAATCTGCGGGAAAAAGAAAACCAGTTGTTTTTTTTATTCGATTTTAGTTTGCTTTTGTATACAACGTTGATCCTCTTTAAATATATATTGTCACCTTTGCTTGAGACCATTTTAATCCAAACGAACCAACATCATACTGCACCAATCTAAAAGTGTACAGAACAACTTATTTTCGTTCTAGCGAGATTTCCATGTTTCACTAATACTATGATAAGTTTTAACGGCCAGGACTACCCATAATTAGTGATGCACATAAAAAGCTAAGGTGTTTAAGGTAATTGGATGTATTAGTATGGGCGATTATTCACTTGGTTTTGTCTGTAAAGGTGCTGGGAAAGATAGTTGTCTTTTGTTGCCGTTTGTCTGTCGATTAGTTATAATGTAATAACGCGCCATCTATACATTAGAACGAATGGTTTTTTTGCGCATAAAACAAACTTCTATAAAATTTCGAAACTACTATAGATGCGTTCGATTCTTTTAAAAATTAAACAATTTCTACTGCCCTTACTGCAATCGAAAAATTAATGGAAGGGCCTGGCTCATCAGTGGTGAACCTTCCTGTTGACTCTGCTTAGAATTATTAATGAAACTGATTCCAATCATTATTAATTAAACATTATATTTATTTATTTACAAGAGAGAGAACAAAATATGAAAAGGGAAACTAATATTAAACAAAGGAACTTTTTTCTGTTTCGGTTAGCGCCTATTTACCTGTGAGCTTACACACACTCTGTGGTATCAATTAATTAATATATATACAATACTTCCCAGCGGTTTCGCCAGTTTAATCTACCATACCGCTATTATATTGCATTTTTGATCATCCTTTTATAGTGATACTGATGCTAGACTCTTGGAATGGGTATTTTAGATGAACTATGGACATAAGCTTTGAGGAAAGTAAGAATTACATACAATTATAAATATTTATAAACTTCTGTCCTTACTACGATGAAATAATAGTTGGAGGACTTGCCTCATCAGTGGTGAACCCTCCCAGTGGTTGCCAATTTAATCTACCAGACCGCTTCTCTTAGAGCTCTAATACTGTATTGGATCATTCTGTTTATATATGCTACATTGGAAAAAGGATGGAATCTTAGAAATGGTATTCAAGCAAACTATGTGGACATAAGCTTTTAGGATAGTAGAATTATATTTAAATATTTGCATCAAGCAATGCTCTTCCACAAACAATAAGAACAAGGCCAGTTAAACATAAATTAATTAGCTTGCTTGAATACCACTTCTAATATTCCACCCTTTAATGTAGCTTTTAAAAGCAGAATGATCCAATACAGTATTAGAGCTCTAAGAAGCGGTCTGGTGGATTAAATTGTCGAAACCGTTGGGAGGGTTCACCACTGATGAGCCAAGCCCTCCCAATATTTTTTCATCACAGTTAGGACAGTAGATGCTTGTTTTATGTTTGAAAAAGCAATAACCGTACTTTCATTTCTTATGAACTGGTTATCAAAAACTGCTTTCAGTGAGAAAAATCTTTCAGAATTGGCAAGGATTTTAAAACATGTTCAAACTATTCTTGAGGTTTATAGAAGAATCCAACAATGGATCATTCACATGACCATTGTTCATCAGACTACCATTGTTAGCAGTCGTGTGAATAGCTTCTACAAGAAAATTTCTACAATAGAGCTCTACAACTACAAAAATAGCGTCTACAAGAATGGCTAAATGGTCATAAAAGGCAAATTTTTATTGAGGAATTCAAACACAACGATACTCGATTGATAGAATTATTAGCATTAATATAGAATTGAACAGATACATTGTATCTTTCAGAGTTATTGTCTGAATCCCGATATACATGCTATAAGGTTCAAGTTTCTTAAGTTTTGTCCATGAGAGTGTATCTTTTTTAAAGACATAGATTATGTTCACACTTGGTTATCTCGTGTGTCTTCAATAAAGGTCACTGTAATATCTTTCAGAGTTATTGTCTGAATCCCGATATACATGGTAAAAGGTACAACCTTCTTAAGTTTTGTCCATGAGTGTATCTGAGTGAAATAAGAGAGTATGATGCAACAGCGCGCCATCTGTTATCAGAAATTCAAACTATTTTTGACGTGTATGATTCTTTTCGAAATAAAACAATATTCTACTGTCCCTATTGCAATGATAAAATAATGGGAGGGCTTGACTCATCAGTAGTGAACCCTCCCAGCGGTTTCGCCTGTTTAATCTACCGCTGGGAGGGTTAACCATTGATGAGCTAGGTCATCTTATTATTTCATCATTGCAGTAAGGGCAGTAGAAAATTGTTTTATTTTAAAAAGAATCATATGCTTTAAAAATATGAAAAAATAGTACAAATGTGATAGTGTACTGAGATAAGGTGCATAAATTATGAAAAAAGGCATCTCCTTATCGTGCAACTGAAAGTTGCTGATGGCTTGCGCCATCTATCGGAATAAATATCAACTATTCTCGTTGATTTTCAATTATTCCATTTTTAATTATTTGGCCAAAATTCTGGGATAATTAAAAATCAACGAGAATAGTTGATATTTATCCCGATAGATGGCGCAAACTATCAGCAACTTTCAGTTGCACGATAAGGAGATGCCTTTTTTCATGCTTTAAAATATAGTTTAGATTTATTATAAGGATGTTAAAATAATTGGTTTTCAATTTGAAAAGAGTCAATGTGGTGTAACCCAGGACGTGGTGTTAGGACATGGCACAGCCGCTGAGTTGGGTATGGACGTGGTGGACCACGATCTGGCTTTACACGCTGTCTACCCTCCTCAGTGTGGTCGTGGCAGTTCTGGGACTCTTCTGGGGTGTGGTCAACCTGAGCTTCAGTCTGGTCTGGCCGGACACACGTGTTGATCCTCAGGGGAAAGCTGTCT
>CP092880.1:7589355-7630691 GCA_030710605.1 Cordylochernes scorpioides
TTGATCTCAAATTTAGTATTATTGTACCCCACCGCTTTTATTTCTAAGTCTATTATTTTATTTGTTAAATGGTACCTTCAGAAAAAAAAAAGCAATACTTCAGAATTATTTATTTCGTTATTTTTAGTGCATTTTTAAAAAAAGCTTTTTTTTAAAAGTGTTTTTATAATTAATTATTCACGCTATTTTTAGTCGTATAAATGCCAGTCCAAAAAAAAGCCTTATCACTGAGACGACGTTGGCCTTAAATAGCTGCAAGCCTGCTCGTAGCAGATTGGTCAATTCCTCGTGGGAGGTCGGAAGTGACGTAAGCAAAATCCGTTACTAACAGAACTGCGTCTCTTTGCTTTTGGGAACCCTAAATTATAATTAAACAATTGATTAGATAGTTAAAAGTAAAAACATACTAATTGAAAAAGGGGAACTATTTAAAAAGGTGTCGTGAAATGTATTGTGCTATATTGTTACACACACACCTATATATATATAATGAATATAAATATATGCGTGATGATATTGGAATAAGATGACTAAATTATAACAGATAAAATTAATATATTTGTTGGCTTTTCTCATTTATTTGCTTGTAATTCCAAGGACGTTTTAGATAGGAATCTGAATATTTGGATTTCTAATTCTTTCCATGTCTTGAACATTTATTGAAAAAAATCCTTTCGCAACCTCCAGCATTGTCGCATTTTTAGCCAAGAAAAATTGAAATTGACAGGTTCTAGGAAAAAATAGTTGTTTTTTAGTCAGAAAATGATAATGAAAATATTGCTGTATCGTGTTTGATAATCAGATACAAAATTATATAGGGAAAAAATTCCAAAAGAGCAGAGACCACGGGTGAAGCGAGTTCACTTTTAGTATGCAGAAACAAAATTCTAACAGAAAACATTCATTCGAGTAGAAGACACAAAGCCAGATCATCTATATATATGAAAATGAATGTATGTGTGTGTGTGTGGTGTATCTGTCCTTTATGGCTGACCAAACCACTCATTGGAACGCCATGAAACTTTGGGAAGTTATTTAGTATAGTACTGGGAAGGTTTCTAGCAAATTAAATTTTTGAAATAACTTTTCGCCTAAAAATAATCAAGATAAATATTCTAATTTATCTGTTATAATTCAACAATCTGCTCTAAATATTATCATGCATATAGAAAAAATGATTATATGCATCTTCTTTATGCCGGACCAAACTACTCATTTCATCGCAATTTAACACTTTGAGAAATTGTTTAATATACTACCAGAAAGGTTTCTATCTAATTATTAGTTTGAAAAACCTTTTTTTTTTTTTTGGAAGATATTAATCAATATCTGTTATATTTTCAGCACTCTGATTTATTATCTCTGTATTATCTTTATCCCTATATATATAAAAGTCAGTGTATGTATGTATGTATGTATGTATGTATGTGGGTATCTATTTTGGCTATACACGTCCACAATACGTAACTAATCTGACTGAAAATTTAACAGTATATAGAGTAGAATCTGAAAAAAACTTATAGTGAAAATTTCAGGTCTCTATCCCGAATATTCTTCGAGTTATTTGCAAATTGCGTTGCAAATTTGCCTTTTCGCTCGCAAGCAGCGCCTCTAGCGGTGAAGATGGGAGGTAATATCAGCTGACCTAATGTACATGTAAAACGTGTTTTGACAGGACATAGAGAAAAATCTGGAAAATATATTTATCGGATTTTTAGCCAATAAAAAATAAAATTGACAATTTCTGGGCAAAAATAGTTGTTTTTTTAGTCAGAAAATGATTATGACAATATTGCTGTATCATGTTTGATTATAAGATACAAAATTATATCGGGAAAAATTCCAAAAAGCTGAGACCACGGGTGAAGCGAGTTCATTTTTAGTGTGCAGGAACAAAATTCTAACAGAAAAACATTCATTCGAGCAGAAGACACAAAGCCAGATCATCTCTTTATAAAAATATCGCTTTTCTGACACAAAGTTTGGAGCGGGACGTTTCACAAGAGTGACATCCACGGCGCCAATTTATAATTGTAATACTGGTGGGATGGGAAGCTGGAGAAAATGAAAAACGATTTCCACTATATTAGAAATTTGTATTACCGACATGGAAAGGTCCTTGAAGAGACCTATAAATCAATGAGAAATAAATATTTAAATAAAATTAAAAAGGCAAAAAGAGCGAGTTGGAGAATTTTTATAGAAGAAAGTCATTCAAATAACTCATTTGGTAATGCTTACAGGATATTCAAGTCATTGAGATCGAAAAATAGAAATTTAGGATTACCACTAATAGATAATTTACCAGATCATTTAAAGACCGACAAAATAAAAAGTTTAATGAACGATCTATTTCAGGATGATATTGGAGGTTTGGATAAAGATGATCATATTTTGATTAGAAATTATACGCCTAAATATAAAAATAAAAGTAGTGTTTATATCGAATCTAAGGAAATAGAGGAAACAATTTTAAAAACAAATATTAAAAAAGCACCGGGCCCTGATTACATTAGTAACAATATGATTAGACAGGCTAAAATAAAAATAATCCCAATTCTGCATAAATTATTCAATAAATGTATAGAAATGGGATATTATCCGGATGAATGGAAAAAATCATTCTTAAAAATAATTCCAAAACCAGGCAAAACGAATTATGAAATAAATAAAAGTTATAGACCTATATCATTGACATCTAATCTATCTAAAACATTTGAGAATATAATAAAAAATAAATTAAGTAACTATTATTTAGAGAATAATTCAATGAGCTCAAGGCAGCATGGTTTTATGAAATCTAGATCAACAATTACTGGAATGGATAAAATTATAGAAACTATATTGAAACATAAACAAAAAGAATTGACTTCCTTG
Organism: Cordylochernes scorpioides; assembly: GCA_030710605.1. Lineage (NCBI taxonomy): Eukaryota > Metazoa > Arthropoda > Arachnida > Pseudoscorpiones > Chernetidae > Cordylochernes > Cordylochernes scorpioides. Next base: position 7,592,233 of record CP092880.1, read on the forward strand.
ATAGCTATAGATATTGCGGGTGCATTCGACAATGCATGGTGGCCTGCTATTATAAAAAGAATGGATAATGATGATGTTCCTTCAGATTTAATACGGATCATAAAATCTTATTTGAATAATGAGAGGGAGGTGAAATTTACATACGAATCAGAAACTTTTTATAAGAAACTATCTAAAGGATGTCCACAGGGTGGACCTTTATCTCCACTTCTATGGAATATTTTGCTAAATGATTTGTTGATAAATTTTGATTCAATGAATGCAGATATTATATGTTATGCAGACGACGTTACAATAATTTGCTGGAATAAGACTATTGAAGGACTAAAAACCGCAAGTGAATACACCTTAAATTATGTGATCCAATGGTGTAATAGAAATAAATTATCGATCAGTACAGAGAAGACTAATATGCTATACCTACATAACAGACAAAAAATACCTATTAAGGTTAATAACAATATAATAATGCCGGTCAAGCAAGTAAAAATTCTGGGAATGAAATTTTCTAATCACAAATGGAAAAACAAAGTTAACTTTACACCGCATGTTAATGATATTCTGTGTAAGGCAGGACGTATGAAAAATTTATTATGTTCACTAAGTGGCAAAATGTGGGGTTTAGACACTCAAAAGAGGTTAACTTTATTCAAAACAATAATTAGGCCTGTACTTACATACGGTTCTGAAATTTGGTTCAAATATTTAAACAATCGTTGTAAACAAAAACTGAACTCCATGCAGTACCAGATCATTTTATGGGCAGTTAGAGCATACAAAACCACTTCATCAAACTGTGTGCATAGCTTGGCAAAAATTCCACTCTTAACAGACTATATAGAATCCAGAATAATCAAATTTGATCTAGCTCAACTGTCCATTGAAGATCTAATTACTTACGAACCCCATGCTCCAAGTATAGTCAAATCATTCTTACACGCAAAAATGAATGAAATTTTTGAGAATACTAATGAAATTTTCAGAAGCTTTTTCGTATTGGGAATTCCAAGATTTTTCCGTCCAAATTTTTATAATATCCAATTCATTACAGATCATGGCAATTTTGGGAAATTTTTGGCAACTATCGGCGCCGTGAAGGAACCAGGATGCTTCTGCGGAGGTGAAATTCAAGACGCGAGACATCTACTTCTGGAGTGCCCAATTTTCCGGGATTTTAGGGAAAATAGATTTGGTCGTATTAGACAGCTTGATGAATTTGTAGACAAAAAAGAAAAGTATAAAAATTTTGATCAATTTTGTAAATACATATACAACTTTCTCTTGAATTGGAAAAAAAGAGAAGGAATCTTAGAAAAAAAAGAACTGCGATGCTTGCTCTGTGTGTTTTGCTTTGTTGTTTGTTTTTCTCTTTGGACAATTTTCTTTAGTTAATTTATGTAAAATAATGAATTGAACAGGATTGTATATAGCCGAATTGCTGTAATGCAGTGAAATGTATTGACGCTAATATCCCTGAGTTTGGGATATCGCGTTTCATGATGTTAATAAAGTTAAATTAAGTGTGAATTAAGTATTTGAATAAAAACATTTAATCGGGTAAAACCTGGGCGTTGCCCGGGTCATTCGGCTAGTATATAAAAATCAAAATTTGTCTGTCTGTTTATCGATAAACTCAGAAACTACTTAACCAAATGTCACCAAATTTTCCACATAACTACCAATGACCCTGAAGATGAAGATTTTACAATGCATTAAAATTAAGTAAAAATATATATTTTAAAATCTATATTTTATCTTTGTGTATAACTTTATTTATATAGCCACTTGCTATTTGACCATTTAGAACTTTGAAGAGAGTTATATAGCTATTTTTTGTCAGATTTCCTTTTTTCGTTTCGTTTTATTTCCCAAATATGGCATCAAAATTTTTATTAAAATTATCATCATCATTAAGAAGGTTTTCAATGTGTGTGTGTGTGTGTGTGTGTGTGTGTCTGTATTCAAATTATTAATGACATTTGTGAAAGTAAAACAGTGTATACGGTATTAAATATGTATAATGGGGGGGAACAATGGCTTAAAATATAATAGAAAGTAAGCTGAATGAAGACAAAAAAAAAAATGTTAAGAATTCCCTATGAATTGAAATGAAGCGATTTTGCCTATAAAATATAAAAAAAAAATAGACTGGATTGATACACATTCAAAATGGTTAAAATGGCATTTATTAAGACAAACAGTGTGAAAAAGTAGATACAGTAGAGCTTCCATTGAGAGGATGCCTAAAATCGTAGCTTAACCCGTCTCTCCAAGAGGCAGTCTTTTATTAAAGGTCCATTAGAGATTCTTTAATATCAATTAGAATCTCCAATGAGAGACCACCTACAAGAGAAACAGGTTGAGTCATGTTTTTAGGTGGTCTCTCTTAAGAGACTCTATTTACATATATTAAAATCAACATTTTCTTACTGTTACGTTTAATTACTGATAATCTCAATATATTAAAATGAATGTATGTCTGTCTATTTGTCAATTATTAATTGGACTGAGCGAGTATTGTGAGTTTCATTATTCTATATGGTCTGGAAGCATATTAAAATTAAATATACAAAATTTGAAAGGAAAGCTGTACCTCAACGACCAAAAATCATGAAACGGGTAGTTAAGGCCAGAATTGCGTGAGAACGCTACACAATGTGAAAAAATAGTACAAATGTGATATTGTACTGGGATAAGGTGCATAAATTAAGAAAAAGGCATCTCCTTATCGTGAAACTGAAAGATGGCGCAAGCCATCAGCAACTTTCAGTTGCACGATAAGGAGATGCCTTTTTCTTAATATGTTATTTATACTAATTATATATTAAACCAAGAATACATACAGTATATTAGAATTCTTCTAATACTATGGCATATATAGAATTTTAGATTAAGTATGAAACAATACTTACATGCCATAAAAGTTTGATCTTTTTGTTCATCACTAATAAACGTTTTTTGAACACTTTCCAATAGAATTCCATAACAGTTCTGGATTCCAAAAACAGCTCCGTTTATCCAAAATGAAGCAAAACAAACAATCCAGCTGAGACCTCCTTCTTTTTTTGACTCGTTCTCGCTGGCATGGGTCCATGATGCCATCGAGCCCCAGGTCACGTGATGGATGCACTATGCCGAGCACAACATGCGGCAGCCAATAACGTGACCTTGCCTGGCGTAACCAGCACTGTAAATAGGAGCGCCATCTCTTAACACTTTTTATAACTATTTTTGAATTTTAATTTTTAAATTTACTTTTTTTTTTTTTGTATATTCATACTTTACGATTTATATGTTTTTACTTTCTTAAGTGTTTTAAGATTAATTTTATTATTATTAAATTATTTTCAATATTAAATACAATCAGATAAACAAATTTTATCATAATGTTATTTATTTATCAAAAGACGCATATTAGATTTTATAGGTGTAATATTTTATTCATGTTTATAAAAGAAAACATACACACATTTAAATATGCACAAAATTATGTATTTTATATATAATAACCCTTTTACTAGCATAATTTTAGATAGATTTTTAATGTTATAAATTTTGACTCAATTTTTAAAAATAAATACATATCGATATTCGAAACTATTATAGACGTGTATGATTCTTTTAAAAATTAAACAATTTCTACTGCCTTTACTGCAATGGAAGGGCCTGACAGTAAAGGACAGTAGAAATTGTTTAATTTTTAAAAGAATCATACGCGTCTATAATAGTTTCGAATTTTCATAACAGATGGCGCGATAATGCATCACATATCAATATAAAGATTCATACAAAATGTGTATAAATAGCGACCACATACTACAATATAAATTTTGAAAAGCAAACTATTAAAAGATATGTTTTAAAAGGTTTTTACAATGTTTACAAAAATATTTTACTTTAAATCATGGAATTTCACATTTAATGTGGGGAATCATGTTTTATTTATTTAAATATAAATATATTTGAATAATAATTCTATTTTTAATAAGAGTATATTCACTGAGTGTTTATTTCAGGTAGTTAATAAGTGCGTAAAAGAATAAACACGCATTGAATTAAAACATAAATATATTTAACACATGAAAACATCAAGACGCGAGTGTTTCTTTCAAAAAAATAAATCAAATTTCTATTGTCCTTACTGCCATGAAAAAACATTGGAAGGGCTTGGTCATCAGTGGTTTCGCCAATTTAATCTACCAGGCCGCTTCTTTAGAGTTCTAATACTGTATTGGATCATTCTGGTTTTATATGCTACACTGAAAGGTGGGATCTTAGAAATAGTATTTATCAAACTATGGACATAAGCTTATATGTAACATTGATCGCAGTAAGGATAGTAGAAGTTTGATTTATTTGTGAAAAGAAACATTCGTGTTTTAATGTTATCATGTGTTATATATAGATGGCGTGTTATTGCTTTGTATTAATAAATATATTTAATGAATGAAAATTCGAAACTATTATAGACGTGTATGATTCCTATAATAGTTTCTAAATTTCATAACAGATGGCGCGCAAATGCATTATAATATTTAATGAATAATATAAAAATTTCGCAGTATAGTATGATGAAGTTACTAAAACAGATTATGTCATTTTTGTGACTTGTCCTCGTGGTAACAAACGAACATAACAAGAGTCAGATGGAGGTACAGTGGTACCGAAGTGAACACTCCGTTCTGGTAACTTCCAGTCACCAACTGGAGCTACATCAAACCGTCGCAGGATTCCACAGAAGAAATGTAGAAGCAGTTGTTCTCCCATGGTGGAACCTGGGCATCTCCGGGCTCCTGCAGACCACCCAACATAACTTACTGGTCATAGTTAGAGAATGTAGAACTACATTTGACAATTATCCCGCATGTGTTTCTTTTGGACGAAAAATCGATATTTATTTTAAGGAGAAATAACGATCATTTCTAACCTTAGGGATGAAGTATTAAAGGATGAATTGTTAAGAATAATGATAAACGGAAAAATAAAAGTGTCCAGGAATGGGAATTATTTTTCCATTCATCATTACCCTTCACAATTCAACAACAACAAAAGGCTTTTTATTAGGGCTCATTGCCCTGTATGGATTCGCCATACAACAACAAAATAATACAGTTTTTTTTTTTCTATTTTCCCCATGTGCACGTGAGCCTTTGTTTGAAAAGGGATTTATTTACACATCTATTCTAAAACTTTCCTCACTACCTCTTTTGTGTATGAATCTATTTACAATTGATCTGTAGAAATTATAGAGTTCTATTGCTATATTTTTCTTTTCTGAAATAGTTCTCAGCGTCTTCAGTGGGTTGCTAAATCTCCAGAAGGTGTTTTAAAGAGTTTTACCCTTCACAATTCATCCTTTCATACTTCATACCTAAGGTTAGAAATAATCGCTATTTCTCCTTAAAATAAATTTCGATTTTTCGTTCAAAAGAAACAAATGCGGGATAATTTTCAAAAGTCGTTCTACAATCATAAGCCGCATTATATTGTATTATAAATAGTTAAAGAGTACCAACTATCTATAGCAGTAGACATTTCGTTAGTTGAACACAATGAGAAGCCTTCGAACAAAACCGCTCTTCTATAGGTGATGTAAAATATAATCCACAATATAACTAAAAAATAATGTATAAAAAAAGAGAAATATAATGAGTAAGATGAGTTTATATTATTGTAATTAAATTGGTTTATGTAAATCAAATGTAATCAAATGTCTCTATTAGTAAATATTTAAATATAAGTAAATGTGATAATCTGTATATAGGAATATGTAACCCCACTACAATCTATGTATAATGTATCGTCAAAAGGTTTAATAAAAGTTAAGCCTCGCGACAAGGGAAAAAGAACAATTAGCAGGATTGCATCATCCAGGAAGTAAAGGTCACTACCCTGGACCCATAAAACTTAAGTTCAAAGGCCTTTTTCTTCCTGGAGGATTGCAATCATGGCGACAATGGAGGTACTAAGCCAATCACATTTAAGCATGACAAATCAACAACCAATCACCTTTATGCATGGCCAATTGATAGCGAATCATCAGAGAGCACGTGGAAGGATCTCCACCAATGAGAAGTCGAGAGAGTTAATGACGATGATCTCGGACAAGAAGTTAAAAAAGAAGGTAGGTGACTGTGCTACGAGCTAGGTGTGCTCAACATAGGTTCCAACCAAGGTAGTGTCCGCTCCATCATGTGAAAGGCCAAATACCTCCTCCAGTCTCATCACTCTCCCTTTCGCAAGGTCTTATTTCTACCCCATCCAGGTGTGCTCGTTCTTCCCCTGTGGAAAACCACCATTCGACCAAGACTGCGCCATCAATCCAATCATATCCATCCAACCACACAACTACCCAGGATTCTACAGTGAGTCCACAGCAATCCCACACTAAGTCAACACCCCAATTCGACCGAGAGTCGACATAAATATATATAATATAAAATAAATATCTATATATCAATCTTTTTTTCTACCCATTGAATATAATCGAGTTAAATACATTTTAAAATATTTGAAGAGTTTCTTTATTTTTAAATTTATTATTGAATATAAGCAAAAATATTTTTAAACTTAATTCTATTGACGTTATGTGGCGCTGAGTTTGTTGTTGACACACTTTAAAATTTTATAATACCTTGATAAAGGTTGGCGTTCAGTCAACTGATATATTGGTAAAATAAATGATATTTTGATCCAATATATGCCTTTTTATTTGAAGATTTATTAAAAAAAAAGTTTTATTTATGGATTGCTCTATTTTCAAAATTAGTAAATATGTAAATAATTTTATGTTTAATGTTATATAAGGAAGGTATGTAAATTCTGTAACTGATTTTTCATTTCTAGTTTTGTTGTGAGGAAAACATCACTAACGAAGTTTATCAATTGATTAATAAAACTCTAATTTGAAATCGCGACAATAAATATTTTTGAGGTGAATATTATGAATGTAACAATAAATATATAAATTGTTTAACAGCAAGGGGTTAAGCAATTTCGTCTTTCTTCAGAGAATTGTCTTTTTTTAATATAATTTTGCCGAATATATGATTAACTTTACCTTTTTTTTTACACTGCAAAGACTCCGTGGTAAATCCATGTATAGGTCAATTTTTCCCAGACTAATCTATTAGCTTGATTGTCTTTATACAAGGTGGGATCAATAAATAAGGTGAATTATAATTTATTTAAAAAAATAAGAACGATATTAAAAATTAGGACTTGATTTATTCAAAATAATCACCTTGGCTTTCTATACATCGTCTCCATCGTTCTGGCAACTTGTAAATACCCTCTTTATAGGCACTTTTAGGAAACGTGTGAAAAAAATCTTGCACCACTTTCTGGACATCTTCATCCGAGTCAAATAGCTTTCCCTTTAACTCCTTCTTTAGTAGTCCAAAAAGGAAATAGTCAGAGGGGGGAACTTGTCTGGGGGGTCTGGACTATATGCAGGATGTTCTAAAACTTCAAAACCTAATTTAATGATTGTAGATACAGTTTTACATGATGTATGCAGCCTTGCATTATCATGAAGGAAGAGAACACCTTTACTAAGCTTCCCTCTTCTTTTGTTTCTTATACCGGGCTTTAGTTTATTTACAAGAATGTCCCAATAAAGGTCGCTGTTCATACGTTGCCTTAAGGATAAAAAATCAAGACAGATTGGTCCATCAACATCCCAAAAAATTGTTAACAAAACTTTACCGGCCGAACGTTGAGACCGGATTTTTTTTTTTTTTTTTTGGTCTTGGAGAGTCGCCTCGTTTCCATTCCATAGATGCACGTTTTGTCGAAGGATCATAATGATAACACCAACTCTCATCTCCAGGTACAATTTGGTCGAGGAAATGATCACCTTCCTCTTCATACCGCTTTAACAGAGCCTTTGAAACCCGAATACGGTTTGGTCCAAATTAAGGAAATGCGGAATCCATCTGCAGCATATTTTTCTAAATTGCAATTGTTCATTAATAATGGTGTGCACAGTTACATAGCTTATATTCAAATTGTCGGCTATGGTAAAGATGGATATTTTTCTATCCTCCAAAATTAAGTTTTCAACCACATTTATCGTGCTTGGCGTCGCTGTAACACTTGGTCGTCCAGGTCGCTCAATATCGGAACATGTAATTCGTCCATTTTTGAACTCGTTAACCCAGTTATAAATGTTCTTTTGAGACAAACAAGACTCACCATAGATATTTTTCATTCTTTGGCATATTTGAGATGTTTGAATACCTTCTGCATTCAAGAAACGAATAACTGCACGTTGTTCAAGCGTGGTGCAATCCTTCAAGGGAGCTTCCATTTTAGTCTCGAGCCGCGTGTGGGAAAAAAGAACAGAACACCTTAAATAGTCTCTCGATGTTATATTTTAATATTCTGTGGTTTAAATTATTTTTGCTTTTTTAAATTTAAAGAAATAAGATAATTCACCTTATTTATTGATCCACCCTTGTATAATTTTTCCTGTATATATATTTCATATACACTATCATATGTGATTAGCTATAATAATAACATTTTTTTGTTTGTTTTTTTAATGAAAAAAGGCATCTCCTTATCGTGCAACTGAAAGTTGCTGATGGCTTGCGTCATCTATCGGAATAAATATAAACTATTCTCGTTGATTTTTAATTACTCCAGAATTGGCCAAATAACCATTCTTGATTAATCAAGAAAAGCTAACCACGGACGCGTTTCAGGCTGTTGGCCCTAATCAGCGTGGTGCAAGCTGTACCACAACAACCAAAAAAACTGGTCATTCAGGCATCCTGAAAAATGTTTTTTTTTTTTTTTAATTACTGGTATTATTACAAGATAAGGAATCGTCAGATTCCGAAAAGAAATCAAAGTTTACGGCAACGTGTTTCTTTATCAGTTGGAGGGATTTTTTACGTATAAGTTTCTTGTATATCGTTCTAGGTGTAGAAGACTTGGATTCAAATTACAAGAGGAGGAATTGCCAGACATCATTTTGAAAATCTCTTTAAAAATCTTGAGTTCAACTGACCCGGTTGATGGTCCTCAGCAAGGATCCTACTACAGGAATACAAAGGAGCTGTTTTAGAGGAACATGTTAGAGTCGGAAAGCAAAGGCTTCCATGTTAGGAACAGTCTCAAACTACAGGCAAAGTCAGACTTTCACCAAAGTGTGCCTGGATCATGGTAACGTGATCAACGAAAGGTGCACCCCTATACCCAATTCCATGAGATCATGAACTCATGGAATTCGTGTAATCTTTACACAAGGGGATAAGAAACAACAACATCTTGAAGAAAATATCAAAGCTAGCGGTGACGAGAATATTTATTAAATAAAGTAACTCATCTCTCGTTACATTTGATTTCATCTTCGAACTAGTACTATTACTATTATTCCTGTATGTACCCTACATTTCTATTTAGAAAATTTGTATAAGACTAAAAGTTCTTAATAAATCTTTTTGTTGTTGTTATAACTTTACCGAAGGAATTATTATATTAATAAGAAATTATATTGTCGTAAAGATAGAGGCTGCCTGGCCAGCATTCATAGTTCTTAAAAATAAAGATACTTCGGCCAGTAAATCTTTTTAAAGATTTACTGGCCGAGGTATCTTTTATTTGAAGAACTATTGTACATAATAACTTGTATTTGACTTGAAATAGCTATATAACATAGTAAATCTTTAAAAAGATTTAAAGGCCGAAGTATCTTTTATTTGAAGAACTATTGTACATAATAACTTGTATTTGACTTGAAATAGCTATATAACATAGTAAATCTTTAAAAAGATTTAAAGGCCGAAGTATCTTTTATTTGAAGAACTATTGTACATAATAACTTGTAGTGGTACAGCCTACTTCACGCTGACGAGCGCCAACAGCGCGAAACGCGTTTGTGGATGGCTTTTCTTGATTTATCAAGAAATTGGGTTGGCCAAATATCAGGGAACAGGCTAAATCAATGATTAGTTTATTTCTGTTCCACCAGATGGCGTTCTGCCTTCTGTAAAGCACATGTGCTCCTGGTCAGGATATGCCATTTTTATTTTTGATTTCAACACCTGATCTTTTTATCTTTTATTTTTTCTTTCATTTTTTCATAATAACTTGTATTTGACTTAAAATAGCTATTTATAATGCTGTGAAGAGAAGTAGAGATAAAATGTCCAGAGAAGAAGAAAATTCTGTAGAAATATCCCTAGAAATTCTTCGCTCTATAACGCTGTACATGCACATAGCCAGGTGGAGAGTTACCGGCAGAGAACGCCACGAAGTGACTTGGCCGTGACATATCCAGGAATCGCTGGGGTGAGAAGTTGAACGGATCAGGCCAGTATCCTTGGTCATGTAGGATTGCCCATAGATTAGGCATGACGATGGTACCTTTAGGGATAACATGTTCCCCTACTGTCACCTTGTCCAGTGTCCTGCACTCACAACCCACAGTCAAATAACAAAATACACAAGTCCCAATAGATTGATTAACATCCAAGGAAGTGAAAAGTCTTTAATGTCGCCGGTCTTCTGTTTTTTTTTTTTTTTTTTTTTAAGGAGACAGGTAATTTTAATATTAGGCAATAAAGCGTCATCTATATATATATGATATAAACATTAAATCATTAATACAAACAAATAACGCGCCTTCTATAAAATACAAATGAAAACACCAAAACGCGAATGTTTCTTTTCACAAATAAATCAGACTTCTACTGCCCTTACTGCGATGAAAAAAATATATTGGGAGGGCTTGGCTTTTCAGTGGTGAACCCTCCCAGCGGTTTCACCAATTTAATCTACCTGACCACTTCTTTAGAGCTCTAATACGGTATTGAACGATTCTGCTTATATATGCTACACTGAAGGGTGGAATCTTAGAAATAGTATTCAAGAAGACTATGGACATGAGCTTTTAGGTCAATAGAATTACATTTAAATATTTGCATCACCGCAGTAAGTGTAGTACAAGTTTGTTTTGTGTATAAAAGAAACATTCTCGTGGTTTAATTATTTCATTTCTTGTGTATAGATTGTGGAGATCGGTGGTCGAGTGGTCTAAACTGTTGGTTTTCGACCGTTTCGACCCGGGTCGAATCCCGCATTGGGCACTTTTTTATAATAAAAAAATGCTCCAATGACTCACGATTCTTGCCAAAGTTTAACCCCACCAACGAGTGTAAGTAACCAAACGGGGCTCTGGCAAATTTGTAAGTGCAAAGTCTAACTGCTTTTCACATGTGTAAACATGTGGTGCACTTACAGTAAAAGCAGTCGCCTACTTCTATCCACCATGATTATCATGGTCTCTATTCATGATAAAATTGTGAAAAACTTTAAAGTATTTCCTCACAATGAGTTTCTTTTTATTTTGTGTTTGTATTTGTAAATATTTCTTGTAAGATAGTCGATGTTTTTATTAAGCCCGTTGAAGAGCGATTATCACTTGAAAGCAAGCAATTTGAAATACAAAGAAACTCATTGTGAGGAAATATTTTGAAATTTTTTTAATTACCATGGTCTGTACCAGGTGTACTAGGGATAGTAAAAAATGTATAGATGAGGGGTTATTGCTTTGTATTAATAGGTTTAATTTATAATACAATATGATGAGGCTTATGATTGTAAAACGACATTTGAAAATTATCCCGTATGTGTTTCTTTTAAACGAAAAATCGAAATTTATTTTTAAGGAGAAATAACGATTATTTCTAACCTTAGATATGAGGTATGAAAGAATGAATTGTAAAGAGTAAAGAAGATTGTATTATAAATTGCCTCATATAATATTTACGAACGGAAAAATATTTCCAGGGTAGCCTAGTGGACATGGCATCTGCCCAGTAAGCGGAACACTGTGGGTTCGATTCCCATCCCTGGACACTTATATTTTTCCGTTTATCATTACTCTTCACAATTCATCCTTTCATACTTCATCCCTAAGGTTAGAAATAATCGTTATTTCTCCTTAAAATAAATTTCGATTTTTCGTTTAAAAGAAACACATGCGGGATAATTTTCAAATGTCGTTTTACAATTAATAGGTTTAGTTTAGAAGTGTGTCGATGGAAGGGAAGGTTAGAAATCACTTATCACGAGGAACAGCAACATCACTCACAGTCTCAACATGCCCAGTGGAACCACAGCTACCCAGCGCAGCACCTCTTTCAGCGTAGCTTGTGCCAGCGTGACATCGCCGGCTTCCAGTGACGTCCGAAGCTGTTCCTGTAGCTTTGGACGTTTAGACAGGATGACTAGCGACCACTGGAGAGCGTGGAGCACCGGCTCGGACCCAGCAATCAACAAACTCTGTAGATTTCCCTTCAGATCCAGTTCTGGACGTACAATACCATCGATACACAGTACAAGAGATTGTTATTAAGACGTCTTATATTGAATCATCCCAGAGTACAAAGAAAGAATAAGACAATAGTAAGAGTATCAGTAAATAAACAGCCAATCAACTATATGCAATATACACTCATAGATAAAACTTAAGGAAGTTTCATAGTTCTTTATGGCCAGTCGTCTGTTTTTTTAAAGAAGACAGAAGCAAATTTGTTCACACTTTGGTTATCTCGTTTGTCTCCAATAAAGGTCAATGTGTATCAAATAGATTTCATAGTTATTGTCTGAACCCCAATATACATGCTTTTTTTTTTGCTTATTCCTGATACAGGTGGTACAGGCTATGCTAATCATGGTGGGTAGAGATAGGTGACTGCTTTTATTCTAAATGCACCACATGTTTAAACATGGGAAAAGCAGTTCGACAATATACATACTGAAAGGATGTTGTTGTTGTTGTTGTTGTCGTGTCCAATGAAGAGTCTCAGATGTCTCCATACATCTCTATCACAGCAGTCGCAATGTCCACCATCTTGGATGTGTAAAGCTGCTGTTCTGGGTCTATGTCAATTTTCTGCAAGGCTACGGCCATTGCTGGACATGAGAATATGTGAGTAGGTGTTAGTTCCACACCAGGACAGTTGTTGCATGTCCTATAGATGCTGAAAGATAAAACTTATTTAAGTTTTGTCCATGAGTGTTTATAACAACCACAGTGTGTCTTTTAGTTATCTTGTTTTCCATTTCTAACGATATTCTAAATCTTATGCTGAACTGCAGAACTGGTATTACAAATATACAAAGTTCTTATAGACCATTGACATATAAAAAAACTTATAAATATTTAGTTTATAATACAATATAATGCGGCTTGTGATTGTAGAACGAAATTTGGCAATTTTACCGCAAATGTTTCTTTTGAACGAAAAATCGAAATTTATTTTAAGGAAAAATAACGATTATTTCTAACCTTAGGGATGAAGTATGATAGGATGAATTGTGAAGAGTAATGATAAATGGACACTTTATTTTTCCGTTTATCATCACTCTTCATAATGGAAATGAATTTCATAATGGAACATCCTGGGGTCACCAAGCTTCCATTGAGAGTTGTCAAAACATATAATAGTCACAGGTAGCTATGTTAAGACTGTATGGCTTGTATGGTTTCATATCATAATGAAAATGAATATCATAATGGAACATCCTGGGGTCACAAAGCTGCCATTGATTTATCAAATGTTAAGACTGTATGGTTTTCATATCATAATGGAAATGAATTTCATAATGGAACATCCTGGGGTCACCAAGCTTCCATTGAGTTGTCAAAACATATAATAGACACAGGTAGCTATGTTGAGACTGTATGGTTTTCATATCATATTGGAAATGAATTTCATAATAATGGAGCATCCTGGGGTCACAAAGCTTCCATTGAGTTGTCAAAACATGGCTGCACGTAAGATCGAATTGTTTGGTTTCCAGGAAGGTCATTTTCCACAGAATGTATTACTAAAGAACTGCGGTTAAGAAGGATATGAGCATCTCTGCAGTTCAACATTCCAAAACTGGTGTTTACAATCGATGCAGAGATACCAATACACTTACTGTGAAACATGGGATTTCCACCTTCCATCTCTTCAAGGAAACAATCGATGAAATCTTGAGGTTTCTTCTTTTCTTCTTTCTTTCTGTAGAACGATTCTTGATGGTTCTTGATCTCCTCTCTGGAACACACAAGCGTTAAATTAGGAAATGAATAATTTCTAAATCTAATACAGATCTTATATCTATAGACTTCTCTCACCTGATATACTGGATATCAATATCATCGCGGTCATTAAGTAATCAAGTATTCATTTTCTATATCTGTGGAGGCCGAAAGACTTCCTTCCAGCCTGCTGGGATGACAGACCACGGCAAACATACAAGCGGGGCCTGGAAATAGTACGGATGGCCACCGCTGCGTGGCGTGGCAGATCGGCGGAAGTCAATCAGAACAGAATTGACATTCTAGGGTGTTGTCCTTTTGTCTTCCTCTATAAATGTAGCTAAAAAGTAATACCAATAAAAACTAACTTTGAAATACTTCTGGGCCATCGCTGGACTAATAAATCGACACACCACATTGGTGAGCCGGACGTGACATATCCTTCAATGTATTATCCAAATGACAGAATCGATCTCACAATATAAGACAAATATTCACAGAAAAAAACCAAAGGAAATCATTTCAAAGAGACTTTATATTCCTGAAGAATGATGAAGAACATGGAAGATTGCATATCAAATTGTATTGTCATAACAGTAAAATTTGCAATATGGATTTCTTCTTCTTTCTTATCTCCACTCAATTATATTAGGGTATCAAGCTTGTAGAGCTTGTTGATGGTGTCTGTTGGGGATGAGTAGAGCTCATCAATGGATGAGACAATACATCAATGATGTGGTTTTCCACCATCATCATGACTGGGTGAAGTAGAATGCGTCTGACTTTTTCATTAAGACTGGGAGCACTAATCAGTGGCAGGCCGACTTAGCTCCAAAAAAAATGGCAGCCTTTGACATGAGGAACAGACACCATGTGCAGCGGCTCCTAACATGGAGTACAGATTTATCCTGTATCTCTGAATAAAGAGCCCTTACAGGGTACTATCAGCCGGGCCAGCTGAGCCCAGGTTTTTTACAATATGGATTTACTGATAAGAAACTGCTAAATTAGATGAAATCTATGATTTTTTTGACAATAAAGTAAATATAGACATGCAACATTATAAAGTCAAATTTCATAGTATACCACCCCCCCTTTCCTTTTAAAACTATATTTACTGTACAAAAGGTCTCTCAATTGATTTGAATCTCCTCTATATAAATTAAATAATGCAACAGCACTTTCTGGAGATGAGTTTCTTTTCATTTTTATTGATGTAATCTCAAGCTTTCGTGAATTACTGCTCCCATCTACAGGAGTACATGAAAACGAAAAAAAGAGGAGTAAATATACTGATGAGGGCCATTAGCCCGAAACCATGGTCTCTAGGTGGACGCTTTTCAGTTTGCCAAAGTTGGTATTGTGGCTTTGTCACCGACCCGAGGCCGCTAGTTGCGGAGACGGTCAATAGATGGCGTCTGGTTTTAGACGTCTATTTTAACGGGATAGGACCCTTGTCTCTTTAGATATATATTTGTTTAAAATCGTTTTTATGTACTTCTGTAGAAGGGCAGAGATGTCCAAAAGCTTGAGATTGCGATAATAGAAATGAGACTTATCACCAGAAACCTGTTGCATTATTTGATTTTTTTTTTTGCTTATCCTTACACGTGTAGTACACGTGGTACAGGCCATGATAATCATGGTGGGTAGAAGTAGGCGACTGCTTTTACTGTAAATGCACCACATGTTTACACATGTGAAAAGCAGTTCGACTTTGCACTTACAAATATGCCAGAACACCGTTTGGTTACTTGCACTCGTAGGTAAGGTTGGACTTTTGCAAGAATCAGGGGCCATTGGAGCATTTTTTTATCAGAAAAAAAGGGCCTAATACGGGAATCGAACCCAGGTCGTAGCGGTCGAAAACCAACGATTTAGACCATCCTTCCACTCACCCTATGTTTAATTTAATTAATAAAAACGTATTTTAGTGTTGTTGATGTATCAGGATGATCAAATCAGCATAGGGATTTGATGAAGATTTCTATTCTTGAGTTAGTAACTCGGTTCATTCTTAAATGACCACACAAACAATGTAAACACTGAACAGCCTTTGTTATCGACGGGCACACTTTGCAGACTGATCACTAGGAGAAATGGCAATGTCTTTTAAAACCTTGTTTCTTAAAGAATAATAAAAAAAGTAATAAAATTTTACGAGCTAATTAATTTGTGGGATGGTTGAATGATGTGTTGGTGTGGCTTGTGGAAAGGCCGCTGATAAAATTATAATTAAAATTAATTTATTTAAAGCCAGTATAAAGAGAAAAGAAGTAATGGCCGTTGGGATCAAGCCTTCTTGTTTACCGCGCGAGTGGCCAGAGTGTCTCGGATGCTCGCGCATGCGTAGTCAGGTTGCCGCTCGCGGTTGCCGAAGCCGTCACACTGCCCGTGTGTGTAGTGAAACTTTGTCCCAGTTCGCGCTCGTTGAAGCAAAGTGTGGTCGCCACAATGTGCTAACTATCACTTAGGAGAATACCAGTTCAATCCTTAAGTTATCTAAACTTTAATTTTCTAACAATCCATCATCTACCGGTACTTCGTACAGGTTGGGCTGACCGGAGAAATCATCGCCTGGGAAAGAAGGCTCACTCGCCGGGTCACATCCCCAGCATGATAATCTGTATTTCAGTTTTTTCCATTATTCTCATTTCTAATGTAAATTATTGACAAGAAGTCAATTTGTTTCAATTGTCAACGTCACACATAAGGCTATAATGATGCATTAGCGCGCCATCTGTTATCAAAATTCGAAACTATTATAGACGCGTATGATTCTTTTAAAAATAAAACAATTTCTACTGTCCTTACTGCAATTGAAAAATTAATGGGGGGCCTGGATCATCAGTGGCGAACCCTCACAGCGGTTTTGCCAGTCTAATCTACCATACTGCTGTTATATTCCAAGAGTCTAGTATCAGTATCACTATAAAAGGAAGATCGAAAATTGCTATATTGGATCAATTGAATCATTCTGCTTTTAATGATCTAATATAGTATTAGAGTTCTAAAGAAGCGGTCTGGTAGATTAAATTGGCGAAACCGTTGGGAGGGTTCACCACTGATGAGCCAAACCCTCCCAATATTTTTTCATCGCAGTAAGGACAGTAAAAGTTTGATTTATCTGTGGGAAAAAAACTTATCCTTGAACAATATTTTGCCAAATATTATAGCGCAAGAGATTTAATTTCTATCTATCCGTGTTTGTTCCAAATTGACCGAGGACCTACTCGAGAAGAGAAGAGAGTGTGCCTGAAGCCTCCCGAAGACGGCAGTAACCAGCAAGCCCAGTTCTCAACATCATAGATTTGAGCTGGGGCCAGAGAGAATGCAGAGAGACGGGACTGAAGAAGCTGCCCACGGTGGACGCAGCTAAGTCCAAACTTGTACGAGATGGATGCTCGTGGGTCCATCCAAGCAGAAGACGTGTGATCGGTCCAGCAACGGCATGATGTAGGGACTCCCAGGGGTCCTTGGAGTTCACAAGTCCCGTAATTTCATCCTACCACACTCAGAGAAATTCAGTGAAAATAAATAAATACCTTGCTACTTTGACCAACTCTGTGGTTAGTCATTAAAACATGTTATTTTGTTAATAGAGAATACCATAATTTCCCGGGCAGTTGGCGATCAATGTATACGCTTCAGAAAGCCTGGGTTACCTATATGTTGTTGCCATAATTTTAGGTTAGATATTAATCAAGTTGTAGACTCGTCATTTTTTTTAAAGTTCATTGTTCTGACGTTACGACGTTGTCGCCCTTTTCAAAAATTCGCTAATAATATATAAGAAATGAAAGAATTAAAGCATGAATGTTTCTTTCACACATAAAACAAACTTTTCTATCCTTACTGCGATGAAAAATATATTAGGATGACTTGGCTCATCAGAGTGGACCTTCCCAGGCTCGACTCACCTCGACCATCTTAGAAATCCGTCCTCCGACGAAGCCGAGATCTCGCAGAGTCTGAACAGAAAACCGTCGGTGTAGTTTCCAGTGGGGTCCACTACGGGCGCTGAACCCTGCACATAGCGTCCTGCGGTGACAGATACAGCTGAAGGGGACCCTACATACCCACTGCTTGAGGTACATGGACGTTGGGAGAGGTCCCTGGACGACCAAGGGACCCTGGTTGGGAGTAGGATTCCTTAAGGGCAGCGTAGGACGACAATACGACCACGTTCCTGAGGCCTAGCCGCACACTGCCAAACACACCATGTCACAGATTGTACACATCTCCTGTTTAAAATACTCCTTTTATATCGTTCATCATTCATTCACACCAAGCCGTCTTCTCAAATGTCTCCCAAGATCTACCACAAAAAAATCTCTATCGCATTCTTCATTGGACATGGACATG
Organism: Cordylochernes scorpioides; assembly: GCA_030710605.1. Lineage (NCBI taxonomy): Eukaryota > Metazoa > Arthropoda > Arachnida > Pseudoscorpiones > Chernetidae > Cordylochernes > Cordylochernes scorpioides. The sequence continues at coordinate 7,610,642 of CP092880.1, forward strand.
TTGAGGCAGACCTTGATCTCGGGTATTCAGATATAAATATAACCAGTCCTCACTATCTGGAAGAACTACAGACATCTCATGTTCAGCTGTCTAGCTTTCCTTGAAACACAGGATAAAATGAATGTACTGCTTGGACTGGATCGTCTTGATCCTCCATTCGTTGGCTTGCTTCCAAGACTACTTCCAACAATAGAATGTGAAAAAGTTCAATAGGATTCTTTACAAATATATACCTTATTTTGCATAGAAGGAATACACACATAGCCTTTATTAAGGCACCAGTCTTTTACAGATTCTCCTCTCTCATTGTGCTTTTGCAACGATACCTTACGATAATCAATAGTCCATAAGAAATATATGGAATTGATAAATATTTTTTTCTATAATTCACAAATGTACTTTTGACTAGTAATATGTTTTTCTTTTATTTTTCCAAAATAATAGCCGAACGTTAAAACAAGAGGAATTTTAAATGGGACTTTTCACAAATTTGAAACCCTAAAAAAAACTCAGAGAGTAAATAGATATAAACCGGGTTCCAGGAGTAGCGAACGTCAACTACCCAGGCAGTCTAGTATAAAGTACCAGTCACGAACTGTGGGGGTTACAGAGCTGAATCAGTTGACTAGGAAGTTTCAGGCAGAAAATCTTGGAAGCAAGTCAACGAATGCAGGATTAAGACGGTCCAGTCCAAGCAGTAAAACCGTTTCATCCTGTGTTTCAGGAAAGCTTGACAGCTAAACATGAGATGTATGTAGTTCTTCCAGATAGTGAGAACTGGTTATATTTATATCTGAATATCCGAGATCAAGGTCTGTCTCAACATTGTCGTGTTCATTGAAGAATGCGGTAAAGATCTCTCTGTTGTAGATCTTGGGAAGACATTTGAGAAAACGACTTGATGTGGATGAAAATCTTCTTAGCGATTTGATAGAATAGTCCTGAGTATGCGCTTCAGTCTAGGAAGCTAAATTCACAGCACGAAAGAAGATTCTAATTTAAATTCGATGGAATAATGGATGGAATAATCATATTAAGAAGAAGAACCATTTTTTAAGCCGTCTAAACTCGCTCCTTGCTATCGACTCGACTGCGGATCTTGGGACGACATTTGAGAAAACGGCTTTGTGCGGATGAAAATCTTAGCGATCTGGCTGAATAGTCTTGGGTATGCACTTCAGTCCAAGAAGCTAAATCAACGGCACGAAAGAGGATTCGAACTGGAATTCGAGGTAGAATGGAATAATCCTATTGAGAAGCAGAATCATTCTTTTCAGCCGTCTAAACTCGTTCTTTGCTATCGACTCGACTGCGAATCTTGTGACGACATTTGAGAAAACGGCTTGGTGTGGGGATGGAAATCTTTTTAGCAATCCGATCGAATAGTCCTGGGTATCTACTTCTGTTAGAGAAGCTAAAGCAACGGCACGAAAGAGAATTTGAACTGGAATTCGAGATAGAATGGAATAATTATCCTATTGAAAGGCAGAATCGTCATTTTCAGCCGTGTACACTCGTTCTTTGCCATCGAATCCATTGTGGCCCTGCACCCAACACAGAGTCTTGTTCTTGTTCCTAAATCACTATATTAGGTACCGCTCAAAAGAGAGAGAGAGAGCAACCTAGTTTTTGATATTTTCAACAATGAATGATATGTGAAGGTTCATATTAAAACAAAGGGTCCAACGCGGGATTCGATCCCGGTTCATGGCTGTCGGGAATCAAGGATTTTATCCATTCGTCCATCGACTCTTCAGCTAGAGTAACGTCAGGGATAGTATTACTTCAGCTGTTCAGGATGAACGTACTGACCCAGAAGTGCAGATGGCCATCATAGAAAATCTGAGGCAATAGTCATTCCGGTATCGGGGCTTACATATTGTACTGTAGAAAATTAGGAAAGACAAACTTCAGGATGACACAGCAATTTATTTAAGACACAAGCATCCTGGTTCATGGCTGTCGGGAATCACGGATTTTATCCATTCGTCCACCGACTCTTCTGCTAGAGTAACGTCAGGAGCTATGTACAGGGATAGTATTACTTCAGCTGTTCAAGATGAACGTACTGGCCCAGAAGTACAGATGGCCATCATAGAAAATCTGAGGCAATAGTCATTCTGGTATCGGGGCTTGCATATTGTCACATATAAAATTAGAAGAGACAAACTTCAGCAATTTATTTAAGGCACAGGCACAAACTAAAATTTATTAAATATATTAGAAGCAATAAGGTAAGTATACAGAGTATGAAAATATAAAAAAAATAATAATATTCTGTTCACACATAAAATAATATATATCTCGCTACAATATTCTCAGCAAGGTGTATGACCCACAGAATTGCCAAAAGTTCATCTTGAAAAAACATTGCCATCGGGATAGAGCGGTAGAAAAAATAGCTTCTGTTCTTAGAAAGGGAGGATGATTGCAGCTCCTACTCCCGATTTATCCATGCAAATTGTTGAAGGAGATATCTTCTAGAGGTTCAGACTGAAGGAAAGAAGTCATCTAAATATGAAGGATATGACAGGAGCCTGTGGTTTGGATTCGTAATTCTCTTCCTTGATCTCCTGAAGGAAGGCCGACCGAGTCGTAGTGATATGGTCGAAAGGAGATCTACAAGTCAGGGAGATGGCCAGGATGGTTATAGAAAAAAAACTCATTAATTTTTTTATATTTATATGAATAACATTTACATATCTGCAGTTTGTAGGAACCTGCTAACTTTGTAGGAATGAACTCTGGCGGTCCATCGGTGGAGGAGTCTTTCCCGCGGTGGGCGCCAACACATTGAAGATTTTGTATATATTTTATACATGAGGGTCATCTATCAATTTTTATATATTTATTTTTGACCCTTTCTCTCTCTATTGTGTCACCTACTTGCCTCTCCTTGATCCTACATGCTATCGAGCATATAACATTGGCAATCTGCCTTCTGTAAAGCACATGTACTCTTGGTCAGGATATGTCATTTTTATTTTTAATATGAATTAATAATTACTGATAAAAATGTGAATTTCCAACCTATAAATGATGCTTAGGTAGAAATAAAGTAGCCTAGATCTTATAGCGAGTCTGGAGCTATTACAGGAACATCCGCTAGATAAAAGAGAGAGGCAAATTATCGCCAGAACCAAGATAACCACAATATCGCGAATTGCTTGATAAGCGCTAGGAAACAAAAGGTTCTGATAGATACCCTTAGCAGAATGTTCTCATCTCCTTTCTTCTCTTAAAAAACAGCTAACCATTCATCATTACCTATAAACAAATAAAATTTAAGAAGTTTTATTGGCATCTTGTTAATTATATAGTTGAACTGTAATTAGGGCTACAATGATACGATTTAAGTTATAAAAAGGCATATATATTTGATTGAATAAAAATATTTGCCAATATTTCGGTTGGATGAATGCCAACCTTTGTCAAGGCATTACATTTTGTATAAATAAACTAAACGCAACATTGTTTAATACAAAATGCAATACCTTGACAAAGTTTGGCATTCAGCCCCCAACCGAAATATTGGCAAATAATTTTTTTTATTTAATCCAATATATGCCTTATTACCTAACGATTAAAATATGGATTTCTCTATTTTCAAAATGATAAGATAATAACAAAAATGAATATCTAAATGCAATGTAGAATGATTATATACAAAGTGACTCTGCCACTGTTACAATGTTTTCAATAAAGGTCACCGTGTCTCAAATATCTTTCAGAGTTATTGTCTGAATACTGATATACATGCTAAGAGGTACAACTTCCTTAAGTTTTGTCCATGAGTGTAACTGCATTATTTTTTGGAGTATTTAATAAATGCATAAAAATGCATATAAGAATACAATCCTCCCTCATTTTTACACTATATTGAGTGTGTGAGATGTATGACGGAATATCGTCAATGGATCTGTGGAACTTGAGAGACTTCCTTCCAGCCTGCTGGGATGACAGACCACGTCAAACATACAAGCGGGGCCTGGAAATAGTACGGATGGCCACCGCTGCGTGGCGCGGCAGATCGGCGGAAGCCAATCAGAACCCAATGAACATTCAAGGGTGTTGTCCTTTTGTCTTTTTTATCGTCTTCCTATAAAAATGTAGCTAAGGAGTAATAATTATAAACACTAACTTTGAAATATTTTATAGGCCATCGCTGGACTTAATTAATCGACACACCACAGGTCTCCAGTGATATAACGTATTTCTTTGACGACAAGATGATGGTGATGGCATGATCATTACCTATAAATGCTTGTATATTTCAATATTGTATATTGCTTGTATAAAACTTATAAATGCTTGTATGTAATCAATTTATAATCGTACTCGCGTGAGTATATTGAATGATTGAAAATGTATGAAAATTCTTATGAACATATGAGAGAAGCATAGATGCGGGCGCCACTTGGAGGCGCTGCATGAAAATGAACTGACCAATAGGAATTGCCCACCTCAACCGTCAGTCTTATGTTTATATTTTAGACTGTCTTTGTTTTTTTACTGCTTTGTTCTTATATCCTCAATATGTATAGTTATAATATCTATTCTTCCAGGAATAATAAAGCCAACCTACAGACAACCCAGAGAGACGGGAGGGTAAAGTCCGGTCACTTGAGATACCAGCGACATTCTAAGGGGCGACCACTGGGGCCTATTATAATAGTAAACAACTTGGGACTTTTAGGACAGTTGGGGATTGTGTTCGACACGAACGGCCGCCCGGCTGTGCCGGTCCTGTCTCTCTCTGGTTGCCTGGGTTCCTCTTCCAGCTTGTGGTGTGTTTATTTCCCCACCTTTCATACCACATATACTTATAATTAAACATAAATATTAAAAATAAAAAAGGCATATCCTGACCAAAAGCACGTGTGCTCTTTTAGATGACAGAGCACCATCTAGTGGAACAAAATCAACTAAAGATTGATTTAACCTGTTCCCTTACATTTGGCCAACCCAATTTCTTGATAAACCAAGAAAAGTCATCCACAAACGCGTTTTGCTCTGTTAGCGCTCGTCAGCGTGGAGCAGGCTGTACCATTGCGAACAAAAATATTTTTGGTCCCAGAGGCTTCTTGAGAAACCAAGAAATGGGTATTTAAGGCCAAACTTGCGTAAATACGCTTAATACATGAAAAAAAACAATAGAAAAAATATGAATAAAAAGGTCAGGGGTTGATATCTATATATATAAAAATCAATGTTTGTATGTTTGTTTGTTTGTTTGTATGTCCGGTATACAAATTCGCAGTAGTTCACTAATTCAAACCAAAATTTCCATACATAGGTAAAAAAAATACGGGTAAGACGATAGGCTATTTTAAAAAATATATAAATCAATTATTAAAACTATATATTCAAATTATTCTACTCAGCTCACGAACAGCGCCCTCTATCAAAGATTAGATTAAATTATGCTGATGCAAACAAATAGATAATGCTAATAACAAACAATTATAAAAAAACATCTTATCTAAATATAAATCACTCGGGTAGATATGCACACGGGTCAATCCCGGGGCGAAGCCCCGGTCACCCGTCTAGTTAAAAATAAAGAAGACATATCCTGAACAAAACATCGACCCATAACAATACATTACTTCGTTTTTCGTGAAGATAGAGGCTGCCTGGCCGGCGGCATTCATATTTCTTGAAAATAAAGATACTTCGGCCAGTAAATCTTTTTATTACCTCGACGTTTCGACAAAAATATTTTGTCCTCGTCAGGAGCAAACAAGAATTAAAACATTTGGCAAAGCGTTAAAAATTATTCTAAATTACTTCGTTTTATTGCGACGTATGTAAAGGATTCTCTTTTGTATCTGTAGTGTCTGTAGTCGACGGTGTTTACACAAGCGTTGACCGTGAATGGCCGAAAATAAGCCAGAATCTAACCCAGATGATTAACAACTTCCGTACGCTATAAAGATAATAAAAAGGTCAACTTAACGTAGGGAGTTCTGAAAATGACGATAGTGGGTCGTTGAAACATCAAGGCAATAAACTTTTTAGAAAGGTTTGATAAGTCTACAACTTCTTCTTCTTTCTTATCTCTACTCAATCATATTAGGGTATCAAGTTGTGACCCTTGATGGTGTCTGTTTGACAACTATCATGACTGGGTGAAGTAGAATGCGTCTGCCTTTGTGATTAAGACTGGGAGCACTACTCAGTGGCAGGTCGACTTAGCTCCAAAAGAAATGGCCGCCTCTGACATGAGAAACAACGCCATGTGCAGCTGCTCCACAGTCTACAACTTGATCATAATGATCCAATCTACAACTATGGTATTTTCTATGTACGTAAAGAGTTTTGAATGAAAGAAGCTAATATTGCTTTACAATTTTATTACAAATTGATAAAGTTTGAGTCAAAAGGCGATCCATCAATTAAGATTTCCCGCTCCTGGACACTTTTATTTTTCCGTTCGCCATTACTCTTCATATTTTTCACCCTCCATACGTCATCCATTCATATATAGACCATCACTCTTCATATATTCAACCTTTTCATACGTCATCCAAAAGTTAGAAATATTAAATTATTTCTCTTTGAAATTAAAAATGATTTTTCATAAATAAAAAGAAACTTATGCGGTTAAACTGGTTGTATAGCTTTATAATTATACGCCGCAGTCATTTATAAGTAAGATTATATAAAAGGGCGTACCTGAATCTGTAAAGAAAAAAAAATCCCAAAATATTTGAGAGATTGCTCTTTCTTTATCAACAACAACAACAACAAAGCCTTTATTTAGGGCCTCTCGCCCTATACAGGATTCACCAGTTCACAAGGGATGGGGAGAACACTGTGTTCCGGGATATAATCCTGTGGAATATCGCCACCGCTATATACCTATTCTTTGATATTTCATTAATTAGTGCCGGAAATGAAGGACAAAGTTGCCCCGTTTTATCATTTAGTTTTCGTCTTTCCTCAGACAGAGCAGCACAATCAAATAAGTAGTGCAACATCTCTCCATTGTGATTCCTGATCCACAGAAAGTACATTTCAGGTCTTCACCCCTCATTAAAAGCTCTTTCTTTATCAATAAAGACCATGGTGCTAGGTAAAATGATATAAAGAAAACTCTATACTCTAGCATTACCAAAGTGGATGATATATTCTCAAGACAATATTCGAACAAAAAGTGGCTATAAAGAGGATGGCTCTTATGTAAAATGACATAAAGAAAACTCCACTTGCTGCACAGTTTACTGTGCAATAAATTGATGAAGAGGAAGCAATCTCTCGAAATATTTTGGGAATTTTTTTTTCTTTACAGATTCAGGTACTCCCTTTTATATAAACTTAATTGATAAAGATTAAAAAATACCACAGGTTTCTTGAGATGAGTTCCTTTTTGTTACGCAAACTTTGGCTTTATCATCATCGATGCTGACGTCACTACACACTACTACTACGCTTCAGACTTTTCTGTTTTGATTTTTCGCTCGCTTGTTTTTACAACATTTGTATTGGAACAAGTCGTTCCTTAAATAAATATATATATTAGTTTATATCAAATGGGATGTCCTCGTAACTACAAAATAAGTGAGTACAAAACAACTTGGAATCTTTAAATAGAAACATCGTATTTTTGCTAAGCCTATCACTTTTCATTTTATTAATGTAGTCTCAAGCCCTTGGCCATCTCTGTCCTTCTTCTGGAGAACTTAAATAAACGAATAAAACGCCGTCTGATGCTATAGTTTGGCATCAGGCGGCGTTTTATTCGTTTATTTTTGTTCTCCTGTAGAAAGGCAGAGATACCTGAAAGCTTGAGATTACTTTAATAAAATGAAAAGAAACTCATCTTTAGAAACATTTTTAATTTATATCCATGAGATATTTTAAAATCAATTGATATAAAATTAATAAAGACGTAATTTATAATACAATATAATGCGGCTTATGATTCCCATCCCTGAACAGTTTATTTTTCCGTTCATCATTACTCTCTACAATTCATCCTTTCATACTTCATCCCTAAGGATAGAAATAGTCGTTATTTCTCCTTAAAATAAATTACGATTTTTCGTTCAAAAGAATCATTTGTGGTAAAATTGTCAAACGTCATTTTGCAAAGACGTAATTACAAACACCCTTTTATATTATAATATTTGTGTTGGTGATATATATATAATAAATACACTAGAGAGCAAAGAATACATCTAATTATCGTTAATTAATTAATAAAATGAATAACTCGGACAAGTTAGAATACTTTCAAGTTTTTTTTAGAGAAAACCACACAAAGATGCTCTGCGGTGAGGACCCGATTTGTACCTTCTGTAATTCAAAACTAAAAAATGAAATCACTCACTATATTTTTGATTGCTCTGCTCTGAAAGAAGAAAGAATAACCCTTATGCTCAAAACTGGGCAACTCTGTGCTTCACTTCCATCAATAATTGACAATATGACCCAGAATAAGTATATTGCTACGGCGTTTTATGGTTTCCACAAGTCCATATCTCAGAAGAAGGCCAAGTGACACTCACTCCTCACTTTCTTACTGCTACTCTTTTTGTGTTGTTTTTCTTGCTTCCCTCTTTCTCTTTCTTGTTTTTTTTTCTTTTTTTTTTTCTTTTTCTTCTGTCTATATCGTTATTTCTTTGGTCTCACTGCTTTGTTCTTATGCATACCTCTGGTGAATCCTGTATAGGGTCAGTGACCCTAAATAAAGGCTTTTTGTTGTTGTTGTTGTAATAAAATGAAGAAAGTGACTATCACTAAATGTCCTCAATGCCACTAAGTGAAGAAAATGGGCAATTGTTCGTTCTTTATACAAGGTGTAAAGAACTTGGCTTGTAAGGCTTGTAAGAATAGGAGGGCTGCTAAAACAGATCAGCACTCCTCTTTCGAGAAGGGTAGGCTAAAAGAAATGGTACCATTAAAGCACGAATGTTTCTTTTAAATATAAAACAAACTTCTATTATCCTTACTCAGATGAAAAAAGATTGGGAGATCTTGGATCATCATTGGTAAACCCTCCCAGCGATTTCACCAATTTAATCTACCAGACCGCTTCTGTAGAACTCTAATACTGTATTGGACAATTCTACTTTTATATGCTGTTAACTTACGGAACAGAAATATGGTTTCAATTTATTAGCAAAAAATATAAGTACAAACTGAACTCAATTTAATATCAAATTCTGCTATGGTGTACCCAAACATATAAAACAACCAGTTATAACTGTGTTCACACCTTAGCCAATATTCCTTTGATCACTGATTATATGGAATCTAGAATTATAGGTTATGAGTTGAATAATTTATCAACAGAAGATAAACAATTTTATGATTTGTATATTCCAGGTATACTCAAAGATTTCATTATATCAAGGATTAATTTACTGAAAAAGAATACTAATCAAACATTTCAAAGTTTCTTTCCTTATGCAATTCCGAAATATTTTCGACCAAACTATTATAATTCACAATTTATAACGAACCATGGAAATTTTAAGGGATTTTTATCAAAAATTGGCGCGAGTGAAGACTCTAGCTGTCATTGTGGCAACGAATTCCAGGACTCGAGACACCTACTGCTGGAATGTCCACTCTTCTTCACCGCTAGATAACAGACAATAAATAATGTTGTAGATCTATATCAATTTGTAAATAGCAGAGAGAATTATCATAAGTTTAATTATTTTTGTAAATATATTCATGATTTTCTTTCAAACCTGAAAGGTTCAGGTTCCTAATATATATATATATTTTTTCTCTTTTTATTTCGATTACTTTTTTTTGTAAAAATTTTATAACTGTTTCTGTTTAAAAAATGTAAATCGACGCAATTATCCCTAGCCGGGATATCGCGTTTGTGTGTTGAATTAAATAAATAAATAAAAATGCTGCAATAAATAGTGGAATATTAGTAACGGTATTCAAGAAAACTATGGCATAAGTTTTTAGGAAAGTAGAATTATAAATAATGTTATACGATGTCCAGTAAAAGGTACGATCTCATTTATGCACTTCTTATATGTGCTTTGCCATTGCATATATATCTAATTACCATTTTAAAATAATAGTGGAGACTGCGCAAATTTGCATGTATTGACAAGATGTGAATAAAATTAGGTTCATTGCCAAATGTTCAGTTCTTGGTATCTATGTACATTTAGCTTTCTCAAAATATCTTTAGGGTTTAGAAAGAGCTTCAATACAAAGAGCACAATACATGGCTTAGAATTGCTGTGCTGGTAAATCACTCGATTATAACTTTTATCGTCAATAAATTAGGCAGATAGAACAAGATTCCAAATAAAGAGGGATTGTAAAAGATCTTACCTGAAAACAGGACCATAAATCCGGCTTAATTTCTCCAAAGTCTCCCAAGGCCATGGTTTAAGGTTCAATCCTAGAAAAGGTGGTCCAGATATCCAAGGTCCAGGTAAACTTCCAGCAGTACGGTCCTGTAGGATCTCCAATACTGCAATGGCTATCGCTAGGAACGGTCTGGATGGAAGTAGAATCACAGGCGCTATAACAGCTGCAAGGATGACAGGCGTTACCAGTCTCTCCAGTCTCACACAGGTCAGTGTGAGGAGTGCAACAACTGTCCCAACATACTGGTGAACGACACCAAGGGTGACAGCTAGGACGTAGGACACCAGGACAGCGCCGATGTGAGGCCACAGCATCCTTATCTGACGGCCGTCTAGCTGCTCAAGGTCGTACCTTGAACTGACCTGATTCCCTGATGGCGATCAGCTGAACTAGGCACTTCCACCTTCAGCTAATTGTGCAACAAACATCTCATTGGCCCAGAACCTCTTCAACACCCACGTATCAACCGCATCTCAAATGCCTCAAATTCTCACATGTATGTCCTAAATAGCGACCAGAACCTCAAATTCGACCGTCAACCACTGAAATTGATCTCTTTAAAAAGTTATGATAAGTCATTTTAAACAGCGACTAGGTTTCTATCACTTCTTATTCTTCCTTATCTCCACTCAAACATATTAGGGTGTCAAGTTGTGACCCTTGATGGTGTCTGTTTGACAACCATCATGACTGGATGAAGTAAAATGCGTCTGCCTTTGTCATTAAGACTGGGTGCACTACTAAGTGGCAGGCCGACTTGGCTCCAAAAGAAATGGCCGCCTCTGACATGAGGAACAGACGCCATGTGCAGCTGCTCCTAACATGAAGTACAAACGCTGCTCATCCTGTACCCCTGGATCAGGAGCCCTTACAGGGTACTATCAGCCGGGCCAGCTGAACCCAGGTTTTTTAGTGAGCTTGTTATACTGCTCCCCCTCCTCCTTTTTCATCCGGGCTTGGGACCGGCAAAGGCGGAGTTGGTTTCTATCACTATTTCTTAATAATAACAAGCGTGACCTATAATTTTTATATTATAACAAAATATATTTGGACACATTATTTATCATCATTATCTTATTTAGAAATCATAATGCTCACTCAACTTCAATTACTATTTGTATGTATTCAATAAATAATATTATTATTGAAGGGCAACTACTCATTATTCCCATCACAACTCATAACATTTACTTTTTATTTTATTATTTTATTTCAATTTAAAGCGCTATGTCCCCCTAGAGACACTTGCGCTGTCATACATGTATACCTTTACATTTGTATATACATATATATATATATACAATAATTTTAGTCCGTGAATAGAATAGTCATATGATGTTAACAATGACAAAGAGAGAAAAAAACGAGAAAAAGAACTGTTTACATTAGAAAGAAATGTTTGGCAATATCTATATATATAAAAATGAATGTTTGTATGTCCAGTATACAAATTGGCAGTAGTTCACTAATTCAAACCAAAATTTCCATACATAGGTAAAAAAATACGGGGAAGACGATAGGCTATTTTAAAAATATATAAATCAATTATTAAAACTATATATTTTTAGTCAGAAAATAATGATGATGATGATATTGCTGTATCATGTTTGATTATCAGATACAAAATTATATCGGGAAAAATTCCTAAAAGCAGAGACCACGGGTGAAACCAGTTCATTATTTTGTACGCAGGAACAAAATTCTAACAGAAAAACATTCATTCGAGCAGAAAACAAAAGCCAGATCATATTTCTATAAAAATATTGCTTCTCAGACACAAAGTTTGGAGCGGGACGTTTCACAAGAGTGACATCCACGGCGCCAATTTATAATTGTAACGAATAGTATTTGAAAATCAAAATAATATAATTTTCAAATATCGTTGTGAAAATTTACATATTTATTTCTATATTTTAAAAACACACACAAAGTTTGGAGCGGGACGTTTCACAAAAGTGACATCCACGGTGCCAATTTATAATTGTAACAAATAGTATTTAAATAAAAACATTTAATCGGGTAAAACCCGGGCGTTGCCCGGGTCATTCGGCTAGTGTACAATAAGCATAATATAAATTATCAGTTTCTTAAAAGATAATTATTGCTGTATACTTTAAAATATATCTACAAAAGGCTTCGAAATGCAAATGCTTCGAAACATCAAGCATGGATCTACCTCCACAACAATCTTGACCGGCCATGGTTACATTCAGGCAGACCTTGCAACGGTATCGAAAGAAGACCCAACTTGCCCCCACTGCCAAGATGAAGACCAAACCGTAGACCACCTCCTCTTCACTTGCCCAACCTTCCAATACCAAAGATTCCAGACAGCCACTCTCCTAGGTATCACCAACATATGTCCAGCATCCCTAGAAAATCTCCCAAGAAAGAAATCTGCCTGGCAACACCTCATTAATTGGACTTCCACTGGCATTGTATATAAATCCAAGAAGACTTAGGTTAGAAGGACATCCCGGGTAGTTGGCGACTTCTGTACGCTCCAGGAACCTGTGTTACTTAAATAAATAAATAATAATAACCTACAAAAGGTATTGAATTTAATATATATTTCTCTTTACTGGAAATAAAACTACTTGGATCTGTTACTTTTAAATTATTTTCGATTCTGTAGTCTTGAAAAACAGGACAATCTAGTAAAAGATGTATTGAGGTTTGTTCCTCATGTTCAAAACATTCACTTTGAAAATGATTTGGGATCTTGTGTCTTTATTGTTGATTTATATTTGATGTTCTGTTAGACAGAGGGAGATGGAGAGACAAATAACATAGTTTTATTGACATCCCGTCAAAATATAGACAAAAGTGCACAGTCCACACTATTCAAGTAGATATGAAAATTTTAAAATGATGATGATTATTATAATAATAAAAAGAAAGTAAATAAAAAAATACAATAAAATATATGCTATGTACAATGTATATGTACATGGCGCCTCTGCCACCGCTGCAGAGTTTGATGGAAGATCGCCAACGGGTCTTCAGCGACACCACGCATTTCGCGATCAACGAAAAAAAAACGTAGATCGCGTGCTTCGCCGCTGAGGAGATGGTGATGGCATGGTCATCGAGGGAGATGGAGAGGCCAGTTTTGCCAGCATTTGCGGCTGTTATAGTTATTGGACTTAACTGAGTATATGGATCCAGTTTGAAGGAGTGGATTAGGAAGAAAATTCATTTCATAGTAATGGATTTTCTAAGTCTGTGGCATATGTTTTGGGGGTTATTAAAATATACTGTATATTCCACGCTTTTGAGAGTTTTTGCTATTGTAATGTTAATAGGGCAGTATGACATTGAGCAGATGGACCTGTAAATATGGAGGCAGTGAGGAATATTTGAGTTGCAGGTGTGTACATGGATGAAGTGCCTAGGATAACCCATGTCCTTTAAATGGTTGTATAGTTTTACAATGGATTTAAAAATGGGAATAGAACAATGTGTGGATAGGCGCTTTTTCAGGGTTTTTACAGTGTTTATGGCTAATAGAGCAACTGAAGTGAAGTGGGTGTATGCTGGAGTAGTATGTTTTTTTTTTATAATAAACTGTGTTTCAGTATCTGTGAATATAGATCTAATAATGAGTTTGTCTGGAAATGGAATAGTGTTATGTTTTTCTGGTTCTGCGGTAAAAGAAATATCTGGGTGATAATGGGTGATAATTTTGCATCGAGTATAATATATGTGTCTCACTACTTTTTAAAACATATGAAAAACACGTCATCTATGTATCTTCTCCATATGACAAGGTTCCTTTTGTGCCGCTGGTTGATCCATCTCTCCAAACTCGTCATAACAACCTCAGCTAGCATAGTGGATAAGGGGCTACCCATAGGAGAGCCTTTTACTTGTTGGAAACATTCGTTGCCAAAGGAGGTGTTCATTTGTTGGCATGATCCGCTGAGTATTATGATTCAGTTTGAAATTTCCTAGGTAGTGTTCATGTTTGATAAGAAACTGTTGAAACTGACTAGTATATGGGAATGGGGGAGACTGAGGTGTACGAATGTGACATCATAGGAATACATAACTGAGTTGTCAGAAGGGGTGAGGTTAGGAAGGAAGGTATGTTGAATATAGAGTAAATGTTATTGTGTTCCTGAATTAAGAGGAAGAAAAAAGAAGCGAGGAATTTGGCAAGTGGGTAAGCTGGGGATAAGTAATATGTGATTATTGGTCTAAGAGGAATAGGTTTGTGAATCTTTGGAAGGATGCATATACATGGTAATGTAGACATGCTTAAAGTGAACTGCTTGAATTCCTCAGGAGTTATGAGTTGGTTTCTTTTTTTTATGCGATCTCAGAGAAAGCTCTAATTTTACATACACTTGGTTCTTTTTTTATGCGGTAGATGCGTTCCAGGGGAATCCGCATAAAAAAAAATCGCACAAAAAAAGACATACATTTATATGTAAAATGATGGATACGTTCCATTTATTTAAAAAATCGCATAAAACCTAAATAATGTTTTAAAATGCACCAGAAATCGCATAAAAAAATATTTATAAATAATAAGATTTAATTTTTTTCTCATCATATTTTAATAAATGGCACATATGTGTGTTAATAACAAAAACAAAACTTAATATGTAAAAAAAAAAAAAAAACATAAACAAAACTTTATTTAAAATCATATTAAGAATGTTTTCATCATTATTCGCTGTCTGATAATGTGCGAACCCGTTTGTGGATTGGTGCAAGATCACTTTCATCACTTGAAGATAAAATTACGTCATCAGATCTACATGGTAATGCTTCTTTAGGAACTTCAGTGATTTTTTTTTCTTTGACAAGGTAGTCAGTAATCAAACGCTGTGATGGCTTGACTAGTTCTTTGTAGAGTTCTCTGTAGCCAGACATACAAAATTTCAGATCACGTTGGAATTTTAAGGCGCGTTCTACATCATTATCATTTTGAATAAAAAAAATTTCCAATTTACCGGAAAGTTGAAGGCCTTCCCGAAGTAATTTTTCGTCCAGTGGAGTAACATCTTCCAGTTCGCTATCTACACACACTGTTTCGAAATCTTTAGTAGTATCTACCATACTTTCCAAAATATCATCATCATTTAGGGCTTCGTCCACAAGCAATTCTTCTATATCATGCTCGCCAAAATCATCAAAACCTTCCCCACCTATTTCCTTAGCAATTGAAATAATATCTGATGTTACTATTGTTGTTCTATTTGATTCATTTCTCTTTGATACGCATTCAGGCCAAGCAGCTTTCCAACATGCATTTAAAGTTTGTGATTTTATCTCGGCAATTGCTAACGCAACATGATCTACACAGTTCAAGATATTAAATTGTTTCCAAACTTCAGTAACTGTTATTGTATCGGATTCCAGTTTATCGAAAATGAATTGGAAAGTGAATTTTACATAATATTTTTTAAATGTTGAAATAATTCCCTGATCTAATGGTTGAATTAGGCTCGTTGTGTTTGGAGGGAAAAAAACTACCTTTATATTTGGATGCTCTAAGTTTGGATGACCTGGTGCATTGTCAAGAATTAATAAGATCTTAAATTCGAGACCCATCTCTTTCATATAATTTTCTACTTCGGGTACGAAGCATTTATTGAACCATTCAGTGAAAATAGCCGTTGTTACCCAGGCCTTCTTGTTTGCCATCCAATGTACGGGCAGTGTATTTAAGTCTTTTCCTTTTAATGCACGTGGTTTTAAAGATCGATTTACAAGCAGCGGTTTTAACATTCGATCGCCAGATGCATTGCTGCACAGCAATAAAGTAACTCGATCTTTAGCAGCTTTAAAACCACTGGCATTTTTTTCGGACTTTGCAATGTAAGTACGGGTTGGCATTTTTTTCCAAAACAATCCTGTTTCATCAGCATTGAAGATTTGATGTGGGCACAATATCCTCCATCTTTAATCATTTTAGCCAACTTTTCAGGATATTTTCTAGCAGCTTCTTCATCTGCAGAAGCCACCTCACCTTTTATTTTTAGATTATGAAAAGAATGTCTTTTTATAAAACCAGTTAACCACCCTGTGCTGGCAGAGAATTGTGGATTACTTTCACGTGAACATGTAGATGGCTCTGATTCTTTTAACTCCTTGTAAAATTTAAGGGCTTTCATCTTGATTAAATGTCCATCTAACGGAATTCTTTTTTGAGTTAAATCTTCAATCCAAATTACGAGAGCCTTTTCTGTTTTTTCTATTAAAGTGCCTCTTGAATATGATGAAATTTTAGAACTCAAATTTGTACCAGATCTGACTGATCTTCTTATTGCCGCTTCATTTTTTTTTAATTGCTCTTATAGTAGATTCGCCTAAATTATAACGTTTACCTATTGCTGTTGATCTTTCTCCTTTCGCCAAGCAATCGAGAATTATAATTTTGGTTTCTAGCGAAATTGCACTTCTTTTTTGTTTTTTATTATTGTCACACATTTTCTTTAAGAGGACTAAAAATTATGGAAAAACTTAATGTACAATTACGCACTAAAATTATTCAAAAAAACTTACAATTCACTTGAGTAAATTTATCTTCCGGTTTTCGGTAGTAACCTTCTTTCACCAAGTTTTATTTTCTAATGCTTTCCAATATGCAGACTTTTTTTAATTAGTTTCATACAAAAACAAAATGCAGCATAAAAACACGCAATTTTAACGAGGTATTTTTGTTTTTGTCTCTTTTGTTTTTAAGAACAAATCAAGAGGAAACATGTCAATAAAAGAAAAAAGAAATTTGTAACGGCAGCTGGCACGCCGGCGGGTTTTCAGTTTTGATTTCGGTTTTGCACGAGTTGTGTAAGACACCGGCAGGCGCGGAATAAAAGACAATTGGAACTTCCCCTCTACTGTTTGTTGGATAACTTAACATACAACCAGGACGTTACAAAATTCTTTCTTTGTATTGATTGCGTAATAGTAGAGTTGTAGTTGTTATTCTTATTCGTTTTCAGAAAAAGTGAATCACCAAAATTTTTTTTTTCGAAATTCGAATAATTTGTTTTTTCTTGCACCGCATAACTCCAAAACCGCATAAAAAAAAAACCGCATAAAAAGAGAACGAAGTGTATTTTGGTTTTTATCAGCTATTGGTATGGGAGAAAAGGTGGTGGTATCTTGGATGTCATGGATCTTGGCTTGGCAAGCTGTACGGTTTAGTACAGTCAGAGACCCTCTATCTAGAACTAGTCAGAACTTTAAAGTCAAGAACCGCAGTGACCCTCAAGGTCAGGTACAGTGTTGGAAGCCCCAGATTCGGGAACAGCCGCCTGGGCTTCACGATCAGGAACAATGGTGGTGACCTCCAAGGTCAGAGACTGCGATGTGATTCCAACTCCATTGAAATCTGACAAATCTGAAAGTCCTATCCCAAATTGTGGCCCAAGAACGAGATTAACTTTGGTCGCGAAAATTGCTGAAATTTTTTTGAGAAAGTTCGTTTATTTTATTTTGCTTGATTTAATTACCAAGGACAAGTAAAACAACTATCGAAGGTATAACAAGAAGGAGCGTGGGCCATTTAATGATTACAAGTTAATGACGATTACTGGGACCTATACAGCCATCATATGCAATATAGTGGCGTTATGATACTTGCTCCTTATAATGATAAAACAAGATGGATTTTCCCTAAAGTGCCTGACACCACCATTATAAACTAAGGACTATTAGAAGTAAGTTAACCCCCATACCACTTACGACACTGCTCCTGCAATTTAGAATATTGAGAAAAAATGCATTAGAAATATATAATAAAATATTTTCGTTAAGGAATCTCATTCTGTTTCTCCATTTATTTATCCTACAAAGGTTTCAATTTAAAAAAATTGAAAAGGTGCTTAATATTATTGTGAAAGTTTTAAATTGCAAATTTTCTATCAAAATGTAAATATTTTATTAATGCTTAAAAGGTGTTATTATTAATTTAAAATGTTATACCTTGAAAGTGTAGAACATACATGGTTATATAAATCGAGCTATTTTTATTTATAACACTCAATTCGAAATTTTACCAAATAATTTTCCTCCTATAGAGGACCACCCGAAAATTTGATGATGCAAAATTTCGAATCCTTATAATTAAATTAAAATAATGATTCGAAATACATTTATATATAACCACACTAAAAATAAATGTAAAAAAAAAAATAATAATAAAAGGAGGTCGAGCAAAAATCAATTTATTGAACGAAAATTCGGTGGTGTTCAAACCAAAACAAACAGAAGACGAAATTTTCTGTTTATGTTTAGGGCAAATATTTAACCGTGTTTTGGTTTTAGAATTTGAGTTATGGAAAATAATAAATATGATTTTTGTGGTATCCTAGAAAAAGAAGTTTATACGTTTGCAAAGGTATTTTTTACTATATGCTAAACTTCTAAATTTTGAACCAAATGTAAGATAATTTAAATCCGAAAATACAAAGAGAAACGTCAAATAATACCTTAAACAGTAGAGGCCTAAAGCTTTTAAAAATATATATATATTCTAAATAGATTGTTTAGAGAGAAAGTCAATGTCTCTTCGAATCATAAGGTTAATTATAACTTTTAGTAATTTAAACATTTATAATAAAATGTATAATAAAATCTGTAGAACGTTACTCTCAGGGACACCAAATTGTTTAGCAGGGGCTAAGACCTGTGGCTACAACTTTGCGAATTTTTTTTCTTAATTTAGTATTTATAAATTGTATTTATTTAAAAAAAAAATAGAAACAACATATGGATTACGTTTTTTTTTTTTTTTGTATTTATTGTTATTTATATATATGCTTTTTTAAAATTATTTTTGGTGAGATTAATTTCTGTTGACCACTGGCAAGTTGTTGCTAATTTGCTAATATAACATAAACTAACAGAAATTAACCTATTCTAACCCAAACTAATTTTACATAACCTTATAATGGCCTATATGCATTTTAGATTTGTTGTTGTTGATGTATTTCAAGTTGAGTTCAACTTTAGGTGACTCTATAGACAGAAATTCTTCAATTTAATCTGTTAGTGATCATCTCACTTGCAGCACATCTAGGGACCTTCTGGTAGCTTTCTTGACCCCTTCTAGCCAGCTCATTGCAGCACTTCCTTCAATTTTTCCTAACAATAACCACTTTTCTAAACTTTCAGAAAACTAACCCCAAGGCCCTCTTTTTTCTATCTCTTATTTATAATAAGATTAATAAACCATATTTTCATCTGTTTTCTCTTTGTTAATTTAGGTTAGGTAAGGTAGATTCAGGTTGGATTTGGTTCATATTAAATGCAAGTTCAGTTTAGATTCAATTTATCTTCTTCTTCTTTCTTATCTCCACTCAATCATATTAGGATATCAAGTTGTAACCCTTGATGGTGTCTGTTTGACAACCATCATGACTGGGTGAAGTAGAATGCGTCTGCCTTTGTCATTAAGACTGGGAGCACTACTCACTGGCAGGCCGACTTAGCTCCTAAAGAAATGGCCGCCTCTGACATGAGGAACAGACGCCATGTGCAGCGGCTCCTAACAGGGAGTACAAACACTGCTCATCCTGTATCCCTGGATTAGGAGCCCTTACAGGGTACTATCAGCCGGGCCAGCTGATCCCAGGTTTTTTACCGAGCTTGTTACTGCTCCCCCTCCTCCTTTTTAATCCTGGCTTGAGATCGGCAAAGGCGGAGTTGACCCTCATTTTCTTAAGTCACTGATTGGGAA
>CP092880.1:7630791-7777013 GCA_030710605.1 Cordylochernes scorpioides
AGTGGATCTTGGAACTAGAAGGCCATTTTAAGTATATGATAGGGAAATGATGATTAGTTTAATACCGATTTTTAAAATCCACCTTTGCCGGTCCTAAGCCAGGATGAAAAAGGAGGAGAGGGAGCAGTAACAAGCTCACTAAAAACTTGGGCTCAGCTAGCCCGCCTGATAGTACCCTGTAAAGGCTCTTAATCCAGGGATACAGGATGAGCAGCGTTTGTACTCCATGTTAGGAGCAGCTGTACATGGTGTCTGTTCCTCATGTCAGAAGCGGCCATTTCTTTTGGAGCTAAGTCGGCCTGCCACTGAGTAGTGCTCCCAGTCTTAATAACAAAAGCAGACACAATCTACTTCACCCAGACATGATCTCAAGCTTTACAAGCTTGATACCCTAATATGATTGAGTGGAGATAAGAAAGAAAAAGAAGAAGAATCCGATCTTTTATGTCATATATATGGCAGTTAATATCTTTGGATTATAACACAGCAGATGGTCTTGTACATAGAAAGTGGGATTGTGCGATATGCAACAGATAATTAGTTCATTTTATAGGCGATCTTGTTGGTTTAATGCAGCAGATCGATTGTGTTAGTTAATTGAAGCAGAAAATTATTTTGGTTGCAATAAAACAGACAATCATATTAGTTTATTGTGATACTACCTCCCTACCTGTAAAGGACAACACCAAATTGCAGAGCCAAATTGACCTTTATGGAGAGGTGTCCTCTTACCAGAGAGTTGCTTCTTCTTTCTTATTTCCACACTGGGTGAAGTAGAATGTGTCTGCCTTTGTCATTAAGACTGGGAACACTACTCAGTGGCAGGCTGACTTAGCTCCAAAAGAAATGGCCGCTCTGACACGAGGAACAGACACCATGTGCAGCCGCTCCTAACATGGAGTACAAACGCTGCTCATCCTGTATCCCTGGATTAGGAGCCCTTACAGGGTACTATCAACCGGGCCAGCTGAACCCAGGTTTTTTAGAGAGCTTGTTACTGCTCCCCCTCCTCCTTTTTCATCTGGGCTAGGGACCGGCAAAGGCGGAGTTTAAAGAGAGTTGCTAAATTGTAAAAAATGATAATTTTGTAAATAAAAACTGTCCTTATGGAGAGGTGTCTGCTAGCGCGGGTGTGCTCTCATGGAGGTTCTACTGTATTAAATAATACAATTACTTCATCCATAATACAGTAGAACCTCCCTGTAAAGGACACCTAATTTCAGAGCCAAAGTGTCCTTTAGGGAGTGGTATCCTCTTACCAGAGAGTTGCTAAATTGTGTTGTTGTTGTTTCTTATCCCCTTGTGTAAATCTTACACAAATTCCATGAGTCCATGCTCCTTGAGCTGTTTTATGATTTTCCAAAGGTCCTGTTTAGTACATCTAATTCAAGCCAAAATGTGTTCTGGAGCTGCAGGTGCCAAGCTACATTTTGGGCAAGTAATATTGCTAAATTGTAAAAATGGTAATTTTGCAAGTGAAAACTGTCCTTTATGGAGAGGTGTCTGCAAAAGGGAGGTTCTACTGGATTGTTAGTTTAAAATTAAGAAGACGAAATTAATTATTTAAATCTTTAGATATGATCTTGGTTTCTGCATCAAACAATTATGTTCAACCAACATAGCACACGATCTTATTGGTAAATCACAGTAGACAATATTCATGATAAAATTGTGAAAAAGTATTAAAATTACAATTATATTCTCACAATGAGTATCTTTTTTATTTAAAAAACGCTAGCTTTTAAGCATTAATCGCTCTTCAACGGGCTTACTATAATATCGACTTTATCCTACCAGAAATATTTATAAAAACAAACAATGCACAGCGTGGATATTTATAAGTGTTACATAGAAAATTAGGGAAGACAAACTTCAGGATGACAGTAATTTATTTGAAGTACAAACTACAATTTCTAAAATACGAGATAGGCATTAAGGGAATTATACAGAGTATTAACCTATAGAATAATGAAAATTAATAAAATGTTCATAAATTATAAATATTTAATAGCCTGCACCATGCTAATGAGGGCCAACAGTCTGAAACGCTTTCGTGGATGGTTTTTCTTGATTAATCAATAAAATGGGTTGGCATAATATCAGGGAACCGTTAAATCAACGTTTAGTTGATTTCTGTTCCACTAGATGGCGCTCTGCCATCTAAAAGCTCATGGTCAGGATATACCTTTTTTTTATTTTAATATCAACACCTGACTCTTTTTATTATTTTTCACATATACATTAGAACCTCCTTTTAGTGGACACCTCTCCACAAAGGACAGTTTTCATTTGCAAAATTACAATTTTTACTATTCAGCAATTCTCCTGTAAGAGGACACCTCTCCTTGAAGGACACTTTGACTCTGTAATTAGGTGTTGTCCTTTACAGGGAGGTTCTACTGTATATTGTAACATAAAAAATTTGGAAAGACCAACTTCAGTCTGACACAGCAATTTATTTAAGGCACAAAATAAAATTAATAAAATATAAGAGAAACAATGAGGGAAGTTAACGCAGATTAATAAAATATATAAACATTAAAATTATTAATCTGACTATAGTGAAACATGACAATAATGAACCATGGCTATAGTCTTCTTCTTCTTCTTTCTTATCTCCACTCAATCATACTAAGGTATCAAGCCTGTAAAGCTTGAGATTTTTGATGGTGTCTGCCGGTAAAGAGTAGAGCTCATCAATGGATGAGTCAATACAGTCAATAATATGTAAGGCTATAGTGAACTGTGACTATATTAAACCATGCCTACCAAAATCCTATCCTACAGCCTCAAAGTGGCGGGAGGGTGTAAACAGGTAGCATAGGACGTTGGGAGTTAAATACTGGTAGGGCCACCCTTTGCTACAAACCCGGCTAATGTCTGTTCTCCATAGGAGCCGCTACACTCCATGTCAGGAGACCAAAAGAAACAAAGTCACACTGAGTGGTACTTCCAGGTCTTCAGACCAACAGCACCTATCTTTCCATGATGTTGTGGTGTGTCGATTTATTAGTCCAGCGATGACCCAGAAAGTATTTCAAAGTTAGTGTTTTATTGGTATTACTTATTAGCTACATTTTCAGAGGAAGACAAAAAGACAACACCCTAGAATGTCTATTCTGGTTCTCATTGACTTCTGCTGATCTGCCGCGCCGCGGTGGTCATCTCCAATTTCATGGCCCTGCTTGTATGTTTGCTGACGGTGTGGTCCGTCATCCCAGCAGGCTGGAAGGAAATCTCTTGGCCCCCACAGTCACACCACAATGTCTACGCTGAGACAATGGAACCAAATGGAGATTGTTTAAACGACCTGAGGAATAAGCAACAACAACATATTTAACCATGGTTATAGTGAACCATGGCAATATTGAATCAAAGCTATAATGAACTGTGACTATATTGAACCAAGGCTATAGTGAACTGGGACAATATTAAATCATGACTATATTGAACCAAGGCTATATTAAATCATGACTATATTGAACCAAGGCTATATTAAATCATGACTATATTGAACCAAGGCTATATTAAACCATGACAATATTGAACCAAGGCTATATTAAACCATGACAATATTGAACCAAGGCTATATTAAATCATGACTATATTGAACCAAGGCTATATTAAACCATGACAATATTGAACCAAGGATATATTAAACCATGGCAATATTGAATCAAAGCTATAATGAACTGTGACAATATTGAACCAAGGCTATATTAAACCATGACAATATTGAACCAAGGCTATATTAAACCATGACAATAGTGACCAAGGCTATAGTGAACTGTGACTATATTGAACCAAGGCTATATTAAACCATGACAATATTGAACCAAGGCTATATTAAACCATGACAATATTGAACCAAGGCTATATTAAACCATGACAATATTGAACCAAGGCTATATTAAACCATGACAATAGTGACCAAGGCTATAGTGAACTGTGACTATATTGAACCAAGGCTATATTAAACCATGACAATATTGAACCAAGGCTATATTAAACCATGACAATATTGAACCAAGGCTATATTAAACCATGACAATATTGAACCAAGGCTATATTAAACCATGACAATAGTGACCAAGGCTATAGTGAACTGTGACTATATTGAACCAAGGCTATATTAAACCATGACAATATTGAACCAAGGCTATATTAAACCATGACAATATTGAACCAAGGCTATATTAAACCATGACAATATTGAACCAAGGCTATATTAAACCATGACAATATTGAACCAAGGCTATATTAAACCATGACAATATTGACCAAGGCTATATTAAACCATGGCAATATTGAACCAAGGCTATATTGAACCATGACAATATTGAACCAAGGCTATATTAAACCATGACAATAGTGACCAAGGCTATATTTAACCATGACAATATTGAACCAAGGCTATATTAAACCATGACAATAGTGACCAAGGCTATAGTGAACTGTGACTATATTGAACCAAGGCTATATTAAACCATGACAATATTGAACCAAGGCTATATTAAACCATGACAATATTGAACCAAGGCTATATTAAACCATGACAATATTGAACCAAGGCTATATTGAACCATGACAATATTGAACCAAGGCTATATTAAACCATGACAATAGTGACCAAGGCTATAGTGAACTGTGACTATATTGAACCAAGGCTATATTAAACCATGACAATATTGAACCAAGGCTATATTAAACCATGACAATATTGAACCAAGGCTATATTAAACCATGACTATATTGAACCAAGGCTATATTAAACCATGACTATATTGAACCAAGGCTATATTAAACCATGACAATAGTGACCAAGGCTATAGTGAACTGTGACTATATTGAACCAAGGCTATATTAAACCATGACAATATTGAACCAAGGCTATATTAAACCATGACAATATTGAACCAAGGCTATATTAAACCATGACAATATTGAACCAAGGCTATATTAAACCATGACAATATTGAACCAAGGCTATATTAAATCATGACTATATTGAACCAAGGCTATATTAAACCATGACAATAGTGACCAAGGCTATAGTGAACTGTGACTATATTGAACCAAGGCTATATTAAACCATGACAATATTGAACCAAGGCTATATTAAACCATGACAATATTGAACCAAGGCTATATTAAACCATGACAATATTGAACCAAGGCTATATTAAACCATGACAATATTGAACCAAGGCTATATTAAACCATGACTATATTGAACCAAGGCTATATTAAACCATGACAATAGTGACCAAGGCTATAGTGAACTGTGACTATATTGAACCAAGGCTATATTAAACCATGACAATATTGAACCAAGGCTATATTAAACCATGACAATATTGAACCAAGGCTATATTAAACCATGACAATATTGAACCAAGGCTATATTAAACCATGACAATAGTGACCAAGGCTATAGTGAACTGTGACTATATTGAACCAAGGCTATATTAAACCATGACAATATTGAACCAAGGCTATATTAAACCATGACAATATTGAACCAAGGCTATATTAAACCATGACAATATTTAACCAAGGCTATATTAAACCATGACAATATTGAACCAAGGCTATATTAAATCATGACTATATTGAACCAAGGCTATATTAAACCATGACAATATTGAACCAAGGCTATATTAAACCATGGCAATATTAAACCAAGGCTATAGTGAACCATGACAATATTGAACCAAGGCTATATTAAACCATGACAATATTGAACCAAGGCTATAGTGAACCATGACAATATTGAACCAAGGCTATATTAAACCATGACAATATTGAACCAAGGCTATATTAAACTATGGCAATATTAAACCAAGGCTATAGTGAACCATGACAATATTGAACCAAGGCTATATTAAACCATGACAATATTGAACCAAGGCTATATTAAACCATGACAATATTGAACCAAGGCTATATTGAACCATGACAATATTGAACCAAGGCTATATTAAACCATGACAATAGTGACCATTGGCTATACTGAACCATGACAATATTGAACCAAGGCTATATTAAACCATGACAATATTGAACCAAGGCTATATTAAACCATGACAATATTGAACCAAGGCTATATTAAACCATGACAATAGTGACCATTGGCTATACTGAACCATGACAATATTGAACCAAGGCTATATTAAACCATGACAATATTGAACCAAGGCTATATTAAACCATGGCAATATTAAACCAAGGCTATAGTGAACCATGACAATATTGAACCAAGGCTATATTAAACCATGACAATATTGAACCAAGGCTATATTAAACCATGACAATATTGAACCAAGGCTATATTAAACCATGACAATATTGAACCAAGGCTATATTAAACCATGGCAATATTAAACCAAGGCTATATTAAACCATGACAATATTGAACCAAGGCTATATTAAACCATGGCAATATTAAACCAAGGCTATATTAAACCATGGCAATATTGAACCAAGGCTATATTAAACCATGACAATATTGAACCAAGGCTATATTAAACCATGACAATATTGAACCAAGGCTATATTAAACCATGACTATATTGAACCAAGGCTATATTAAACCATGACAATATTGAACCAAGGATATATTAAACCATGGCAATATTGAATCAAAGCTATAATGAACTGTGACAATATTGAACCAAGGCTATATTAAACCATGACAATATTGAACCAAGGCTATATTAAACCATGACAATAGTGACCAAGGCTATAGTGAACTGTGACTATATTGAACCAAGGCTATATTAAACCATGACAATATTGAACCAAGGCTATATTAAACCATGAAAATATTGAACCAAGGCTATATTAAACCATGACAATATTGAACCAAGGCTATATTAAACCATGACAATAGTGACCAAGGCTATAGTGAACTGTGACTATATTGAACCAAGGCTATATTAAACCATGACAATATTGAACCAAGGCTATATTAAACCATGACAATATTGAACCAAGGCTATATTAAACCATGACAATATTGAACCAAGGCTATATTAAACCATGACAATAGTGACCAAGGCTATAGTGAACTGTGACTATATTGAACCAAGGCTATATTAAACCATGACAATATTGAACCAAGGCTATATTAAACCATGACAATATTGAACCAAGGCTATATTAAACCATGACAATATTGAACCAAGGCTATATTAAACCATGACAATATTGAACCAAGGCTATATTAAACCATGACAATAGTGACCAAGGCTATAGTGAACTGTGACTATATTGAACCAAGGCTATATTAAACCATGACAATATTGAACCAAGGCTATATTAAACCATGACAATATTGAACCAAGGCTATATTAAACCATGACAATATTGAACCAAGGCTATATTGAACCATGACAATATTGAACCAAGGCTATATTAAACCATGACAATAGTGACCAAGGCTATAGTGAACTGTGACTATATTGAACCAAGGCTATATTAAACCATGACAATATTGAACCAAGGCTATATTAAACCATGACAATATTGAACCAAGGCTATATTAAACCATGACTATATTGAACCAAGGCTATATTAAACCATGACTATATTGAACCAAGGCTATATTAAACCATGACAATAGTGACCAAGGCTATAGTGAACTGTGACTATATTGAACCAAGGGTATATTAAACCATGACAATATTGAACCAAGGCTATATTAAACCATGACAATATTGAACCAAGGCTATATTAAACCATGACAATATTGAACCAAGGCTATATTAAACCATGACAATATTGAACCAAGGCTATATTAAATCATGACTATATTGAACCAAGGCTATATTAAACCATGACAATAGTGACCAAGGCTATAGTGAACTGTGACTATATTGAACCAAGGCTATATTAAACCATGACAATATTGAACCAAGGCTATATTAAACCATGACAATATTGAACCAAGGCTATATTAAACCATGACAATATTGAACCAAGGCTATATTAAACCATGACAATATTGAACCAAGGCTATATTAAACCATGACTATATTGAACCAAGGCTATATTAAACCATGACAATAGTGACCAAGGCTATAGTGAACTGTGACTATATTGAACCAAGGCTATATTAAACCATGACAATATTGAACCAAGGCTATATTAAACCATGACAATATTGAACCAAGGCTATATTAAACCATGACAATATTGAACCAAGGCTATATTAAACCATGACAATAGTGACCAAGGCTATAGTGAACTGTGACTATATTGAACCAAGGCTATATTAAACCATGACAATATTGAACCAAGGCTATATTAAACCATGACAATATTGAACCAAGGCTATATTAAACCATGACAATATTTAACCAAGGCTATATTAAACCATGACAATATTGAACCAAGGCTATATTAAATCATGACTATATTGAACCAAGGCTATATTAAACCATGACAATATTGAACCAAGGCTATATTAAACCATGGCAATATTAAACCAAGGCTATAGTGAACCATGACAATATTGAACCAAGGCTATATTAAACCATGACAATATTGAACCAAGGCTATAGTGAACCATGACAATATTGAACCAAGGCTATATTAAACCATGACAATATTGAACCAAGGCTATATTAAACTATGGCAATATTAAACCAAGGCTATAGTGAACCATGACAATATTGAACCAAGGCTATATTAAACCATGACAATATTGAACCAAGGCTATATTAAACCATGACAATATTGAACCAAGGCTATATTGAACCATGACAATATTGAACCAAGGCTATATTAAACCATGACAATAGTGACCATTGGCTATACTGAACCATGACAATATTGAACCAAGGCTATATTAAACCATGACAATATTGAACCAAGGCTATATTAAACCATGACAATATTGAAACAAGGCTATATTAAACCATGACAATAGTGACCATTGGCTATACTGAACCATGACAATATTGAACCAAGGCTATATTAAACCATGACAATATTGAACCAAGGCTATATTAAACCATGGCAATATTAAACCAAGGCTATAGTGAACCATGACAATATTGAACCAAGGCTATATTAAACCATGACAATATTGAACCAAGGCTATATTAAACCATGACAATATTGAACCAAGGCTATATTAAACCATGACAATATTGAACCAAGGCTATATTAAACCATGGCAATATTAAACCAAGGCTATATTAAACCATGACAATATTGAACCAAGGCTATATTAAACCATGGCAATATTAAACCAAGGCTATATTAAACCATGGCAATATTAAACCAAGGCTATATTTAACCATGACAATATTGAACCAAGGCTATAGTGAACCATGACAATATTGAACCAAGGCTATATTAAACCATGACAATATTGAACCAAGGCTATATAAAACCATGACAATATTAAACCAAGGCTATATTAAACCATGGCAATATTAAACCAAGGCTATATTAAACCATGACAATATTGAACCAAGGCTATATTAAACCATGACAATATTGAACCAAGGCTATATTAAACCATGACAATATTGAACCAAGGCTATATTAAACCATGACAATATTGAACCAAGGCTATATTAAACCATGAAAATATTGAACCAAGGCTATATTAAACCATGACAATATTGAACCAAGGCTATATTAAACCATGACAATATTGAACCAAGGCTATATTAAACCATGACAATATTGAACCAAGGCTATATTAAACCATGGCAATATTAAACCAAGGCTATATTAAACCATGACAATATTGAACCAAGGCTATATTAAACCATGACAATATTGAACCAAGGCTATATTAAACCATGGCAATATTGAACCAAGGCTATATTAAACCATGACAATATTGAACCAAGGCTATATTAAACCATGACAATATTGAACCAAGGCTATAGTGAACCATGACAATATTGAACCAAGGCTATATTAAACCATGACAATATTGAACCAAGGCTATATTAAACCATGGCAATATTAAACCAAGGCTATATTAAACCATGACAATATTGAACCAAGGCTATATTAAACCATGACAATATTGAACCAAGGCTATATTAAACCATGACAATATTGAACCAAGGCTATATTAAACCATGACAATAGTGACCATTGGCTATACTGAACCATGACAATATTGAACCAAGGCTATATTAAACCATGACAATATTGAACCAAGGCTATATTAAACCATGACAATATTGAACCAAGGCTATATTAAACCATGACAATATTGAACCAAGGCTATATTAAACCATGGCAATATTAAACCAAGGCTATATTAAACCATGACAATATTGAACCAAGGCTATATTAAACCATGACAATATTGAACCAAGGCTATATTAAACCATGACAATATTGAACCAAGGCTATATTAAACCATGGAAATATTAAACCAAGGCTATATTAAACCATGACAATATTGAACCAAGGCTATATTAAACCATGACAATATTGAACCAAGGCTATATTAAACCATGGCAATATTAAACCAAGGCTATATTAAACCATGACAATATTGAACCAAGGCTATATTAAACCATGACAATATTGAACCAAGGCTATATTAAACCATGACAATATTGAACCAAGGCTATATTAAACCATGACAATATTGAACCAAGGCTATATTAAACCATGACAATATTGAACCAAGGCTATATTAAACCATGACAATATTGAACCAAGGCTATATTAAACCATGACAATATTGAACCAAGGCTATATTAAACCATGACAATATTGAACCAAGGCTATATTAACCATGGCAATATTAAACCAAGGCTATAGTGAACCATGACAATATTGAACCAAGGCTATATTAAACCATGACAATATTGAACCAAGGCTATATTAAACCATGACAATATTGAACCAAGGCTATATTAAACCATGGCAATATTAAACCAAGGCTATAGTGATCCATGACAATATTGAACCAAGGCTATATTAAACCATGACAATATTGAACCAAGGCTATATTAAACCATGGCAATATTAAACCAAGGCTATAGTGAACCATGACAATATTGAACCAAGGCTATATTAAACCATGACAATATTGAACCAAGGCTATATTAAACCATGGCAATATTAAACCAAGGCTATAGTGAACCATGACAATATTGAACCAAGGCTATATTAAACCATGACAATATTGAACCAAGGCTATATTAAACCATGACTATATTGAACCAAGGCTATATTAAACCATGACAATAGTGACCATTGGCTATACTGAACCATGACAATATTGAACCAAGGCTATATTAAACCATGACAATATTGAACCAAGGCTATATTAAACCATGACAATATTGAACCAAGGCTATATTAAACCATGACAATATTGAACCAAGGCTATATAAAACCATGACAATATTGAACCAAGGCTATACTGAACCATGACAATATTGAACCAAGGCTATATTAAACCATGACAATATTGAACCAAGGCTATATAAAACCATGACAATATTAAACCAAGGCTATAGTGAACCATGACAATATTGAACCAAGGCTATATTAAACCATGACAATATTAAACCAAGGCTATAGTGAACCATGACAATATTGAACCAAGGCTATATTAAACCATGACAATATTGAACCAAGGCTATATTAAACCATGGCAATATTAAACCAAGGCTATAGTGAACCATGACAATATTGAACCAAGGCTATATTAAACCATGACAATATTAAACCAAGGCTATATTAAACCATGACAATATTGAACCAAGGCTATATTAAACAATGACAATAGTGACCATTGGCTATACTGAACCATGACAATATTGAACCAAGGCTATATTAAACCATGACAATATTGAACCAAGGCTAAATTAAACCATGACAATATTGAACCAAGGCTATATAAAACCATGACAATATTAAACCAAGGCTATAGTGAACCATGACAATATTGAACCAAGACCATATTAAACCATGACAATATTGAACCAAGGCTATAGTGAACCATGACAATATTGAACCAAGGTTATAGTGAACTGTGACTATATTGAACCAAGGCTAAAGTGAACTGTGGCTATATTAAACCATGGTTATAGTGAACCATTGACTATATTAACCATGACAATATTAAACCATGACAATAGTGTACCATTTGCTATGGCAAGCCAAAAGTTTTCAGACCAATTGAAATTCTCCAAAGTAAGGTATTTACAGCAATAAAAAACTGAGTGGTGTTGTGTGGGTGAACATTCAACACAAACAAGTTTCATTCAACAGCTGATTTATTCAAACAAACAAAAATTATTTTAATATATTTTATAAATCACTTTTTTTTAAGCAAGGAAGGTTTAGACATAGGGTTTAATAGACACAATGTAAGAGAAAACACTAAATCTTGATAGATAGGAATAATAAGATACTAAATGTAGAATTTGATGGAAATAATGCTTCAGGTCTTTTGTTCCCTTACAACCAAAAATATGATATAGGAACACAAGGTAATTAGACCAAATCCAATAAATAAATAGTGTCTGAAGATGGTAACAATGCTGTTACCGAAACGTCACACACTATTTATTTGGATTTGGTCTTATTACCTTGTGTTTATAATCTATAATCCAAAGTGTGCCTTATCATTATGATATAGAAAAAGTTTTCTTATGAAAAATGCCCCAAGTATTTATGGATGGTAGACAATTGAGAATGTTAATTGAACCAATCCAGGGTTAAGTTTCTTGCACAATTTCTCTTGGTTATAGACATAAATATGGTGTATAAGAAACTTAACCGTCAATTGCTTGTTGATATATATATTTGTTTATCTCTAGTACACGTGATACAGGCCATGATAATTATGGTGGGTAGAAGTTGGCGATTGCTTTTACTGTAAGTGCACCACATGTCTACACATGTGAAAAGCAGTTCACTTTTGCAATTACAAATGTGTAAGAGCCCCATTTGGTTACTTGCAGTCACTGGTGGGTTTAGACTTTTGCAAGAATCAGGGACCATTGTAGCATTTTTTTAATCAGATAAAAGTTCCCCATTGTGGGAATTGAACCCGGGTCATAGTGGTTGAAAACCAATGGTTTAGACCATCCTTCCACCGACCCCTTTATTGATATTAATGAATTGAAGATTGTAAAATTCACTGATAGTTCTACTTTCAATCTTGACTAAGCCATGAGAGGAGGAGGAGGGAGATGCCAAAATGGAAAAAAATGAAAATTGCTGCAGATTACTGATAAATCATTATATAATAACAATACTATTTTCAGTAGGATGAGAATTAGCAGTATTTCCAGTACTTTATATTTTTGTTTGTTTATACAGTAGAACCTTCATGAGAGGACACTCACACTAGAAGACACCTCTCTATAAAAAACAGTTTCCATTAGAAAAATTGTCATTCTTACTCAAGATAATAAGACCAAATCCAAATAAATAGTGTGTGACATTTCGGTAACAGCGTTGTCACCATCTTCATACAAAAGTACTGAATGGATAGATTATATATCATAATCTCAATAGATTCAGCACTTTTGTCTGAAGATGGTAACAACGCTGTTACCGAAATGTCACACACTATTTATTTTGATTTGGTCTTATTACCTTGTGTTTATAATCTATAATCCAAATTGTGCCTTATCAAAGTCATTCTTACTATTTAGCAATTCTCCAGTAAGAGGACACCTCTCTCTAAAGGACACACTTTGACTCTGCAGCTAGGTGTTGTCCTTTACAGGGAGGTAGTTCTACTGTACTATGAAGTAAAATCAGTACTAGAGATGGATGACAGAAGTACAAACATGGTATTAATACTACCTACATGAGCTAAGAACAAAGTATTACAAACATAATATGAGTGGAACAACTAAGAGGAGTAGAGCACAAATAAGAAACAAAGAATGAAAGTGTAGGTTTCAAGGAAAAAAAAAAAAAAAACCTTATATAAAAAACAAAACTTCATGGACAAGAACTGAAAACCCAGTCAGGTTATAATTACACAGTCAACTCAAACATTAATAGACTGGGAGCTTATTTGATATTGCTTTCTTAGAAAAGCTTGAAGCGCCAAATTTATTAAAAAAAAAAAAAAGGGGGGGGGGGAGGGTATGATTTATTAATAAATTAAAATTACATAAAAGTACAAAAAAAAAGTGAAAATTAGACCATGATTTTTATCAATACCAATTACCAATTTAGTTAAACAACTGGAAAGAATACCAAATTGGAGAGATTTGAAAATTCCTGGCATTCTGATTTGAGAGAGAATTATTTCTGTGACTATTTTATTACCTATCCTCAGCTAGAATGAAATGAAACTGTGATTTGACGGTAGAAGATGTTCAGTTGAAAAATTTATCAAATAGCATTATCATCGGGAGTGAGCTAGGGGTTATCCTATTTACTTAATTTTATCTAAAGATGGGTCACAAAGCATTTGGCTAGACTTATTTAATATCCTATTTTGAAATGGGTTTATCCACTTAATTTTATCTAAAGATGGGCCACAAAGCTTTTGCCTTGACTTATCTAAGAGCCTATTTTGAAAGAGACATATTACCAACAAAATAGTTTTATTATGAAAACTTTTTTTAGAGATTTGATGTTTATCTATAAAGAATTTGTCATATATTAATTAATTGTTACCACAGAGTATGTGTAAGCTCAAAGGTAAATAGGCGCTAATCATAAAAAAAAAGTTCCTTTGTTTTAATATTAGTTTCCCTTTTATATTCTGTTTTCTCTCTTGTAAATCAATAAATATAATGTTTAATTAATAATTCTTGGAATCAGTTTCATTAAAAATTAGGTGCAAAGTCAACAGAATTGTGTTTGAATGTTATCCAAGATGTCAGCTATAAAAGTATTTAAGAGGACAATTCAACCATCACACACAGAAATCAAACAATAAGGAAAAATGACGGCAAGATTAGTTATCTCCAACAAAGAGATTTTCTCTTCATATAAACAACCAAAAACATCCCATTTGTATATGTTACAACTCGGTAAAAAAAAAACAAATAACTTTATCACAGAGTAGAATTAGACAACATTGTAGTTAAGGCTCTTTGAAATTGTTGTAGAAAAAGTTTCAAGTAATTTACAGAATGGTTATGCTAACATTGTGAAGAAAAGTGAATTTTGATTTATATATAAACATAAGGTAATAATCTATGATCCAAATTGTGCCTTATCATGATTTATATATACAGTTAAACCTGTCTATAACACCCCCTCTTGGGACTCACCAAAATAGGGTGCTATAGAGAGGGGGTGCTATAGACAGGTCACTTTTAATGTAAATTGCATCGTACTATGTATTTAAAATCTGGCGGTATAGAGAGGGAGGCGCTATTTAGAGGGGGCACTATAGACAGGTTTAACTGTATATAATTTCTATATAACTCTTTTTAATCAAAAAATATTTTTATAATCACAGAACCATACACATAACATTTATATTAATTTGCCTCTGTTTCATTGAATATTATTCATTGATGAAATTGATAGATGTTTATGTATTTATATTTCAGAAAATATTTGCATATAAAAATGTTTCTGAGATATTTAATGATCTAAGCAATATAGGGAAAATAAATGAGATATTTCCTATTTAAAAACCCAACTTACAATACAAAATATATTTTTCTGTATCTATAGATTATATATATAGGGGTAAAACTACTACATATGAAAAAACAATAGAAAAAAATAAGTGGGTCAGGTGTTGATATTAAAAATAAAGAAAGCATATCCTGACCAGGAGCACATGTGCTTTACAGAAGGCAGAGCGCCATCAAGTGGAACAGGCTAAGTCAGTGTTTAGTTGGTTTCTGTTTCACCAGATGGCGCTCTGCCTTCTGTAAAGCACATGTGCTCCTGGTCAGGATATGCTTTCTTTATTTTTAATATATATATTTATATATATGGTAGTCTAGCCATTCTCTAGAGGAAACAAGTATATTTACATATTGTAGATGATACAAGAGTATTACACAACATTTCTGGAAGAACAGTGAGTATATAGGACCAAAAAAGATTTTCTAATGATCTTAGTTATGACAAAGAGAAATATAACAAGCGCATTAGAGGAAAACAACAACAAATATAATCAGACACCTAATTATTTTTGCTGAAGAGAGGAAAAATGTCGGTTTATATCATGAGAAATAAAGAACAATCTATGCTAATTCATTAGGAATAATAGGTTTGTCTTGGATCAGAAGCATATTTTCTACTATTTTCCAATCATTTGATAAGATGCAGTCATTCATTTAGGAGTATTTGTATAGAAGATCAGTCGTATTGAACTATATTAGAACATTATTTTGGCTTGCATTAGATGCACTAAACAGGACCTTTGGGAGAGGCCGCTGCTTATCATCAAACAGCTTGAGGAACATGAACTCATGGAATTCATGTAATCTTTACACAAGGGGATTAGAAACAACAACAGAAGATAGCATAGCAATTCTCAACCTACAACCTCAAACCACATTATTAACTGTATTGACTCATCTATGAGCTCTGCTCAGCATCCCCAGTAGACATCATCAACAAGTTCTACAAACTTGATACCCTGATTTGATTGAGTGGAGATAAGAAAGAAGATGATAGTAATAAAAAACACAGGTCATAGCCTCAATCTACCTAAATATAAAGATTTCAAGATTTAAATAAACAAAAAAAGTGACTTTCTTATTACAAAAAAGAAAGTGATTTGAATCAAATAAATGAGCAATAGATCAAAGAGAAAGTAAAGAAAGATTTACAATTACATCAGATTAGGTTTCAACATTGCAACAGAGAAAAAAAATTATATTAAAATATATAATAAAATACAGTTAAACCTGTCTATAGCGCCCCCTCTTGGGACTCACCAAAATAGGGTGTTATAGAGAGGGGGTGCTATAGACAGATCACTTTTAATGTAAAATGTTTACATTTTAATGTTTAAAATCAGGCGCTATAGAGAAGAAGGCTAGATCAAAGAGGAAGTGTCAAAAGAAAGATCTATAGTTATATCAGATTGGGTTTCAACATTGCAAAGAAGAAAAAAAAAAAAGATTATAAAATATATAGAAAATCAATTGTAGGATATTTGTTCACATTGTTGAGAAGGAGAAATACATTTTTCTTTACATTGATACCAACTTGTAAACTGAAGGTAAGAAGACCATTATAAAAAGAATCAGTTAGTACTAACACATATTGCAGCATTCCTATTGGAACTATGGAATATAAGTTGAATTCTAACTTGAAGAGTACACACACAAAATTAGAAGAATAAAATAATGAAATTAAAGATAACAAGGAGTGCTGTGCATTGTTACAACTAAATACTAGATAAACTAAACACAAGATAAGAAAGAAGAAAAGATGGTTACAACTAAATACTAGATAAACTAAACTAAAGATAAGAAAGAAGAAGAGATGGTTACAACTAAATACTAGATAAACTAAACACAAGAAAGAAGAGATGGTTACAACTAAATATGAAATCTTTGCATCAACAACCTTATCCACAACCTCATCAGCCCTTTTTGAGTTATTTCCCAAAGTTTACGTAACTCCCTGTTCTCACAGAGAATGGTTTACTTAGTTGGAAAATTTATTGTTAACTGCTAAAATAAGAAAAGAGTTATCTTTTTTTTTTTTGTAAGGATACAATCAATGTGATACAGAACCTTGCTGATTAATAGTTTTTTCAATTCTATTTAAAAAACATCAAGTTTGGGGACAAAGAGAGGCTACTAACAAATCCCTGCTATTACACAAGAGAACAGCCTCAAATTACAAGCAAAGTCAGATTTTCACCAAAGTGTGCCATGATGCTATAATCAACGAAAGCTGAAACCCATTCTATGAGATTGACTCATAGAATTCGTGTAATCTTTACACAAGGGAATAAGAAAAGATAACGCAATATAGGTCATTGGAAGGAGTTCTGATCAAATCACAGAGATGTTGAAGAAAACAATCTACAGAAAATATATACTTCAGATGATAATGTAGGAACTAAAATGTCTATTTGAGGTGACAACCAGGTGAACTACTCATATCTGTAGCGAAGAAGAAGATTGATCTGTTGAGTGAAGAGATATAAAAAATGTAGGTCCTTGCTCTAAAAGATAAATCATTATCCTCAACCCTCCAAACACAGAAAAAAAAAAGTTGATATGAATATAAAAGTGCTGGAAGGGAGAGATTGAAAAAAAAGAATACTTAATTAAAAAATTGATATGAAAAAAGATTTCTCAAAAAAAAAAAATCATTAAAAAAATTAAATATATATATTAAAATAATCAAAATTTAGAAAAAACTAGTCTAATTAACAGGAATTATAATTGGTTCTGTATGCATGGTGTATGGACGATGTTGAAGCTCTCCTAGGACAGTTGAAATGGATAGAGATGGTTTGTGGGAGATGGTGTCTGGTTCTAGAGGCACCATAATGCCAAGCCTCTGTTCCGAATTGAAGGTGTTCTCAGTTGGGGAAGAGTTGTTGCTGAGGGCAGGTTGACTTGGATGGTTTAAGTTTCCGGTGGTGGTTGATTTGCTGCCGTTGTTTCCCACTTCTTTCTGGAGGGACTCCAATTTCTGGACCTGTTCACCACACTTGGTTCCACATACACTGCTTCAATGATCCTTCATGCTTACAACATTACAAAAATGTCACATACAATATATTGATTTGGTCTCTCATCAGATCCCTTCAGATCTACAGTTTTTTTTTTTTGCTTATCCCTAGTACACGTGGTACAGGCCATGATATTCATGGTGGGTAGTTAGCGACTGCTTTTTACTGTAAGCGCACCACATGTCTACACATGTGAAAAGCAGTTCGACTTTGCACTTACAAATGTGCCAGAGCCCCGTTTGGCTACTTGCACTCGCTGGTGGGGTTGGACTTTTGCAAGAATCGGGGGCCATTGGAGCATTTTTTTAAACAGAAAAAAGTGTCCAATGCGGGAATCGAACCCGGGTCGTAGTGGTCTAAAACCAAATGGTTTAACCAGCCTTCCACCGACTCCCACAGACACAGTAGAAGCCTCCATGAGAGGACACTCATGCTAGAGGGCATCCTCTCTATAAAGGATAGTTTTCATTTGCAAAATGACCATTTTTATTATTTAGCAACTCTCTAGTAAAAGGACACCACTCCCTAAAGGACACTTGGCTCTGCAATTAGGTGTCCTTTACAAGGAGGTTCTACTGTAAAATGAAAGGTTTAATTAAACAATCAAAAAAGTTTCTGGAGATGAGTTTCTTTTCATTTTATTAAATCAGTCTCCTCAAGCTTTTGGACATCAAGAATAAAACGTCACCATATGCCAAATTATTACAGAACTCTATATATATATATTAGATAATAAAAAAGGCATATATTGGATTTAATAAAAGATTTATTTGCCAAGATTTCAGTTGGCTGAACGCCAAACCTTTATCAAGGTATTACATTCAGCCAACCAAAATATTTCCAAATAAATCTTTTATTCAATCCAATATATGTATTTTTATTATCTAATGAATTAAATATGGATTGCTCTATTTTTAAAACAATATATATATCAGGATATTTTATACATTGTTAGTATAGTTGGAATATATTCTTTTTCAATTAGTATTGTTTTGCATATTTACTATTATTTGATTTTAGGAATTATTATATAGATAAGGCATAATTTGGATTATAGAATATAAAACAAGGTAATAAGACCAAATCCAAATAAATAAATAGTGTGTGACGTTTCTGTAACAGCGTTGTTACCATCTTCAGACAAAAGTACTGAATGAGAAATTTTACCACAGCATGTTTTATATAGTTACTGTTATCAAGGTCACACACTATTTATTTATCTGGATTTGGTCTTATTACCTGGAATTATTATATAGTTTGAAATTTTATAATGGCTCACATCAACACAATTATTGATAATTCAAAACTATTATAGACGCATATGATTCTTTTTCAAATTAAACGATTTCTACTGCCCTTACTGCAATGGAAAAAATAATGGGAGGGCCTGACTCATCAGTAGTGAACCCTCTCAGCAATTTCGCCAGTTTAATCTACCATACCGCTGTTATATTGCTTTTTTCGATCTTCCATTTATAGTGATACTCATGCTAGACTCGTGAAATGGGTATTTTAGATGAACTATGGACATAAGATTTGAGGACAGTAGATTACATACATTTATAAATATATAATATGCTTCGAGCAATCGCTCTTCCGCAAATATCAAATTATTTCTTTTATTAGAACATTTATATTATGATGCATTAGCGCGCCATCTGTTATGAAAATTCGAAACTATTTTCCCCTTACTGCAATGAAAAATTAATGGGAAGGCCTGGCTTGGAATAACAGATGGCGCGCTAGTGCATCATATTATAAATGTTCTAATAAAAGAAACAATTTGATATTTGCGGAAGAGCAATTGCTCGAAGCATATTATATATTTATAAATGTATGTAATTCTACTGTCCTCAAAGCTTATGTCCATAGTTCTTCTAAAATACCCATTCCAAGAGTCTAGCATCAGTATCACTATAAAAGGAAGTTCCAAAAATGCAATATAACAGCGGCATGGTAGATTAAACTGGCGAAACCGCTGAGAGGGTTCACCACTGATGAGCCAGGCCCTCTCATTAATTTTTTCCATTGCAGTGAGGGCAGTAGAAATTTTTTAATATCAAAAAGAATCTTACGCCTTTAAAATAGTTTCGAATTTTAATATCACTATAAAAGGAAAACCGAAAAATGCAATTGAGTCTTTTATTAGAACAATTATACTATGATGACACACTAATGCCTGACAATTATTGGTATTGTTAACTATTACTTATATATATTCCCGGCAAATATCGTTTTTTTTTTTTTTTTTTGCTTATCCCTTGTACACATGGTACAGGCCATGATAATCATGGTGGGTAGAAGTTGGCGACTGCTTTTACTGTAAGTGCACCACATGTCTACACATGTGAAAAGCAGTTCGACTTTGCACTTACAAATGTGCCAGAGCCCCGTTTGATTACTTGCACTTGCTGGTAGGGTTGGACTTTTGCAAGAAACGGGGGCCATTGGAAAATTTTTTTTTTTTTTTTAAATCAGAAAAAGTGTCTAATGCGTGAATCGAACTCGGGTCGTTGTGGTTGAAAACCAACGGTTTAGACCATTCTTCCACCAACCCTCTACACATCAATGTAACCCCCAATATAAGATCCCAAGGACTCACCTGAAGGTTGATGGCGTTCACCTGCCAGGACCACTGGGTGTTGTAGAGGATCTGACGGTGGTCGAAGCGATGGTCGTCACAGCTGTAGTTCTCAGCATGGTACGCTGGTGTCATCACGGCCATCTTGTGTCTGTTGATGGCATATTGCCGGAAGAAGAGTTTCACTTTCTCCGCCACCTTCACATCACACACATGTAGCAGTTAACATCAGTGTGACAATTGTCACAATCTTATTGACATCTTGTCAACAAAATAATAATTTTAAGCATTAGCGCAGCATCTGTTATCTTCTTCTTTTTTCTTATCTCCACTCAATCACACTAAGGTATCAAGCTTGTAAAGCTTGAGATTTTTTATGGTGTCTGCCGGGGAAGAGTAGAGCTCATCAATGGATGAGTCAATATAGTCAATAATATGTCTTGGGGTTGCAAGCTGAAAATTGCACTTAGTACATAGTGGGAAAACCTTGCAACCATTCTGGAAAGTCATTGTCCGTAGATGACCAGACTTAAGTCTTAAGTTTTGAAATTTCAAAACTATTATAGAGGCGTGTGTGTGTGATTCTTTTAATCATAACAGTAGACATTGTTCAATTTTTTAAAATAATCATATATGAGTCTATAATAGTTTAAAAAATAGTAATTGGATATATGAATGGATGGAATTGGATGCTGAAACCTCTTCAGATGGGTTTTTGCCTTTCCCTACATTTTATGGCAGTCATCCTTTTCTCTCTCTCTCTCAAAACTAATTTGTTTCCATAGATAAAAAGATTTTTGTATAATATTCATTCATTTCATTAAGAAAATTTCTAATTATGTAAATATTTATATGCACATATCTACATTAAGAAAAAAGCATCTCCTTATCGTGCAACTGAAAGTTGCTGATGGCTTGCGCCATCTATCGGAATAAATATCAACTATTCTCGTTGATTTCTAATTATTTCAGAATTGGCCAAATACCTATTATTGATTAATCAAGAAAAGCTAACCACGGACGCGTTTCGGGCTGTTGGCCCTCATCAGCGTGGTGTAAGCTCTACCTCAACGACCCAAAAAAATTGGTCATTCAGGCATCCTGAAAAATCATGAAACGCGTAGTTAAGGATAGTTAAGAATAGTTGATATTTATTCCGATAGATGGCGCAAGCCATCAGCAACTTTCAGTTACACGATAAGGAGATGCCTTTTTCATCATTTATGCACCTTATCCCAGTACAATATCACATTTGTACTATTTTTTCACATATATATATTATCCTCTAGTTTCTTGGATAGTTGCTTGTTGAAGGATGTCAAAGGGGGGGGGGGGGTCGGTGGAATGCTGGTATAAACCGTTGGTGCAAAGTCGAACTGCTTTTCATGTGTGTAGACATTTGGTGCACTTACAGTAAAAGCAGTCGCCTACTTCTACCCACCATGATTATAATGGCCTGTACTACGGGTACTAGGGATAAGCAAAAAAAAAGGACGTCAAAGTCTGAAAGCTTGCTGAATTTACAGCATTAATAAAAGAACTTGTCGCTGTAAACTTTGATTCCTTCTTCAAAGTATTTATTATATCTTACATAAAGATATTATTAATTTTTTGATATTTATATTTTACTAATCTGTAAACTTCCCTCATTGTTTCTCTTATATTTTATAAATTTTAGTTTGTGCCTTAAATAAATTGCTGCGTCAGCCTGAAGTTTGTCTTTCTTAATTTTCCATGTTACAATATACAGTAGAACCTCCCTGTAAAGGACAACACCTAATTACAGAGCTAAAGTGTCCTTTAGGGAGAGGTGTTAGCTTACTGGAGAGTTGCTAAAGAGTAAAAATGGTAATTTTGCAAATGAAAACTGTCCTTTATAGAAAGGTGGTCGCTAAAGGGAGGTTCTAGTGTATATA
The DNA here is from genome assembly GCA_030710605.1 of Cordylochernes scorpioides. Lineage (NCBI taxonomy): Eukaryota > Metazoa > Arthropoda > Arachnida > Pseudoscorpiones > Chernetidae > Cordylochernes > Cordylochernes scorpioides. The sequence goes on from CP092880.1 coordinate 7,653,923, forward strand.
TATTGCAGCAAAGTATTTATTATATTTTATATATAAATTATTAATTTTTTTATATTTATATTTTTTATATATTGCTACTCTGAAAACTTCCCTCTGTAAAACTGTATAATATAAAAAAAAAAGAAATATAGAACTGAAAAGCTGAAAAAAAAAAAACGTGTGATAGTAGCTGAAGTGTATAAATTTAGTGTACACCCGTCGAACAACTTACAATGGAGGGAGTGTACTTGTCCTTCCAGAGGTGCACCAACTTGCAGAACATGGAGTAGGGTCCGCAGCCAAACAGTTTCCGTAGGGAGCCGTAGATGCTGAGTTCATCATAAGTCATTCCCAGGTCTTTCTAGAGAGCCGACACACATGGAATATTAGTTTTATTTAGTAATCATAGGATATAGGGGGTTTTGAAATTGTTAAATATATAAAGAGTAGAAACTCCCTGTAAAGGACACCTAATTGCAGAGCCAAAGTGTGTGCCATTAGGTGTGGTCCTTTACAGGGAGGTTCTACTGTAGGTGGAAGGGGCACAATTCTAAGTTACATTGTATTTCTAAGAAGGATGACACCAATGTATACAGTGGTACCTCGACATACGAGCGCCCCAACATACGAGTTTTTCGAGATACGAGCCGACAAGCAAGTGATTTTTTGCTTTTAGTTACGAGCGAAATTCGAGATACGAGTTCGGTTCGGTAGTGTTGAAGATATTAATCTGTGATTTTAAATGTTTCTTTTTGACCAGTACTTTTGTTTTGTTTTTGTTTTGTTTTGAGGTGATACAAGAGTTACAGTCACAGCAGCATACTGAGGTTATGCAAGTAATTGGTTTTGAGGAGTCAGAGGAGGAGGTTATTTCTACAAGTGAGATAAAGGAGATCTTAGGAATGTGAGAGAGAGTTTCACAGTTCGTGGAAAAAAAAACACCCAGAAAAAGTTGCAACAGGTCGTGCATCTGACCTTTTTAATGACACTTGCCTAACTCATTTCCGGAACATTCTGAGAGGGAGGAAGAAACAAACCTCCTTGGACATGTTTTTTTCTAAACGGCCTACAGGTGAAAGCGAGAAAAATGTAGCGAAAAAGGCAAAGACCAGTGAGGATATCTAATTTATTTCTTTACATTCTCTTTTTTGTTTTTGTGCAATAAATATTTGATATTTATAAATACGTTTTTATTATTTAAAACCACGTAACAAAAATAACTGGGGTGACATTTTGGAGGTTGGAACAGATTAATGGTAGTTCAATTGTTTTGTATGGGGAAATTTGCTTCGAGATACGAGTAATTCAAGATACGAGCAAGGTTGCGGAACGAATTAAACTCGTATGTCGAGGTACCACTGTATTCCTGAGACCTACCTCATCTGTCTGACTGCACTTCCCATCCAACAAGGGCTCCAATTCTGCCGTGGGAGGGGCCTCCACAATTCTGGAGAGAAACACACACCAAAGGTTTCAGAGAAAACCCGCAGTATAACACAAAACTAATATTTCTACTTTTCAATGACATAAGGGCCACTGCACCTAAAAACTTAAGCGATCCAACACAAGCTTCCCATCAAATAGAGGAAAATCCCTGGCCCAATTGTGTCTCTGGGTATCTGTTCCAATCTCAAAACAATTACAAATACACTGGGGAATCAGTGGAAAGATGGTCTAAACCATTGGTTTTCGACCGCTACGACCCGGGTTCGATTCCTGCATTGGGCACTTCTTTTCTGATTTGAAAAAAAGATTGTTCCAATGGTCTCTTATTTTTGCAAAAGTCCAACCCCACCAGCGAGTTCAAGTAATCAAACGGGGCTCTGGCACATTTGTAAGTGCAAAAGTCGAACTGCTTTTCACATGTGTACACATGTGGTGCACTTACAGTAAAAGCAGTCGTCAACTTATACCCACCATGATTATCATGGCCTGTACCACATATACTAGGGATGATAAGGCACAATTTGGATTATAGATTATAAACACAAGGTAATAAGACCAAATCCAAATAAATAAAGAGTGTGTGACGTTTTGATAACAATGCTGTTACCGAAACGTCACACACTATTTATTTATTTGGATTTGGTCTTATTACCTTGTGTTTATGTACTAGGGATAAAAAAAAAAGGACATGTGATACACTTGCAGTAACAATAGCCGCTAACAATCCACCAAGGCCTGTACCATGTGTACTAGGGATAATAAAAGGTTTTGATAGAATATAAAAAGAACATTACTCTTCAAGTGCAGGCAGCTTGAAATAGTCTTTGGCATAGAGCAGGAATTTTTTAAGGTCAATCTTGGAGATTCCACCTATGGGGTTGAGATCAGCGCTTGAACAGTCATACTTGGTCAAATATCCACGGAGTCTGGACAGGCAAACAGAGTGAGGTTATGATACCTCAAAGAGAGGTCACACAACTCACCCTTCATCCATGTTGGAGGATCCCAACACCAAGAGTCCCCCAGGCCTACCCTGGGCCCATAGGTAGAGCTGTGCCATGAGGTAGGCCAGCACCATGCGGAGTCTAGCCTGAAATACATCATCAACATTATTCCTTTTTTTTTTCTTATCCTTTTATTAGTCTAAATTAGACAAGATCTTGGAGGTTGTGCTCATAAAGAAATTCAAGAACTCTTCTTGGTTCTCTGTACAGGGATTCTTTGTCCTTTCCAATACAATTTAGTATATGTTGAGGAGTGGCCTCTTTGGTTTTGCACCTAGTGCACATGGGGAAGCTTTTGGCTCCCTCTTTATAGACTAGAGGGCGCAGGTGACCAGATTTCCATCTGTGTCGATTCCCTTCTGTTTATTTGGAGGGTCTGTTTTTTTGGGGTTTTCTATTTGGTACCAAGAATGATGGAAACTATCTCTATGGTTCCTTATCAGTTGTAGTTTCAGTTTGTTAATATGGTCCCCGGCTGAAAGGTAGGTCTCGGAGTTCAACCGCATCAGGATGTCCAGCTACTCCTTCCTTTGCTGATCTGTCTGCCTCCTCAACATTATTCCTTTTTTTTTTTTTTTGCTTATCCCTAGTACACGTGGTACAGGCCATGATAATCATGGTGGGTAGTTAGCGATTGCTTTTTACTGTAAGCGCACCACATGTCTATACATGTGAAAGCAGTTCGACTTTGCACTTACAAATGTGCCAGAGCCCCGTTTGGTTACTTGCACTCGCTGGTGGGGTTGGACTTTTGCAAGAATCGGGGGGGCCATTGGAGCATTTTTTTTTTTTTTTTAAACAGAAAAAGTGTCCAATGCGGGTTCGAACCCGGGTCGTAGTGGTCGTAAACCAAATGGTTTAACCAGCCTTCCACCGACCCCCCACATTATTCCTAAATTTACAGTACCCCTGGGAGAGATCAATGGAGATTGTCACAGGCTGCAATATGGAATTCCACACAAAGAGAGGGCCATTTAAATATTGCAACAAGTTTCTGGAGACAAATTTCTTTTCATTTTATTTGTGCATTCTCAGGGTATTTGAGCTCCTGAAGTGAAATCTTTTAAAATTATTATTATCCCTAGTACACATAGTACAGGCCATGATAATCATGGTGGGTAGAGGTTGGCGACTGCTTTTACTGTAAGTGCACCACATCTCTATACATTTGAAAATCAGTTCGACTTTGCACATAAAAATGTGCCAGAGCTCCGTTTGGTAACTTGAACTCATTGGTGTGGTTGGACTTTTGAAAGAATCGGGGGCCATTGGAGCATTTTTTTTTTAATCAGAAAAAAGTGCCCAATGTGGGATTAGATCCCGGGTCGTAGCAGTCGAAAATAAACAGTGAAATCTTACTACGAGGACACAATTCAATATACTACAGCTCAATATAAATGGCATCTCCAGAGGAAGACTGTTTATTTGACATGACAACAACAACTGTAGTCTTAGAAGAAACAAAGAAACTCCGCCTTTGCCGGTCCCAAGCCCAGATGAAAAAGGAGGAGGAGGAGCAGTAACAAGCTCACTAAAAAATCTGAGCTCAGCTGGCCTGGCTGATAGTACATTGTAAGGGCTCCTAATCCAGGGATACAGGATGAGCAGCGTTTGTACTCCATGTTAGGAGCGGCTGCACATGGCATCTGTTCCTCATGTCAGAGGCGGCCATTTCTTTTGGAGCTAAGTCGGCCAGCCACTGAGTAGTGCTCTCAGTCTTAATGACAAAGGCAGACGTATTCTACTTGACCTAAGCTTTACAAACTTGATACCCTAATATGATTGAGTGGAGATAAGAAAGAAGAAGAAACAAGGAACTGGTGCTTTCACTCACTTGAATGTTCTGTAGGGCCAGGTTCTCTCGAGTGGAACCTCCATGGGCAAAAAACTTTGGGGTCACATTCATCACAGCCACAAAGATGCTGATGATGGCTGAGATGGCGGCATCAATGCTGATGCTCATGTGTTGGCTGTAAGCATCATTAGTGTTATTCAGGCTCCAAGAATCTTTTCAGGTTTTCCCACCTTCCAATCTGGTTGGCCAGGTCCTTAGCTCTGGCTCTGGTTTCTCTTGAGGAGTTCTCAGTGCCCATGTAGCAGGTGACAAAGATGCGGCCGCAGAGTTCCCTTGGTTCATGCGGGACATAGGTGCTCTCACCTACGATCCTGCGGACATCCTCCAGGACTTGTTTGTCTGTTGCACACACCTCTCATTTACCATACCTTCCCACTACGACCCGGGTTCGATTCCCACATTGGACACTTTTTTCTGTCTAAAAAATGCTCCAATGGCCCCCCGATTCTTTCAAAAGTCCAACCCCACCAGCGAGTGCAAGTAACCAAACGGGGCTCTGGCACATTTGTAAGTGCAAAGTCAAACTGCTTTTCACATGTGTAGACATGTGGTGCGCTTACAGTAAAAGCAGTCGCTAACTACCCAACCATGATTATCATGGCTTTGAGATAAGAAAGAAGAAGAAGACCATACCTTCCAATGGCCCCTGATTCTTACAAAAGTCCAATCCCACCAGCGAGTACAAGTAACCAAACAGGTCTCTGGCATATTTGTAAGTGCAAAGTCGAACTGCTTTTCACATGTGCAGACATGTGGTGCACTTACAGTAAAAGCAGTCGCTTACTTCTACCCACCATGATTATCATACCCATCCTTCTGTAACACATCACTTTCTCAACTACCCACACCAGAAATCCCCCTCAAATGTCATCACCTAACAAGAAATTACAGTATAACCGCTTTAAATTCAATAGTGGACCTTTGGGAAAGGCCGCTGCTTATCATAAAACAGTTTGAGGAGCATGAACTGATGGAATTCGTGTAATCTTTACACAGGGGATAAGAAACAACAACAACATGATTATCATGGCCTGTACCATGTGTACTAGGGATAATAGCAAGGGTTCAATGGCAGGTTTACCTCCATTGGCTACGGCCTCACACACCAGGTGACACATGGAGTGGACAATGGTTGCGCTGGAGGCACTGTCCATTCCACCAGACAGAGGCAGGAAGTAGCCGCCCTGGCGCGACCGGCGCAGATAGTCCCATAGCCAGCAGGCCGGGCCCAAGCTGGACACAAGATTCATTCCATTATAATCCCTCTATAGCCAACCCCAATGGAACTAAATCTATGTCCCCCTTGGCAGAGCTGATGACTGCTATAGGGCGCGTCCCCAGGTGGCGGATAGGGGAACGACCTTCAGATATGAAGGCCAGCTGCAAAACAAGCAGAATAACTCTGACAAATAAGCAGTCGCGGACCAACAGCAGCATTGTTAGAAGAGTAGACCTCTTCAAAAATCCTGACTTCAACTGACCCAGTTGATGGACCTCAGCAAGGGTCCCACTCCAGGGATACGGAGGAGCTGCGTCTGTACTCATGTTAGAGTCGGCAGCAAAGGCTTCCATGTTAGGAACGGCCTCAAACTACAGGCAAAGTCAGACTTTCACCAAAGTGTGCCTGGATCATGGTGCCATGATCAACGAAAGCTGCACCCTTACACCCCATTCCATGAGAAGCTTGAGGAGCATGAACTCATGGAATTCGTGTAATTTTTACACAAGGGGATAAGAAACAACAACAACAACAACAAATCTATGTCCAATAACTATGCTATTTAAATCAAACAAAACATCATGATCCTGGAAAGCTATCATCATTCTGAAAAAAAAAATGCTTTCAAATAGAGAGATGCCTCATAAAAATTTAGCCTAGCATTCTTGAAGCGTGCCACTGGCAAAAAAAAAAGGTAAACAACCATTATCAATTGCTTATCACTGGCTAAAAATGAAAGGTAGGGAACTGCTTATCTATGATACAAGGTGATAGAAAATGCTTTTGTTACATTTCAGATAGTGAAAAATAAAAATGGAGTCTCCTTCTTCCTTATCTCCACTCAAACATTAGGGTATCTAGTTGTGACCCTTGATGGTGTCTGTTTGACAACCATCATGATTGGGTGAAGTAGAATGAGTCTACCTTTGTCATTAAGACTGGGAACACTACTCAGTGGCAGGCCACTGACCTAGCTGAAAATGGAGAGTGTATTCAATAAATATCCCTTTCAATTAATCTTCAAAGTCATAATCAGAATCTAGAACCTTTTATCAACAACTCCTGTGAGAGTTTTGGAAGCAAAGAATTCTGTGAGTGGTTGTATAAAGGATTTCCTACCAAGGTGGTTATCCAGAGAAGAAAAAAAAAAGGCTGTAAAGTATTGGAGCAAGGTCTGGGGAGTATGGTGGATGGCAGTGTGCTTACATGCCAAGTATATTCCCCTGAGGAGAGTGACAGTGAATCACTAAAACGTCGGGATTAATAATTGGTTGATGTGGCTATATTTTTTTCCAAGCCAACTTCCACAACTAAAAAATAATATTTGAAATTTTGTGTATGGTTTCATGTGTGGTTGTTGCAAAGAAGCAGTATACCCTTTCAATTAACCAGTGCTCCTAACTACTTCAGTTACAACATGTTACAACTGCATTTGCTGGTACCAAGCCCGGATGAGAAAGGAGGAGGAGGAGCAGTAACAAGCTCACTAAAAAAACCTGGGCTCAGCTGGCCTGGCTGATAGTACCCTGTAAAGGCTTCTAATCCAGGGATACAAGATGAGCAGCGTTTGTACTCCATGTTAGGAGTGGCTGCACATGGCGTCTGTTCCTCATGTCAGAGGCGGCCATTTCTTTTGGAGCTAAGTCTGCCTGCCACTGAGTAGTGTTCCCAGTCTTAATGACAAAGGTAGATGTATTCTACTTCATCCAATCATGATGGTTGTCAACAGACACCATCAACAAGCTTTACAAGCTTGACACCCTAATATGATTGAGTGGAGATAAAGAAAGAAGACTTCAGTTTTGTACACATGTTGCAATTGCTGAGTACAGAATGGCAGTGGTGTATTAGTAGCAGCTTGTATTGCATCACTTGATAACTTGCCTGAAAGGCACCATGAATGATCTTATGTGTATCTTCTTCTTCTTTCTTATCTCCACTCAATCATATTAGGGTTTCAAACTTGTAAAGCCAACAGTCATGATTGAATGAAGTGAAATGCGTCTGCCTTTGTCATTAAGACTGGGAGCACTACTCAGTGGCAGGCCGACTTAGCTCCAAAAGAAATGGTCGCCTCTGACATGAGGAACAGACGCCATGTGCAGCCACTCCTAACATGGAGTACAAACTCATCCTGTATCCCTGGATCAGGAGCCCTTACAGGGTACTATCAGCCAGGCCAGCTGAGCCCAGATTTTTTAGTGAGGTTGTTACTGCTCCCCCTCCTCCTTTTTCATCTGGGCTTGGGATTGGCAAAGGCGGAGTTCTTATGTGTAATGTAAAGGAACCTATCAGATTGAAGTGTCCTACACACATATGAGGGTTGAGACCATACCTGATCTCTTCCTCAGCAGTATGGTAGGTCCAGGGAATGGGTTGGTAGCTGGGCAGGTGGATGTCAGAGTCCTGGGAGAGGGCAAAGTCTACATTCACTCTGGGGTAGGGCTCCGTTGCTGCAGCCTGCACATGTGGCAACACTCTATGGGCTTAAATTGACTTGGAATTCTTTGTTAAACCAAAAGTCATCAAAGAATCAATATAAACAAAATAACTAGGATACACAGTATTCAACTAGACACATGCCTGATAAAAATTTAGCCTAGCATTCCTATGAATACACACATAGTTATTTGTCATCAAAAATCTATTGGTGTTTGAAGCGTGCCAATGGCAAAAAAAAAAGGGTAAACAATCACTTATCAATTGCTTATCACTGGCTAAAAAGGAAAGGTAGGTAACTGCTTATCTATGATACAAGGTGATAGAAAATGCTCTTGTTACATTTAAGCAGTGTGATTAGATATCTAAGCTGTGGGTGAACCTTTTTTTTTTGCTTATCCCTAGTACACGTGGTACAGGCCATGATAATCATGGTGGGTAGAGGAGTAGGTGAACCTGACACCCAGGACCAGAACCTATGAGGGAGACCACAGTTAAATATATAGGATTTGCTCCTCTCAATTCTCATCTTCCTCATAAGTCTTACAACAAGGTAACAATCTCCTCAAGTGACTTGTTAATAATATAAATTGCTAATACTAATCCCAAGCCAAATGATGCCAACATGATACATTAGCGTGCCACCTGTTATAAGAAATTTAAACCATTTTTGATGCATATATGTAATATCAAAAGTTATTTACTGTAATATTTGATGTATTACACTGTAGAATCCTGTCGACTCACTGTAACGTTGGTACAATACCTTTTTGGAGATGTGGTGAGTTGTTGATTGATCGATTGAATTGTGGTGGGCGCAGTCGTTTGGCTGAAGTGACAAGGTGTTCTCACAGGGAAAAATAACGAAGGACACAGGATTTGGATTGGAAAAGGCTAGCGATCTAGGGAGAAAGGGGTTGAAGCTATTTGGCGGAGTTGGCTATTAACTATGGCTGTTCACATTATTGAGGATGGGACTTATCTGATCGTTGAGGGTGGTGGCTGGCTCCTAACCGGTTCCTTGGTCGGTCCAGGTGCTAACTCGATGCTGTCCAGGTCCCAACTAACTAAACTCAGTTCCCGATTTAACACGAAAACTATTCAGGGCTCTGATAGGCTGTTGGTTGTCTCGTGGAAGCTTTCCATTGGTTCCTAGCTAATCTTCCTATACTCTGATTGGGTCTTTGCTAGTCTTTTGTTCTGGACTTGTTCTGACATGATCCCGGAAATACTAGGTTCTTGAACCCAGTTTTATGAGTTCCTGGATAATAAAACCTGCTAATGATTGCTTCCTCTTTGATGGCCTTTCTCTCCCAGATTTCTAAGCCTTGTCTTTATTAAAATCTTTAGATTATACATTGCATACATATTGTGGTGGGATTACATCCAGTTATGTACAAATTATGACATATATAGAATTCTTTTAAAAATTAAATAATTTTCAACTACCCTTACTGTAATGATAATTTAATGGGAAGACCTGGCTCATTAGTGGGGAATTCTTTCAGCAGTTTCACCAGTTTAACCTGTTGTGTTTCTTATCCCCTTGTGCAAAGATTACACAAATTCCATGAGTACATGCTCCTCGAGCTGTTTTATGATAAAAGGCAGTATCTCCCAAAGGTCCTGTTTAGAACATCTAATGCAAGCCAAAATGTGTTCTGGAGTTGCAGGTGGCAAGCTACATTTTGGGTAAGTGGGGTAGATTTTGTTACGAATTCCATTTTAATCTACCAAATGATGTTACTTCGAGGAACTATACTTTGAAGAGTTATACTAAGTTGGATAACTAATCCCCCAAGTACAGGTTATGATAATCATGATGGGTAGCAATATTACAAAAAGCCAAAAACAAAAGAGTCACCTTGAAGCACCGGCTGCGGATGCTATTGCGGTAGCAGCGAATGTCCTCCAAGTCCAGCGTTGCCGTAATGACCTCCTGCAAACCCCAACATGGATGATTCAACCAACACTCTCATGTGAGGAGGTCCTCATCTAAACATTTTCATTAACTCCGCCCTTGCCAGTCCCAAGCCTGGTTGAAAAAGGAGGAGGGGGAGCAGTAACAAGCTCACTAAAAAAACCTGGGCTCAGCTGGCCCTGCTGATAGTACCCTGTGAGGGCTCCTAATCCAGGGATACAGAATGAGCAGTGTCTGTACTCCATGTTAGGAGCGGCTGCACATGGCGTCTGTTCCTCATGTCAGAGGTGGTCATTTCATATTGGAGCTAAGTCGGCCTGCCGCTAAGTAGTGCTCCCAGTCTTGATGACAAAGGCAGACGCATTCTACTTCACCCAGTGTGGAGATAAGAAAGAAGAAGAGACATTTTCATTGAATGGAGGCATTATAGAAGTCAATTAAAATTATTAAGGTACGCGATTTGGATTATAGGTTTTAAAAAATAAAAGGTAACAAGACCGAATCTCCAAATTATTGAAATGTTTGTGACATTGCAGTAAGAGCATTGTTACCATTATCAGACAAAAGTACTGAAACAATCATCATTCGTTGATCCCGAAATGCATGGTATTGATGGAGACCGACTGACAATCTTCCATCAAACTCTACAGCAATGGCAGAGGCGCTATGTACATAACATTGTTTAATTAAAAGCGGGAGCAATCTCTCAAAATATTTTGAGATTTTTTTTTTCTTTACAGATCGAGGTACGCCCTTTTATATAATACTAGACGTATGACCCGGCTTCGCCCGAGAATTCCCCCGATTGCAATTTCCTTCATACTGAAAGTACATCAATAATAAATATTAGAAGTGCCATAGAATAGCAATACAGAAGTAACACATAAACTACAGGAAAAAAGTGTGTGTGATGGCAAAAATTGTATTATATTAGTGTTTAGGTATTTGATTTAATTAATATAGTTGATATTATAATATATAATTATATTATCTCTATATATATAAAAGTCAATGTCTGTCTGTTTCGCGATAAACTCAAAACTACTGAACCAATTGGTACCAAATTTTGCATGTCGCTTTTTATAAACCTGAGGAAAATTTTCGGCTACATTTTGATTAGTATTTTTGGCTATTTCTTTTTTTCATTTGAAGAACTTTTTTTTTACGCTGAGTAATCCGGAATGGAATGAATACCCAAATACGGCCATTTTTTATAAGCATCGATGGTTCAATGGTAGAATGCTCGCCTGCCACGCGGGCGGCCCGGGTTCGATTCCCGGCCGATGCATTTTTTTTACAATTTTTAAAACTCATTTATATTATATTAATATATATAGTCACGACCGTCTTTCCACCGTCAATCATGTCACGGATGCGCGCGCATCATCATTATGATCATTATCATTATCTAATGATAATAATAATAATTATTATTATTATTATATTATTTTTATTATTATTATTAATATATATAGTCACGACCGTCTTTCCTCAATTCCTCATTTCACGGATGCGCGCGCATCATCATTATCTTCTATAGAAGCTTCTATCTTTATAATTATGTATATTTACAAAAAGTCAATTCGCTCGCGCCTCTAGCGGCTAAAATGAGGGGTAATACCAGCTGACCTTATGTACATGTAAAGTTTGGAGCGGGACGTTTCACAAGAGTGACATCCACGGCTCCAATTTATAATTGTAACAAATAGTATTGGAATAAAAACATTCAATCGGGTAAAACACGGGCGTTGCCCGGGTCATTCGTATAATATAGTCACGACCGTCTTTCCTCAATTCCTCATCGCTGTCACGGATGGTCCTATTGGTTCGCTACGATGGCGCCGCCATTGCGCGAGACACTTTGTTTTTGACTTTGCCCCCCCCCCCCCCACTCGCTTTTTGGTTTTTGTAACTATTGTGTTGGAGCGGGTCGCTCCTTTAATAAATGCATATATTAGTTAATAACTAAATGGAATCCTCTCTTTCTTTTTCCCAGTAAGAGACGCCTACGGAAGCCAACAGTACATAGACAGATAAAGCACATAGACTATAGTTATTAACTAATATATGTCATAATTTGTATATAATTAAATGCAACCCCGACCCACTATGTATGTACCATGTATGATTCTCAAAGACTTAATAAAGAACAAGGTAACTGGAGGAAAGAAAGTAACAAAAGATATAGGAAGTAAGACTAAAGCTGGCACGACTATTTTGGCACCCCTGTGTCAACATTGCAGGGGCAGAGACCGGACGTCTCTAGTGACCGCAGAAGTTATTTTAGCCAAGATGCACTCAATACTTCCGGCAAAAACAGGACGTATCTAATATCCGTCGAAGCTATAAGCGTCAAGCCACCCAACACTTCCTGGCGAAATCGGATATATCAAGCAGGCCACATCTTTCATCAAGGAGAGCCGCGGGCCAATCAAAAGACCGCACCTTAAGTAGGTCAACCAATAGGACAAGATCATGTGACATCTCTCGACCAATCAGAGAGACACTGAAGCTTGGTGTTAAATCGAAAAGCAAGAAATGTTAGTTACGCTTTGGCTCCCAAGGAGGTGACATCGGCTCTAGACCTCTCCCCCTCTGCTCATCCCACAGCTAAGTACAATCACCGCCATGTGATCAGTTAATTAATAAGTCAAATCGCTCAGCTCTTATCAAGCTTTCTTTCCTCCAACCCGTTGCCTTTATTTTCAAACTCAATCACGTGTCCTGATTATTCCTAACTGTATGCTGCAACTTCCACTCAAACGGCTGCGCTTCAACCAAATCTCACCATTCGCATCCAACAATAAGAAACCCCGCAACGATATTGCCACAGAACGGTTAAGTCGACAGGATAAAGATTATGGAGCTTAATCAGGATCAAGATGGAAATTAGCCCAGACACCAGCAAATCAAAAGGCAATGACAAAACCAGCGAGAAAGAAGCGGGCAAGAAGAGAGGCGACCAGGCGCCTTCTAGCGGCCATCATATGGCAAATGACCGTGGCCCTCCGACGTGTCAACGCCCCACAAAGTGAGACGGAATTCCGGAGCACCATTCCCCGGGGAGGACGACGGACACAATCCCCGCCAACCCCAGGCGAGTGTCACCAAGACCGGACACCGACCTCCGAGGAGTCATCCACCGCCATGCCGTACACAGTCCCCGAAACCAACCCCCGCGACCCGGGACAGCCCAAACGATCCCAAAATGATCTTCCAGTACCGGACTTTACTTCAATTTCGCGGACGGTGCGAGCAGTCCCGAGCCCCAAGCCAACCACTCCAAACCAAGGCGTCCCAAAGGAGACCTGTTGAACTGAGGTAGGCACCCACCCTATGCCGTCAAGGAATTGACTTTGAACTTCTATCTAACCTACCTACCCCTTTAACCATATCTAACCTTTGTACTCAATGAATGCACGCATGGGCTAGACCAAACCTGTCCGAAAGGACTTGCACTGCAATCAAATTTGTCACACAGGACAACCCTTACCTGCATTCATTGACCCCACCACCATGTTTATCACTCAACCCAATTATCAGTACTATATGCCCTCAAATACAAGCCACAACGGTTTCAACCCTCACCATGCCAAAAAAAAAAAAAAAAAAAACGTATCAGTACAGCTCACACACTTACCACACAAAATCTATGCATGACCATACGACGCCACGCCATAAAAATGTACCTCACAACAATCCCACAAACGTATTTAGCAACAATCACAACATTCGCAACAACAATACACCGACAACATCCATCCAAAGGACGGTTTTCACGCTAGCAAACACGCACAACCCGCCCAACAAGCACGACACTCGCGCCAAAAGACGACAACCACAAACAAACGCATGCACCGTCGTTAGTAACAATCATCTCGTCTACCCAAAACACTAAAAAATGTTCACCTTAAAAGGTACCATATACTCTAACAATAGAAATTTCGATATATGACTTTAATAAATTTGTTGTTCATAGTGAGAACAGGTAAAATTTTGTACAAACAAGGATTTCGCGTGACACCTTTTCATTCACAATTTTTTTTTTTCGATTCGTGTCACAGGTCACCCACAAAACTTTTTCACTTCAGGCCACAGACGCCTTTCACCAAGCCTGTGACACGTCTCTCACTCAAAGCGTGTTCACGTCGTAAGCCTCATTTTTCACTCAATTCCACCCTAATGCCACTGAATAGCATTTTTTACTAAAGTCACAACGACCATTCGATTTAATAAATGGATACAACGTCCGGATTTTCAAAATACAAATAACGTCGAACTTACACCAACTTATCTCTTCACAATGTATTGGCAGACCATAACACATGACACAAGACATCGTCAAACAAGTAAAACCCACAAACAAAACAAAATTTCGCACACCAAACATATCACACACGCACACAAAACAAACATTTACAAGACAAAAACACTTATGACCAACGACACAAGCAACCACATTTCGAAGTAGGTGATCTAGTATTAGTAAAATTATATCACCACCCAAATACAGGGAAACTCGCGCCATATTTCACAGGACCTCACACAATATTAGAAATTATTTCACCAAATGTGGTCCGCATAGATCGACCAAATCAACCACTTCAAAGAGACACTGACACAATCCACGTCAACAAACTTAAACTGTATACAGAAAAAATCCATTATACATCACCACCCGCCGTTAACACCTATCATATAAAACACAACCCCAATTACACGTTCCCTTTCAAACATTTAACACCCGAATTATTCCCAACAGAGTCATTAAGGTTCAAACCCACCAGCAGCGAACCTTTCAGGCATTTAGACCCTGCCATTTTTGCAACAAGACGATTTACATCACTCTTCCCCGACGTTAAAAACTGCAAACCTGACAACCAGCTCAATCATATCACACCACTCCCTAAAGATATCAAACAGGAGAACTGCGAACCTACCAATCATTCAAACTCTACAATTCATAAGGTTCAAGCGAATATTTCAGAGTCCCCAGTTACAAAAAGGTGGACGAACATGGGGCAATATCCTATATTTCATCTGATTCTTATCCTTTGTTTGTTACTTCTGCCATACAACTGTATCCCAATTTTAGTCATCAATTACTTGTTTATCTATGCTATGCCCGATCAGAAAATCTTCGAACTACAAGAGGTAGTTTTTAATTTAGGACAAGCATTTTTTAATTTTGGACAAACAGTTTTTCATTGTGGACAAACAATTCTTCATTGTGGACAAGCAATTCTTCATTGTGGACAAGTATTTATAAAACTTCTCATAATTTTAGGAACCATCTTCGCAGAAAATCTAAATAAACTCCGAAGAGATAGCAGTAACTGAAAAGATAACCAACCAGTGTCGGAGAAATCACGCTCCAAAAACAAGCCCTGAGCCGCACCAAAAATAAATAGACGGCAGGAAATGAGATTTGAAACACCACGACAGGAAGTATAGTCCACGGAGGTTAAATTCGGCCTCTGTAAACAAAGCGGAGCGCCTTCGTCCGATCTCCAATTTCCCTCCCTCTCGTTTGCCCGACACACCCCACTTCCGTATCTCTAATTACAATGAGAAGATCCCCTATTGAGGTCGACTGGGAACCTCACTATGCCACCGGTTTTGATTCCAGTTCGAGTCTACATATCGATTTTTACCAACCAATTACACATCCACGAAACAACACCTAGAACTAGCTCACACATCTCTTACACAACCGACTTCTAACATTTTTCACAACACACACACAAAGACAAAAAATTACACATAAAGGTTATATAGATTTCCATGTCCCCTGTACACACAGCATAAACGCACTTGAGGGCTAGAATCACGTTTTTCACCTAAGTGTCACTACAGATGAGACAAAAAATTTATAGGGCATAATTGAACAAGTAAAACATTTATAGGGCAAAATGGAGCAATCAATACATGTAGATCAGGGCATGTAGATACCAAAGGGTTCCAACCAATACACCTTATTTTTCATATCAATCATTTTCATTATTTTCTCTCAATTAAAATTTAAATATTTAATCAATTTATCAATTTATTCAACTTATTACCACTTTTAATCATTAATTATCATTTTTTTTCCAATTAGTTATATTATCATTTTCATTTATCAATTATCATTCTACTTACCACTTGATTTATATTACCACAACTCAATTATCAACGAAAACTCACTGACTTTCGATTAATCTAAAAACATTAAATCACCCTTTGTTGTTGAAATCTTTTTATTTTTCATTTTTCTTTTTTCCAAGCACTCTACTTTGATTTCGCTCAAAAAACTTTTATTTTATTTTTATTTTTGATTTCTCAAAAGACCTAATAGAATTCCCTCGGTCTCCATTCCCAATTCCGAGCTAGAATATAATTAGGCATTTTTCCTTTTTTTTTTCACCACGCACCAAGCATTCACTTTGATTTCTTCCAACTTTTTATTTTTATTTTACTTTGATTTCTCAAAAGACCTTATGAAATTTCCTCGAATTCCTTTCCAAAATTCAAGCAAAAAAGTAATTAGGCATTTTTCCTTTTTTTCTCACCACGCACCAAGCATTCACTTTGATTTCTTCCAACTTTTTATTTTTTTTATTTTTGATTTCTCAAAAGACCTAATAGAATTCCTTCGATTTCATTCCCAATTTCGAGCTAGAATATGGTTAGGCATTTTTCTTTTTTTTTTTCTCACCATTCAACCAAACACATTCAATTTTGAGTTCATTCAACTATTTTTATATTATTTTTATTTTGATTTCAAAGCCTAAATAGAACCCCCTCGAATTCATTTCTTAACTCGAATAGAATTCGTTTAGGCGCATTTTCTTTTCTTTTAATCCACTATATACCATAACATTCCTTGATTTCTTACAATTAAAAATTTTTGATTTCTATTAATTATACTCAACCTATATCATCAACACCATTCTATTTTACTTTTATATTACCAGCAATGTTTGTATATAGCCCCTCCATACCCACAACTAATTTTCCCACAAAATTATTTTTCACTTTACAGAATTCTCTCAGGCTAACCCCTTCTTGAATTCTTCACATGTAGGGGGCGCATCTGTCATAATTTGTATATAATTAAATGCAACCCCGACCCACTATGTATGTACCATGTATGATTCTCAAAGACTTAATAAAGAACAAGGTAACTGGAGGAAAGAAAGTAACAAAAGATATAGGAAGTAAGACTAAAGCTGGCACGACTATTTTGGCACCCCTGTGTCAACATTGCAGGGGCAGAGACCGGACGTCTCTAGTGACCGCAGAAGTTATTTTAGCCAAGATGCACTCAATACTTCCGGCAAAAACAGGACGTATCTAATATCCGTCGAAGCTATAAGCGTCAAGCCACCCAACACTTCCTGGCGAAATCGGATATATCAAGCAGGCCACATCTTTCATCAAGGAGAGCCGCGGGCCAATCAAAAGACCGCACCTTAAGTAGGTCAACCAATAGGACAAGATCATGTGACATCTCTCGACCAATCAGAGAGACACTGAAGCTTGGTGTTAAATCGAAAAGCAAGAAATGTTAGTTACGCTTTGGCTCCCAAGGAGGTGACATCGGCTCTAGACCTCTCCCCCTCTGCTCATCCCACAGCTAAGTACAATCACCGCCATGTGATCAGTTAATTAATAAGTCAAATCGCTCAGCTCTTATCAAGCTTTCTTTCCTCCAACCCGTTGCCTTTATTTTCAAACTCAATCACGTGTCCTGATTATTCCTAACTGTATGCTGCAACTTCCACTCAAACGGCTGCGCTTCAACCAAATCTCACCATTCGCATCCAACAATAAGAAACCCCGCAACGATATTGCCACATATATGCATTTACTTAAGGCGCCAATTTATAATTGTAACAAATAGTATTTGAATAAAAACATTCAATCGTGTAAAACACGGGCGTTAATGATCCAACAGGTCCACGTGTCTAAATTAAAACACGGGCGTTGCCCGGGTCATTCGGCTAGTATAATATAAATATATATTATTATATCAACTATATTAATTAAATCAAATACCTAAACACTAATATAATACAATTTTTGCCATCACACACACTTTTTTCCTGTAGTTTATGTGTTACTTCTGTATTGCTATTCTATGGCACTTCTAATATTTATTATTGATGTACTTTCAGTATGAAGGAAATTGCAATCGGGGGAATTCTCGGGCGAAGCCTGGTCATACGTCTAGTATATAATATAAATGAGTTTTAAAAATTGTAAAAAAAAAATGCATCGGCCGGGAATCGAACCCGGGCCGCCCGCGTGGCAGGCGAGCATTCTACCACTGAACCACCGATGCTTATAAAAAATGGCCATATTTGGGTATTCATTCCATTCCGGATTACTCCGCGTAAAAAAAAGTTCTTCAAATGAAAAAAAGAAATAGCCAAAAATACTAATCAAAATGTAGCCGAAAATTTTCCTCAGGTTTATAAAAAGCGACATGCAAAATTTGGTACCAATTGGTTCAGTAGTTTTTGTGTTTATCGCGAAACAGACAGACATTGACTTTTATATATACAGAGATTTTAATTAGTTTTGTATTATAATCATCATTTTATAAATTTCCCATTATCGTTACCTAAATAGTGCAGACTGTCCACTTTTATGCTCATTGACAAAATATCAATTGTCTTGGAAGGATTTCAATGCCAGCCAGACAAAGGTAGATAATAGTGCGGACTGTGGACTTTTACATGCATTGACAAGATGTCACTAAAACTGTGTTAATTGTCAAATGTCTAGGAAGGATTTCACTGCCAGCCAGACAAAGGTAGATACAACAGTGTGTAGATAGCAACCTACCACTTCTTCCAGAGCAAACTGCCGGGTGCGAGCTACAAGATCCCCATTGATGGAGATCTGGGAGCATCCCTGGTAGTAGACCCTCTCTCCATCACAGCCTCGCAGATTGGAGAAGACGTAGATGCCACCACTCTGTCCCACACAGTAATGTCCTGGCGTTGGCTCTCTTCAATTGAGATACTTCCCACACTTTAGAACCAATAAATGATAGGACAACAGACAATTTTTTGCTTTCCCATCAATCACTATATGTATATTGGGGGGTCATTAGAAGGGTGGTCTAAACTGTTGGTTTTCGAACGCTACGACCCGGGATTGAATTTGACACTTTTACAATTTTTCTAATTAAAAAAAAAAAAATGCTCCAATGGCATCTGATTCTTGCAAAAGACCAACCCTACTAGCGAGTGCAAGTAACCAATGGGGTTCTGGCACATTTGTAAGTGCAAATAATTTAAACTGCTCACATATATAGACATGTTGTGCACTTGTTTGACAATTTTACCGCAAATGTTTCTTTTGAAGGAAAAATCTAAATTTATTTTAAGGAGAAATAACGATTATTTCTATCCTTAGGGATGAAGTATGAAAGGATGAATTATGAAGAGTAATGATAAACGGAAAAATAAAGTGTCCAGAGATGAGAAAGATGGGAGGTATGTAGGGTTGTCACCTTGGCTGTGGCAGATGTAACCAGGTCAGCGACGGTGTACATCTTGCGGAGAACATGGTAAGAGCCGCTGCTATTGAAGATGATCTCAGCACCGTCGAGTGCTTGTCCCACATGGGTGCTGCTCATCCACGTCATCCAAACTTTACAACCAACAACACATGACAAACAATTCTCATGACAAAAGTATCATTTAACCTTACAAATGAATTTTGAAATAAAATGAAATAATAAGAAATGCAGCGTTTGTACTCCATGTTAGGAGCGACTGCACATGGTGTCTGTTCCTCATGTCAGAGGAGGACATTTCATTTTGGAGCTAAGTCGGCCTGCCGCTGTGTTGAAAAGTGACTCGCACCTCGGCTGTCGCTTAGCAACGGCCACTTCCCCCAGACATTACGTAACTGTATATAGGTTTCAGATTTGCTTGCTTGTTGACTGCCACCGCTTACTTCTTTTAACTCTCTATTGTTTGTCATCTAAATATAATCTTTTGATAATTAAACGATACTTTCTGAGATCCAACCTCTGTTTTATTCTTACATGGCAGCAGAGCTTGGTTGGTATCAAATATTTTTGTTTATCTAAGCTGAAATTCGTTTGCTTGCTCAAGATGACAACTGAACTTCCACAAATTCAAAATTTCAACGGCGATAATTTTCATCTATGGAGATTTCAAATGAAGATTATTCTAGAAGCAAAAGATCTTCTCAGTATAACTGATGGCTCTGAGGTAAAACCTGAAATAGAGGATATTGCAAAATTCTCTAACTGGAAAAAGAAATATGCAGAATCCAAAATGCTGATCACTACTGCTCTAGAGTTTAAATATCTTCAACAGATTGTTAATTGCCAGACTTCAGCAGAAATGTGGAAGAAATTATCAACAATATATGAACTGAAATCTGAAACAAACAAATATTTGCTGCAACAAAGATTTTTCGAATATAAAATGAATCCAAATGATAACATTGCTACTCATATTTCCAAAGTTGAAACTCTGGCACAACAAATGAAAGATCTAGGTGAGCCAATCTCTGATGTTGCCCTAATTACAAAGATAATTTGCAGCTTGCCTGATAAATACAAGAATTTCATAACAGCATGGGATTCAGTTTCATCAGAAGAAAAGACACTAGAAAACTTGACGGCAAGATTACTGAAAGAAGAAAGCTTACAGGATCATTGGGATTCTTCAGGAAATTCTAAACCAGATAATGCCTTGATGACTTTTTCAAAGTTCAACAGAAATTCAACAGCTTCCAACAAACAACAGCAGCATCAACAATCCATTAAAGATAAAAAGAAGAACACACACTGTGGATATTGCAAGAAGAAAGGACATTGGTGGAAAGAATGCTATAAAAGAAAGGAAGAACAAAAAGGACAACAGCCAAGTTCTTCATCCAGAGATGATAGCTGTGCTTTTTCAGCTGAGACAAGTGCCTTCCTCGCTGAAACAAAGGATTCCTGGATTGCAGATTCTGGAGCAACGGATCACATGACTTTCAGAAGAGAATGGTTCTCTACGTTCGAAGAAATACCAGAAGGTGTTCATCCTGTGTGCCTTGGAGATGGAAAGAAGATCTATGCAAAAGGTAAGGGAAATATTGATATTCTCTCTTATGTTGATAGTCAGAAAATTAATGCAACTCTTTTGGATGTTCTCTATGTACCTGAATTGGAGACTAATCTTTTCTCAATATCTACTGCAACAAAACATGGTTTGACGCTCATTTGTAAAGGAAATCAGATAAAATTGACTAAAAATTCGAAAGTGCTAGTTACTGGAATAAAGGACAATTCAAATCTTTATAGAATTTTTATTAAAGCAAAGCAATCTTCACAAACTCATGTTGCTCAGTTAAGTCTAGATATATGGCATCAAAGAATGGGTCATGTAAATCCTATAAAATTAACCCAAATGTTTGAAAATAATGTTTTTGAAGACGACATTAAAATTAGAGAAAAGCCTGATTCTTTACTATGTGAAGCATGCATCTATGGAAAACAAAATAGAAAGGTTTTTCACGCGTCAACAAGTCCAAATTCGACCTATCCAGGAGAGCTGATCTATTCAGATGTTTGTGGACCAATGAGTAAAAGATCACCAGGTGGATCATTATATTTTGTATCATTCAAGGATGATTTTTCAAGATTTAGAGTGGCCTATTTCATTAGGCATAAATCAGATGTTCTTGAGAAATTTAAAGAATTTGTAAAAAGGGTTAGGACTGAAACTGGAAATAAAATAAAAAGATTCAGAACAGATAATGGCACAGAATTCTTAAATAAGAATTTTTCTGATTATCTAAAATCTCTAGGAATTGTTCATGAACTCACTGCTCCATATACCCCAGAACAGAATGGAATTGCTGAAAGAGATAACAGAACAATAGTTGAATCAGCTAGATGCTTGTTACATGGAAGAAAAATGCCGCTTGAACTGTGGGCTGAAGCCGTAAACACAGCAGTCTATCTCTTAAATAGATGTACTACTAAAGTATTGGGAAATTCTACACCTTATGAAATATGGTACAAGAGAAAACCCTCCATCTTACATTTGAAAACTTTTGGATGTAACGCTTATGTGCATATACCAAAAGATAACAGAAAGAAATTAGACAAAAAGAGTATTCGTACATTTTTTGTTGGATATACTGAAACTAACAAAAATTATAGAATGTGGGATCCTATTGCTAGAAAAATTATCATAAGCAGAGATGTAATATTTACTGAAGCTAATACATCAGAAAATATTCAGGATAACCAACAAGAGCAGGTAACTATATACAGTGAAGAAAGTGTTGATAACACAAATACCAGTTCCAAACCAGAAGAATCATGTCGATACCCTCTCAGGAATAGAATCAGAGAAAATGAACAAACATCAACCAGCTGTACAAGAGCTATTTCATATGCTTGTTATGTCCATGACCAAGAACCATTGAACTATGAAGATGCAATTGTAGGACAAAACTCAAAACAGTGGAAACTAGTTATGGACGATGAATTCAATTCCTTGATGAAAAATCAAACATGGACGTATGTGACACTACCATCAGACAGAAAAGCTATTGCATGCAAGTGGGTATACAAAATAAAGCAAAATGCAGATGGATCAAATAAAATGTTTAAGGCTAGACTAGTTGCGAAAGGTTATTCACAAAAACCAGGACTTGATTATGGTGAAACTTTTTCTCCAGTAGTAAAATTCGATTCAATTAGAACAATCTTATCACTTTGTGCATCACTTGATATGGAAATGATTCAGTTAGATGTAAAATCTGCCTTCTTGAATGGTGATTTGGAAGAAGAACTTTACATGGAACAACCCCAAGGTTATGAAAACCCAGATTTTCCAAATCATGTTTGCTCTCTTCAGAAAAGCATCTATGGTCTTAAGCAATCCCCCAGAATGTGGAACAAGAAATTTCATGAGTTTTTAATTAAGTTTGATCTCAAACCTAGCATATCAGATTCATGTGTCTATACAATGAAATGTAAACAGGCTTACATATTACTTGCAATATATGTAGATGATTGCTTAATCTGCAGTGTAAATAAACAACATTTAGATGATATAGTACAGTACTTAAATTCCAATTTTGAAATAAAAACTTTTACTGCCGATTATTTCCTTGGCCTACAAATATATCGAGATAGAACAACTAAAATGTTATTTCTGCATCAAGCCTCATACATTGAAAGAACACTTGAACATTACAACCTTCTTTATATTAAGTTACAATCTGTACCTTCTGATCCTTACTCAAAACTAACAAAAGAGATGTGCCCAAAGGATGATCAGGAAATTGAAGAAATGAACAAGATTCCATACAGACAGACAATTGGTAGTTTAATGTACCTCATGACTGGAACTAGACCTGATATTTCCTATGCAGTCAGCAGGGTTAGCCAATTTATGAACAACCCAGGACCTTCACATTGGACCGCAGTAAAGAAAATATTTGGATACTTAAAAGCTACGAAAAACATCGGTATTTGTTTTGGTGGGAGTTCCTGCACTTCAACCCTGATAGGTTTTTCCGATGCTGATTTTGCTGCAGACATATTTACGAAAGCTCTACCTCCAGAAAGGCATAAAATAAAAGACTAAGGAGCCAACTTGGACTGTTTGAAACAACGGAGTGCTCGTCAGGTGGGAGTGTTGAAAAGTGACTCGCACCTCGGCTGTCGCTTAGCAACGGCCACTTCCCCCAGACATTACGTAACTGTATATAGGTTTCAGATTTGCTTGCTTGTTGACTGCCACCGCTTACTTCTTTTAACTCTCTATTGTTTGTCATCTAAATATAATCTTTTGATAATTAAACGATACTTTCTGAGACGCTGAGTAGTGCTCCCAGTCTTAATGACAAAGGCAGACACATTCTACTTCACCCAGTACCTTAATATGATTGAGTGGAGATAAGAAAGAAGAAGAAGAGTTAAGAAAAAGTTTGCTGCATATTTCTTAAATAAAGCTTACAAGCTGAAGTTTCTAGATACAAGAAAATAAGACCTAATCCAAATAAATTAATAATGTGTGATGTTTTGGCAACAGTTTTGTTACCATCATCAGACAAAAGAATAAATAGATTTTATTATTTCGTCTGATGATGGTAACAAAGCTGTTACCAAAACATCACACATTATTAATTTATTTGGATTAGGTCTTATTTTTTTTGTAGATATAATCTATAATCCAAGTTGTGCTTTATCAAGCTTAAGTTTCTTTAACAGATGACTAAGTAAAACAAGAATACTTGAAAGCTGGTTATTCCAGTATGCCTGTAGGAAAGCTCGAAAGTTGTAGAGACTTGTAGCTAATTTTTCTTAACAATTTTGTATTAATATAGTTTTTGTACATAAATATATATCAATCTTCCTGCAACTTTATATAGCCTTGTATCATAAACCTTTGTAGATATTTCGAATAAAGTGTAGTATGTGGGTCGGTGGAAGAATGGTTTAAACTGTTGGTTTTCGATCGCTACGACCCGGGTTTGATTCCTGCATTTGGCACTTTTTTTCTGATTGTAAAAAAAAATGCTTCAACAGTCCCAGATTCTTGCAAAAGTCCCACCCCACCAGCGAGTGCAAGTAACCCAAAAGGGGCTCTGGCACATTTGTAAGTGCAAAAGTCAAACTGCTTTTCACATGTGTAGACATGTGGTACACTTATAGTAAAAGCAGTCACCTACTTCTACCCACCTTGATTATCATGGCCTGTACCATGTGTACTAGAGATAAGCAAAAAAAAAAAGCAGTATGTAGGGTTTGCACGGGAGACATAAATCTATATATATATAAAATTGAATGTCTGTCTGTCTGTACTCTATAGATTCAAAAACCATACATCCAATTGCCGTGAAATTTTGGGATATTATTAGGTATATCACCGGAAAGGTTTTTGAAAAATAATTTCATGAATATCTTGAATATCCTTAGAGTTATTTGCAGATTTGTAGATCTAACTCGCAAGCAGCGCCCCCATTGTGACGATGATAACAAGTTTTCTTATCACTAAGTTTGTTATCTTAAATATTATTTATCAAAAGTAAGATTATCTCAGGATGACACGGCAATTTATTTGAGACAAGAATAATGATACAATTCCAAGGCGAAGATACTATTCCTTTAACTTCCAATTACCGAGGGAACCAATTAATATTGATTTTATTCAACTTATCGAGTATTTTTCAAGGGACCGGGAAAAAATGTTCACTAGATAAAACTATGATTTTCTAATGTAGAAAATTAGGAAAGACAAAATTCAGGATGACACGGCACACAGGGACCGGGAAAAAATGTTCACTTTATTGAGAGATTCAAATTTACGAGTTTCAAATTATCAAAATATATCTTTTTTTTTTTTATAAGTTTTTAGAGAATTGTTTTAACAAATGTTCGTTAGACAAACCTTTACTCGGGTAAAACCCCAGGCGAAGCCGGGTACGTCCGCTAGTTATTGTATAAAGAAGATATGTTCTTCCCTGATGGAAGCTTCATTTATTTATTTTTTATTATTATATATATTTTTTTGCTTATCCCTAGTACACGTGGTACAGGTCATGATAATCATGGTGGGTACAAGTTGGCGACTGCTTTTTACTATAAGTGCAAAACATGTCTACACATTCATTTATTTTATAATAAAGATATGTAAATATGCAATTAGGAACAAACAATCTAGAGAGTTTAACCCTGTTCAAACAACAACACTATAATTTACCTGCTGGGGTTCCAGAGCTCCTCACAGATCTCATAGCCCAGACAAGTGTCCACGGTGGAGATCAGGGCATCACCGAAGGGAACAGTTTTCTGGACACCACAGACATTCAGTACAGGATTCTAGAGGTGTGGGCAACTTGGACCAATACCCAAATATGTCAAGCCAAATTTTTACAGTTGCCAATTTTTTACTGGACACGGTAACTTTAGATCATATTTGTACAAAGTCAGAAAGACGGATTCGCCTAAATGCTCATGTGGTGCAGAAGAAGAAAATCCTGTACATATTCTAACGGACTGTCGACTTGTAGAGGACTTGAGAGTCAAAAATCAAATAAATATAAATCGTCTAAATCAAATAGTATAGTATAGTATATAGTTATATGCTGTAAATAGCTCTAAATTTCTGTTCTTATCTGTGATGTTCACTAATATTCATATTATAGGGTAATTAAATCGTTAACTAACTGACAAATATGTTAATAATTTTTATTTATAATAACTAAAATCATATTAATAATTACTGTAAATAAGCTCCCAAACTTGTGTATGCATGCAAATATCCAAGACGGATATCGCGTGCTTTGTAAATGATAATAAAATAAAAACTTGGACCAAACTTGGGGAAATGGAGCTAACTTAGGATACCTACAGGTCCTACTTAATCCTTCCTATCCCCTTTTTTCTCTTATCCTTAGTACATGTGTACAGGCCATGATGATCATGGTGGGTAGAAGAAGGTCACTGCTTTTACTGTAAGTGCACCACATGTCTACACATGTGAAAAGCAGTTTGACTTCCAATCCTTGGGACCTGTAGAATGAGATCTTCATCGGGCTCTATGCATGTCAACCCAACTTGTCTGATTCCTTAAGACAAGATGATACTCCTAATATGAGAGATAAAATGTGGCCTAGTTTACAATTGGTCATGCACAATTTATTGATTTTGTCTTATGTTACCTTATATTTCCAAACCATAATCCAAATTGTATGTACCTTATCATCTTTTTACTATAGTTGCAATGTCACCTTTTTTTATCTATAATTTCTTCTTAACTTCAAACCAATGCAATATACTCAATCCAATGCCAAGACTTAAACGCTACCTACATAGATGAGACAGGAAGATCGATACAAATTAGACAGAATGAACACAACAGAAATATCAGAACAAAAGACCAACGTTCTATGATCTATCAACATATTGCACAGACCAGTCACCAATTCAACATAACACAAACCAAATGTCACTACAAAAATATTAAGAACAAATTTCAAAGGTTAATTTTAAAATCTCTCATTTCTAATGGATATAACAGAGAGTATAAACAGGAAGATACCATCACAATACCTTAGATATCTCAGAAGAAATCAATAGATCTATTTTATAGGTTCTGGATGCCCTAAAAATGTAAATAGACATATTCCATAACATTGTTAAATTACATATCGATTTTAAAATTTCAGTTGTAAATATCCACGCTGCGCTCATATATATTTGTAAATATTTCTTGTAAGATATAGTCGATGTTTTATTAAGTCCGTTGAAGAGTGATTATCACTTGAAAGCTAGCGTTTTATAATAAAAAGAAACTCATTGTGAGAAATATATTTTGTAATTTTAAAACGTTTTTCACAATTTATCATGAATAATTTCTTCTACAGGACCTTTGGGAGAGGCCATTGCTTATCATAAAACAGCTTGAGAAGCATGAACTCATGGAATTTGTGTAATCTTTGCACAAGGGGATAAGAAACAACAACAACAATAATTTCTTCTGTTTGCAGGAACTAGAGATGTGAGGAGTCGAACTGCTTTTCACATGTGTAGACATGTGGGGTGCTTACAGTAAAATCAGTCGCTAACTACCCACCATGATTATCATGGCCTGTACCATGTGTACTAGGGATGAGCAAAAAAAAAAAGAGATATAAGAGAAGAAACACATATGTTACTGGTTGGATGTGTTCTGAGAAGCTCCGGGGATACCTTACAAGCAGACTTTACTAATTAATTATCAAAGAAGAGAAATATCCTTCTTGAGAGGTTTTGAAAAAAGGTGGGAGCTGGTGTTCTCTTATCAATAGCTGGGTAAAACCTTATCATTCAAACAATGAAAATGTAAGTGTTACCACTTGATTAGTTTGCTACAATCTCTGAGAACCACTTGTCTACATACTAGATAGATTGTTCTTCTTCCTTCCGTCTACAGACACTTCAGGAACACCAGCAAAATATAACTCTCTGAAAAATAATAAATAAAAAAAGTCAGTTGCTCTGGTATTTTAATCAAAAGAGGCATATTCTGATTACGTTCACATGAACTTTTTAGATTTTATCATTTTTATTATTTTTTATCTGCAAGAAAATAAGAAGACCTAATCCAAATAAATTAATAATGTGTTACGTTTCAGTAACAGCATTGTTACCATCATCAGAGAAAAGAATTAATTTATTTGGATTAGGTCTTCTTTTCTTGTACAGTAGAACCTCCCTTTAGCGGACACCCCGCTAGCAGACACCTCTCTACAAAGGACAGTTTTCATTTACAAAATTACCATTTTTACTATTTAGTAACTCTCCGGTAAGAGGACACCTCTCCCTAAAGGACTTTTTTGCTCTGCAATTAGGTGTTGTCCTTTACAGGGAAGTTCTACTATAGCTATAATCTATAATCCAAATTGTGCTTTATCATTATTATTTAAGCACAATTTGGATTATAGATTATAGCTACAAGAAATTTTCCCCCCATGTTTTGCGTATTTACACAAGTTTGGCCTTAAATACGCATTTCTTGATTTCTCAAGAAGCCTCTGGGATCAAAACATTTTTGGTCATAGAGGTAAAGGGACAGTAGAAGTTTGATATATGTATGAAAAAAACATTTGTGTTTAAATGTTTCCATTTGTTATATTTAAAAATTTGTATCACCAGCAGCAGACCACCCCAAGCAAGAAACAGGTAGAAGGATGATAAGGCACAATTTGGATTATTAATATATACAGTTATCAGAGTCATCAAGCAACAATTCTTAATAATCAATTCTGTCACCGTTTGCTTTTGTGAATGGAATAAATACCCAAATATGGCCATTTCTCATAACCATCGGTGGTTCAGTGGTAGAATGCTCGCCTGCCACGCGGGCGGCCCGGGTTCAATTCCCGGCCGATGCATTTTTTTTTTTACAATTTTTAAAACTCATTTATATATTATACAAGAATGACATCCACGGCGCCAATTTATAATTGTAACGAATAGTATTTGAATAAAAGCATTTAATCGGGTAAAACCCGGGCGTTGCCTGGGTCATTCGGCTAGTCTATATATATAAAAATGAATGTTTGTATGTTTGTTTGTCTGTGTCTTTGTTTGTATGACTCCTATACAAATTCGCAGTAGATCACTAATTCAAACCAAAATTTCCATACATAGGTAAAAAATAAAGAGGATGACGATAGGCTATTTTAAAATATATATAAATCATTTATTAAAACTATATATTCAAATTATTCAACTTAGCTCACGAGCAGTGCCCTCTAGAACACTCAGGCGGGCGGCGGCGGCGCGCGACGATTGGCTGCCGGCGCAGCACGTTACTTCCCTTCCCCCTGCCCCCCCCCCCCCCCCCCCCCCCCCGCCGAGTAAATGAGATCTCCCGGCTGACGGCCGGTTGAGCTCACGAACAGCGCCCTCTAGAACGCGTGACGATTTTGACGGCGCGGGGCGCTCCCAGTTGGACAGTTGCGCGGGGGCAGAGTGACCTCGCGGGTGCCCTCCGGGAACTACGTCCATCTTCCATATGTAATATACATTTAATCGTGTAAACACGGGCGTTGCCCGGGTCATTCGTCTACAAATTCTCAGTAGTTCACTAATTCAAATTTCATGTATGATTATCAGATACAAAATTATATCGGGAAAAATTCCAAAAAACAGAGACCACGGGTGAAACAGGGTACATTTAATAGGGTAAAACCCGGGCGTTGCCCGGGTCATTCGGCTAGTATATTATAAATACAAGGTAATAAGACCAAATAAATAACTAGTGTGTGATGTGTCAGTGTCAGTGTTGTTACCATCTTCAGACAAAAGTACTGAATGATAGGAAGATATTGTGAAAATTAGGAGAGAACTAATGGTCGCCAACATTCAAATTGACGACATGATTGATTGTGATGATAGAAGATTCAAGACCAAGAAATTTATGATCTGCTAGTACAGTATTAATTAAGAATATAGACTGGGTCTTTCTTTCTTTTCACTTTGAACAAAGTTGTGAGAGAAAGTGGGTTCAAGAGATGTCCTACCTGTTGTGTTATTTCTTGGATGATCCTGGGCACATAGAATTCCTCCACTGTGCGCGGCTTACGCCAAGGGGTGAACCATCTCGTCTCGCGGTAGTTCCCATCATCACACATGAGCAACTTGGGCCGGATCAACAGCAGTTTCCTATGTCACACATACAGACCATATGGATGTGCCCATTCTCTGGGAGAAAGACATTCATTTTATTACCCAAATGTCAATACATGTTGTTGTTGTTGTTGTCATGTCCAAAGAAGAGACTCAGATGTCTCCATGCATCTCCATCACAGCAGCAGCAATGTCCACTATCTTTCTGGGCATGAGAATATGTGAGTAGGTGTTAGTTCCACACCAGGACAGTTGTTGCATGCCCTAAAGGTTCTTGTGCCATCTGGATGTATTGCCATTCCTTTATAGTGTTTTGTTCCAAGTCTTGTTATAGTTTTTGTCATTTTTCTCTTAGAGTTTATTTCACATATTTGATCTTTTCTTTTTTTTTTTTGTTTAATTATCTTGTATTTTGCCAAAGCATCAACATCAAATACTGACATTTGTTCTTTCCTTTGACTCATCTTTCTGGCTTCCTTTGCTAATTCATCTGCCATTTCATTACCCCCGATCCCAACATGGGCAGGAATCCATTGTAGAATGCAGTTCTTCTCCAATGTTTCCAGTTGGGTAAGTAATGAGTATTTTCTGCGTGATTCTAGTATTGCCCTTCTGAATTGCTCATGTAATAATGGCTATAACAAACTATAACTATAGTCAACCACAAATACAGTCCCAATGTAGAGTTTGCTATAGAGGGGTTTCACTGTATCTATAAATTTTCAAATTGATTTAAATCTCTTGGACATTAATTAAATAATTAAAAAGGTTTCTGGAGATGTGAGTTTCTTTTTATTTTATTCAAGTAGTCTCAAGCTTTCGGTCATCTGTCTTTCTACAGGAGAACTTGTATAAAAGAATAAAAAGCTGGCGTCAGGCTGTTCTCCTGTAGATAATTGACAATTAAAATAATTTTACTGATATCTTGTCAATACATCCAAAAGTACACAGTCTGCACTATTATAAAATGATAATTATATATATGGATGATACTATATATATGCATCATACTATGTACAATGTACATGGCGCCTCTGCCACCGCTGCAGAGTTTGGTGGAGAATCACCAGCGGGTCTCCAGCGACACCACGTATTTCGTGATCTACGTACTCTACTGTTCTCATGTTTCTCATTTTTAATTATTTAATTTATAAATTGTATATATATTATATAACCTAAAATGCTAATATTTTATTTTTTAAAGACATGTATTTTATTTTCATTCATTGACTGTTCTACATTTTTGGCCATAGATTTAGAAGATTCCTCTTTGAATATTATTGTAAATATGTATAGTTGAACCTACCTATTTTTTAATTCACGAATATAGAATTCATTTTATAAATTCTATATTACTGTGATAAATAATTTTATGTGTAATTTGCTTCAAGTAATTCAAAATAACAACTTCTTGATGGGTAAATAATTTATTTCCTATTTTCACGACTTCACCTCCAATTCTATCTTTTTCAACAACAAAACAAAATAATCATAACATATATATGTAACGTTTCTATGATGATCTGTACACGCCAATATGCAGATGATATTGTTTTGCGTAAAGAAAGAGAGAACAAATCAACCGTCTAACTTACTAACTTTATTTCAATCCTTTTATTTATAGTTACACATATTTACATAATTCCTGACAGCGTAAAAATTTACATCTATTAATAATTTATAAGCAGAATGTGACATATATATATCAACATTTGATGCTGTCCTAATCTAAGAATGATAGCAATAAATGCTGTGGTTAAGACTTCATATATTATATTTACTAGGACTAGTGACAATTGGGACAGAAAAATAGAACAAGTGTGAGTAGAGTGATGGTATTGACCCTACATTTCCAACAACTGTGACACCAATGTTGACATTTACCACTTTTTTTTTTCTAATTCTCAACGAGAAGCAACATCCAACCTTGAAGAAATGAGACAAATGTTGTTGTTGTTTCTTATCCCATTGTGTAAAGATTACACGAATTCCATGAGTTCATGCTCCTCGAGCCTTTTTATGATGAGCAGCGGCCTCTCCCAAAGGTCCTGTTTAGTGCATCTAAGGCAAGCCAAAATGTGTTCTGGAGATGAGACAAATGTTTCTTACACAACAAGAAGTCCAACCCCATCTCTACGTGGCAGGCGGGAAAAGCAGCACAAGTAAGTAAGGGACTGCCCTGTAGGGTGAAGTACGGTGTTGTGAGCCCTGAGACGCTACGGTAACTGTGAACAGAGAACTCTGAAATGTGGCTGACTAACGGGGCAATGGGGGGGAGTGGACAATACACCATCACTCATCATTGATAAGGCACAATTTGGATTATAGATTATAAACACAAGGTAATAAGACCAAATCTAAATAAATAAATAAATAGTGTGTGACATAACAGCATGGTTACCATCTTCAGACAAAAGTACTGAATGTACCATTCATCACACATCATACACTATTTATTTATTAGGTCTTATTACCTTCTCTTCTACTTTCTTATCTCCACACTGGGTGAAGTAAAATGTGTCTGCCTTTGTCATTAAGACTGGAAGCACTACTCAGTAGCAGGCCGACATAGCTCCAAAAGAAATGGCCGCCTCTGACATGAGGAACAGACACCTTGTGCAGCTGCTCCTAACAAGGAGTACAAACGCTGCTCATCCTGTTTCCCTGGATTAGGAGACCTTACAGGGTACTATCAGCCAGGCCAGTTGAACCCAGGTTTTTTAGTGAGCTTGTTACTGCTCCCCATCCTCTTTTTTAATCTGGGCTTTACCGGCAAAGGCGGAGTTGTCTTATTACCTTGTGTTTATAATCTATAATCCAAATTGTGTGCCTTATCACTTTTTTTTCCTGTATAAAATTGTCTGAATGGTCTTATTTTTTGCCTAACATCAATCTCTACAAAGAAACCCAAAACAAAGGGACACACACACACATCTTCCCAAAATATGATAAGATGTTATTTAATCAGTTTGATATCAAAGAAAGATAAAATGTATCAAACTCCTTCTTCTTCTATTGTCCATTGTTAAAATGAAACATACAAGATTTAGAACAGGCTATCTCAATCCATTGAAGAAAGAAAATAATAACAAAATCTAAAAATATTAATAACAATGTTTATTACTGGTAAAGTAGAACCTTCCTGTAAAGGACAACACCTAATTACAGAGCCAAAATGTTTTTTTAGGGAGAGATGTCCTCTTACCGGAGAGTTGCTAAATAGTAAAAATGGTCACAAGGTAATAAGACCAAATCCAAATAAATAAATAGTGTGCGACATTTTGGTAACAGCATTGTTACCATATTCAGACAAAAGTACTGAAACTCATTCAATACTTTAGTCTGAAGATGGTAACAACGCTGTTACCGAAACGTCACACACTATTTATTTATTTGGATTTGGTCTTATTACCTTGTGTTTATAATCTATAATCCAAATTGTGCCTTATTATTATCAGTAAAAATGGTAATTTTGCTAATGAGTCCTTTATAGAGAGGTGTCCTCTAGCAGGAGTGTCTTCTCATGAAGGTTGTTCTACTGTATACAGGGAGGCTTGAATGTATCCATAAAGGGAAGTGTAGCCATACATCCACAAAGGAAGAAGTCTGCAATAGAGATTCTGCTAATTGAGATATCCCATCGGTGTTGGAAGTTGAGTTACAAGAGGAAGAGGCTACAGGAAGTTCTATATCAAAGTGGGAAGAGGCAACCATTTAACTTCCATTGACGGGTTGCTAGGCAACTGGAAGAGATGAGGAAAGAGAGTTAAGAAGAGAGCTCCTCTATAACATGAGAACATGAGATAGATACTTAAAAGGGAAAACTTGATTACTGAATAGTAGAAGTAGGTATTGGATATCTAGTATACATAGATGAAAAAGATGATCAGGATTGATATAGCACAATTTGGATTATAGATTAGAACTACAAGGTAATAAGACCAAATCAAAATTCGAAACTATTATATACACGTATGATTCTTTTTAAAAATAAACAATTCTACTGTCCTTACTGGAATGGAAAAATTAATGGGAGGGCCTGGCTCATCAGTGGTGAACCCTCCCAGCAGTTTCGCCAGTTTAATCTACCATTTTAAAAAGAACCATACACGTCTATAATAGTTTTGAATTTTGATAACAGATGGCATGCTAATGTATCATAATAAATCCAAATAATTTAATAGTTGTTTGATGTTTCAGTAACAAGGCTGATAAGGCACAATTTGAATTATAAATTATAAACACAAGGTAATAAGAAATAAAAATAAAAATAAACGATAGCAATACGTTTCTTTATACGTGAAATTTTATGCAAGCTTTCGGATCTTATCGATCCTTCCACAGGCCCTTGCATAAAATTTCACGTATAAAGAAACGTATTGCTATCGTTTATTTTTATTTCATACTTTATAGCAATTCTTTTGTCTATTTACAAGGTAATAAGACCAAATCAAAATAAATAGTGTGTGACATTTCAGTAACACCTTTGTTACCAAAACATCACACACTATTTATTTATTTGGATTTGGTTTTATTACCTTGAGTAACAAGGCTGTTATTAAATTATTTGAATTTGGCCTTATTACCTTGTAGATAAATCCACCTTAACCGGTCCCAAGCCCGGATGAAAAAAGAGGAGGGGGAGCAGTAACAAGCTCACTAAAAAACCTGGGTTCAGCTGGCCTGGCTGATAGTACCCTGTAAGGGCTCCTGATCCAGGGATACAGAATGAGCAGCGTTTGTACTCCTTGTTAGGAGCAGCTGCACATGGTGTCTGTTCCTCATGTCAGAGGCGGCCATTTCTTTTGGAGCTTAGTCGGCCTGCCACTGAGTAGTGCTCCCAGTCTTAATAACAAAGGCAGATGCATTCTACTTCACCCAGTCATGATGGTTGCCAAACAGACACCATCAAGGGTCACAACTTGATACCCTAATATGATTGAGTGGAGCTAAGGAAGAAGACCTTGTAGATGATCATGATAGTAATGGTACATGTATATTGGATCTGAAGACCATTCCATCCCTGTGGTACTCACTTGTTGAGGAAGATCACCCGGCAGTTGTAGGTGACATTCTTGTGCATGACAGGCCTGGTGACACACAGCAATAGAAGAACATATCTTACATCCATGTGTAGACTCTACTCACATGCCTACATCAATGATAATATCATCACAGATTGGATTCTTCATCAGCTCTGCCAGTACCTCCCAGGAGTGAAGCAGGGTGTCACTCTCGTGGAAGTGGTCATTGCATCCGTAGCCCCTGAACAGAAAACCTATGGGTTTACACAATCATCACAAGGGGGTCTGTGGAAAGGTAATCTAAACCATTGGTTATCGACCGCTACAACTTGGGATCAAATTCTACATTGGACACCTTTTTTCTAATAAAAATGCTCTAATGGCCCCTGATTCTTACAAAAGTCCAACCCCACCAGCGAGTGCAAGTAACCAAACGGAGCTCTTGCATATCCGTAAGTGTAAAAGTCAAACTGCTTTTCACATATGTAGACATGTGATGCACTTACAGTAAAAGCAGTCGCTAACTACCCACCATGATTATCATGGCCTGTACCATGTGTACTAGGGATTAGCCAAAAAAAAAAGAAAACAATTAAACAACTCTCTGGTAAGAGGACACCTCTCCCTAAAAAGACACTTCGGCTCTGCAATTAGGTGTTGTCCTTTACAGGGAGGTTCTACTGTAACCACATTATTATTAGTAAATTAAATTTAATTACCATCTATTGTTAAAATTTTACACAAATAAATTTACAGGCAATGCGTTTCTTTTAAATATCATCAAATATTATCTCTACAGACCTTACTGCAATGATATAAGTTATCTCATTCAATAACTCATATCATTGCAGTAAGGTCTGTAGAGATAATATTTGATGATATTTAAAAGAAACGCATTGCCAGTAAATTTATTTGTGCAAAATTTTAACACATTATTATTGTTATCAAAGGGGCTATTATAATGAGGTTTCATTGTTTAAACTGATTTCTGAATACAGTATATGTAAAAATGAGGGGTACACTTAGAGCATCAAAACTCCCCAGTTGTTTATACCCTGTTATCTACATGTTTAAATATTGTAAAATGACATTTGAAAATTATCCCGCATGTGTTTCTTTTAAACAAAAAATTAAAATTTACTTTAAGGAGAAATAACGATCATTTCTAACCTTAGGGATGAAGTATGAATGGATGAATTGTGAAGAGTAATGATAAACGGAAAAATAAAAGTGTCCAGGGATACTGTGACACACAGTGACACTGTGGACACACAAGTGTCCGGTTCCCATCCCTGGACACTTATTTTTCCGTTTATCATTACTCTTCACAATTCATCCTTTCATACTTCATCCCTAAGGTTAGAAATAATCATTATTTCTCTTTAAAAATAAATTTCAATTTTTCATTTAAAAGAAACACATGCGGAATAATTTTCAAATATCATTTTACAATCATAAGCTGCATTATATTGTATTATAAAATGTTTAGACTTGTGGGACACTTAAAGAGGCAGGTACATATCCAACCATTATTATCATGGCCAGAGAGCATGTACAAACAAGATGATTGCACTACATGTGTGTTCCAGATAGTGTAGATATCAATCAACAGAGTGAAAGTGTATAGATAATGTCTCAGACATATCTGTGACAATGGATGGGTTGAATGAATTGTGCAGAGAGAGAGAGAGAGAGAGAGAGATAAATAGATTGGAGAAACAAGGTAATAAGACCAAATCCAAATAAATAAATTGTGTGTGACGTTTCGGTAATAGCGTTGTTACCATCTTCAGACAAAAGTACTGAATTACTGAAAATTACTTACTGAATTCAGTACTTTTGTCTGAAGATGGTAACAACACTGTTACCGAAACATCATACACTATTTATTTATTTGGATTTGGTCTTATTACCTTGTTTTATAATCTATAATCCAAATTGTGCCATATAGATTGGAGAAGAGAGGAACTCACGTAATTTCCAGCTCTGGGCCGCTACGGATGGAAGCTCCTTTTGACTTTGCAATATGGATACCTAGACACATTTATAAGGTTAGATATTTATAAAGCAATAACACTCCATCTATATACAACAAAAAAACAACAAAAAGCCTTTATTTAGGGTCACTGACCCTATACAGGATTCACCAGAGGTATGCATAAGAACAAAGCAGTGAGACAAAGGAGATAACAATATATACAGAAGAAAAAGAAAGAAAAAGAAAGAGAAAGCACCATCTATATACAGTCTTCTTCTTCTTTCTTATCTCCACTCAATCATATTAAGGTATCAAGCTTGTAAAGCTTGAGATCATGACTTGGTGAAGTAGAATGTGTCTGCCTTTGTCATTAAGACTGGGAGCACTACTCCGCCGGGCCAGCTGAGTCCAGGTTTTTTAGCGAGGTTGTTACTGCTCCCCATCCTCCTTTTTCATCCGGGGTTGGGACCGGCAAAGGCGGAGTTTCTATGTACAGTTAAACCTGTCTATAGTTTTTTTTTGCTTATACCTAGTACACGTGGTACATGCCATGATAATCATGGTGGGTAGAAGTAGGCGACTGATTTCACTGTAAGTGCACAACATGTCTACACATGTGGAAAAGCACTTTGACTTTGCACTTACAAATGTGCCAGAGCCCGGTTTGGTTACTTGCACTCTCTGGTGGGGTTGGGCTTTTGCAAGAATCAAGGGCCATTGGAGCTTTTTTTTTTCTCAAATCAGAAAAAAGTGGCCAATGGGGGAATCGAACCCGGGTCCTTCCACCAACCCCATTCCTGTCTATAGCGCCCCCTCTAAATAGTGCCTCCCTCTCTATAGCGCCCGATTTTAAATATGTATTACGATACGATTTACATTAAAAGTGACCTGTCTATAGCACCCCATCTCTATAGCACCCTATTTTGGTGAGTCCCAAGAGGGGGCGCTATAGACAGGTTTACTGTACCTCAAATGAAAACATTTTGTCAATTTTTCAATGAGACTGACCCATATAGTTTAGTCCATGGTCAAATAAATAGCAATCCTGTTAAAACAAGATTTCATACAAAGCATTAATGCATCATCTATATATAACAGATGAAGACATTTAGACGCGAATGTTTCTTTTCACAAATAAATCAAACTTCTACTGTCCTTACTGCAATGAAAAATATTGGGAGCGCTTGGGTTATCGGTGGTGAACCCTCCAAGCAGTTTCACCAATTTAATCCACCAGACCACTTCTTCAGAGCTCTAATACTGTATTGGATCATTCTGCTTATATATGTTACACTGAAGGATGGAATCTTATGAAATGGTATTTTTTAAGTAAACTATGGACATAAGCACAAGGTAATAAGGGCAAATCCAAATAAATAGTGTGTGATGTTTCAGTAACAACGTTGTTACCATCTTCAGACAAAAGTACTGAATGTACCATTCATTACATGTCACACATTATTTATTTATTTGGTCTTATTACTTTGTGTTTATATAATCCAAAACCTGCAGTCCTGGATCTTTCCAGTTGGTCTCGAGGACCACGCCATCACCATCTCCTCAGCGGCGAAGAGTACGCGATCTACGTATTTTTCATAGATCACGAAATGCGTTATGTCGCTGGAGACCCGCTGGTGATTCTCCACCAAACTCTGCAGCGGTGGCAGAGGCGCCATATTCATTATACATAGTGTATATAAAGCATATTATCTTTTTTTTTTAAATAGTGCAGACTGTGCACTTTGCATGTATTGACAAGATGTCAATAAAATTATTTTAATTGTCAAAAAAAAAAATAATAATAAATTGTCTATAACCCAAATTGTGCCTTATCATTATGGACATAAGCTTTTAAGACAGTAGAATTAAATTTAAATATTTGCATGGAGCAATGATCTTCATGTACAAACTATGGTCTTGAGGTTTTTGGTTATCAGAACTTAATGCCACAAAGGTGGCACAGTACTTACTCTCCAGGATCCTCTTGTAGTTCCCAGTGAAGTCCATGGCCCATTGGTTGAGGGAACATGATGCTATGGTCACCTTGCGACCCATAGTACTCTAGACTGGACATACAGGGGTCACAATTACTTATGTGTGTTATGGATAGAGATCCTGCAGATAAAATATTTTATAATGGTTGCTATGGACTTTATAGAATATACAACTTTCTAATTTTTTTACCATTTCTAGTTACTAGTGAGTAGAAATATTCAGATAAGAAACTAGGCAATGGTTTCTAGGGAATTTATGGCACACAATTTTCTAATTACAGTTAAACCTGTCTAAATAGCGCCTCCCTCTCTACAACGCCCGATTTTAAATACATAGTACGATGCGATTTACATTAAAAGTGACCTGTCTATAGCACCCCCTCTCTATAGCACTTTATTTTGGTGAGTCCCAAGAGGGGCGCTATAGACAGGTTTAACTGTATTTGCCCATGCCTTTGCTGGTCCCAAGCTCAAATGAAAAAGGAGGAGGGGGAGCAGTAACAAGCTTGCTAAAACACCTGGGCTCAGCTGACCCAGATGATAGTATCCTGTAAAGGCTCCAGAGATAGAGGTTGAGCAGCGTTTATACTCCATGTTAGGAGCGGCTACACATGGCGTCTGTTCCTCATGTCAGAGGCAGCCATTTCTTTTAGAGCTAAGTCAGCCTGCCACTGAGTAGTGCTCCCAGTCTTAATGACATAGGTAGATGCATTCTACTTCACCCAGTCATGATGGTTGTCACGCTCTACAAACTCGATACTCTAATGTGATTGAGTGGAGATAAGAAAGAAGAAGAGAGTGAGTAGAAAATATTCAGATAAGGAACTATATAATGGTTGATGGCAAATTTATGGTACAAATTCATTATTATTTGTGACCGTTTCTACTTACTAGTGGATAGAAAATATTGAAATAAAACATTATATAATGTTTGCTAGGAAATTTATGGTGTAAACTTTATAATTATTTGCCCATTTCTAGTTACTAGTGAATAGAAAATATTCAAATAAGGAACTATATAATGGTTGATGGGAAATTTATGGTACAAATTCATGATTATTTGTGACCGTTTCTAGTCACTAGTGGATAGAGAATATTCAGATAAGCAACTATATAATGGATGCTATGAACGTCATGGTACAACTTTATAATTATTTGAGCTATATACATATATAAGCTATCATCACTGGTCTAGATGTCTACGTGGCAGTTAGCCCCTTGTTTTGAACATGCAATTGTACCAATGCAATTCCTCAACCTGCAACCCCAAACCACATCATAGACTGTATTGACTCATCCATTGATAAGATATAGTCATCCCCAGCAGACACCCTCAACAAGCTCTACAGGCTTGATATCTTGATATGATTGTTGAGATGAGATAAGAAAGAAGAAGACATGCCCCCAGCAGACACCCTCAACAAGCTCTACAGGCTTGATATCTTGATATGATTGTTGAGATGAGATAAGAAAGAAGAAGACATGCCCCCAGCAGACACCCTCAACAAGCTCTACAGGCTTGATACCTTGATATGATTGTTGAGATGAGATAAGAAAGAAGAAGACATGCCCCCAGCAGACACCATCAACAAGCTCTACAGGCTTGATACCTTGATATGATTGTTGAGATGAGATAAGAAAGAAGAAGAAGACATGTCTCCAGCAGACACCCTCAACAAGCTCTACAGGCTTGATATCTTGATATGATTGTTGAGTGGAGATAAGAAAGAAGAAGAAGACATGTCCCCAGCAGACACCCTCAATAAGCTCTACAGGCTTGATACCCTGATATGATTGTTGAGTGGAGATAGGAAAGAAGACATGTCCCCAGCAGACACTCTCAACAAGCTCTACAGGCTTGATACCCTGATATGATTGTTGAGTGGAGATAAGAAAGAAGAAGACATGCCCCCAGCAGACACCATCAACAAGCTCTACAGGCTTGATATCTTGATATGATTGTTGAGTGGAGATAAGAAAGAAGAAGAAGACATGTCCCCAGCAGACACCCTCAATAAGCTCTACAGGCTTGATACCCTGATATGATTGTTGAGTGGAGATAAGAAAGAAGAAGACATGCCCCCAGCAGACACCATCAACAAGCTCTACAGGCTTGATACCTTGATATGATTGTTGAGATGAGATAAGAAAGAAGAAGAAGACATGTCTCCAGCAGACACCCTCAACAAGCTCTACAGGCTTGATACCCTGATATGATTGTTGAGTGGAGATAGGAAAGAAGACATGTCCCCAGCAGACACCCTCAACAAGCTCTACAGGCTTGATACCCTGATATGATTGTTGAGTGGAGATAAGAAAGAAGAAGACATGCCCCCAGCAGACACCCTCAACAAGCTCTACAGGCTTGATATCCTGATATGATTATTGAGTGGAGATAAGAAAGAAGAAGACATGCCCCCAGCAGACACTCTCAACAAGCTCTACAGGCTTGATACCCTGATGATTGTTGAGTGGAGATAAGAAAGAAGAAGAAGACATGTCCCCATCAGACACTCTCAACAAGCTCTACAGGCTTGATATCCTGATATGATTATTGAGTGGAGATAAGAAAGAAGAAGACATGCCCCCAGCAGACACTCTCAACAAGCTCTACAGGCTTGATATCCTGATATGATTATTGAGTGGAGATAAGAAGAAGACATGCCCCCAGCAGACACTCTCAACAAGCTCTACAGGCTTGATACCCTGATGATTGTTGAGTGGAGATAAGAAAGAAGAAGAAGACATGTCCCCATCAGACACTCTCAACAAGCTCTACAGGCTTGATATCCTGATATGATTATTGAGTGGAGATAAGAAAGAAGAAGACATGCCCCCAGCAGACACCCTCAACAAGCTCAACTGACTTGATACCCTGATATGATTGTTGAGATGAGATAAGAAAGAAGAAGACATGCCCCCAGCAGACAACCTCAACAAGCTAAACTGACTTGATACCTTGATATGATTATTGAGTGGAGATAAGAAAAAAGAAATGTCCCCAGCAGACACTCTCAACAAGCTCTACAGACTTGATACCCTGATATGATTATTGAGTGGAGATAAGAAAGAAGAAGACATGCCCCCAGCAGACACCCTCAACAAGCTCAACTGACTTGATACCCTGATATGATTGTTGAGTGGAGATAAGAAAAAAGAAATGTCCCCAGCAGACACTCTCAACAAGCTCTACAGACTTGATACCCTGATATGATTATTGAGTGGAGATAAGAAAGAAGAAGACATGCCCCCAGCAGACACCCTCAACAAGCTCTACAGGCTTGATACCTTGATATGATTGTTGAGTGGAGATAAGAAAGAAGAAATGTCCCCAGCAGACACCCTCAACAAGCTCTACAGACTTGATACCCTGATATGATTGTTGAGTGGAGATAAGAAAAAAGAAATGTCCCCAGCAGACACTCTCAACAAGCTCTACAGGCTTGATACCTTGATATGATTGTTGAGTGGAGATGAAGAAAAGGAGAAGAAGACTTAAAATTACTCTTTAGCTTTATGTTCACAGTCCTGCTTGTCTGATTGATTGGCTGAGGAAAAAATAAATACACTAAGAAACCTAAAATATTATTCTTAAAGGGGAATAAGACCAAATACAAACAAATAAATAGTGTGTGACATTTCCGTAACAGTGTTGTAACTATTATCAGACAAAAGAGCCGAATGAGAAAAAATATCACAGAATGCTTTCAAGAAGAAAATAATTTTTTAAAATAGCCTAAAATATTATTCTTAGAATTAGAAGTGGAAGGAAAAACCTTTTTTTCAGATATAATTAAAAGTAAACCTATAAATATCATTGATATTTCCTCTTTCTTCCATTCTGTTAATTTTCCCACGTTTCTTTTGAATCTAAAATGGAGGGGCAAATTTTCAAGGCTTTTTAAGAAGCCAATTTTAAAATTCTATCTTACAAGTGATTTCTTCAACAGGGTTAACATATCCCCAGCAGACACCATTAACAAGCCCTACAAACTTGATGCCCTAAAATAATTAATAAGTTACTTTAGAATATAACTCATTGTTAATAGCTCAACTTGATCAACTTTCTCTCTCCACGATACTATTATTACTATTATTATTACAGATAACTTCATTAAATCAACTTCCATCATTGCTTAACATACTGTAAATAACTACCTTGTGGTTTCTTCTATCTGCTTATGTTTTTGCTTATTTGTTTAATGTATATGTTTATTTAATGCTCTTTTTCTTAATTGTTTATTTTCTTTTTGACAAATCCGTTACCTACTCTACTACAATATGAATTATTGTAAATAGTTTTACGCGCAATTATCCAGATCGGATATAGCGTGTCTTATTTGCAACTGGTAATAAATAAATAATAGGAATGAGTGGAGATAAGAAAGAAGAAAAAGATTATATACAGTAAAACCTCCCTGTAAAGGACAACACCTAATTGCAGAGCCAAAGTGTCCTTTAGGGAGAGGTAT
Source organism: Cordylochernes scorpioides (assembly GCA_030710605.1). Lineage (NCBI taxonomy): Eukaryota > Metazoa > Arthropoda > Arachnida > Pseudoscorpiones > Chernetidae > Cordylochernes > Cordylochernes scorpioides. The sequence continues at coordinate 7,697,409 of CP092880.1, forward strand.
CCTCTTACCGGAGAGTTGCTAAATAGCAAAAATGGTAATTTTGAAAATGAAAACTGTCTTTTATAGAGAGGTGTTCTCTAACGAAAGTATCCTTTCAAGGAGGTTGTTCTACTGTATATATAAAAGCATGTTTTTAAGAAGAAAATAGTTTTCTAAGAAAACCTAAAATATTATTCTTAGAATTAGAAGTGGAGGGAAACCCTCTTTTTTAGATATAAATAAAATCAAATCTGAAAATATCATTGATATTTCCTCTTTCTTCCATTCTATTATAATTGTCATACATTTCTTTTAAATAGAAAAAGCTTCTTTAAATTGTCTCTTTAAAGTAATTTTTTTCATAATCTTTTGATTCTTTTCTGAATTTTCTTTATTTAAAAAGCAAGGATTATTTTAATTTTTTAATTTGAAAAAAAATGTTAAATTTTAAAGAAAAGGTTATAGAAAATGACCACAATAAATATGCACCAAACCAATATAAAAATCCTTTTAAAATTACAAAATATTTCCTCACAATGAGTATCTTTTTATTCTAAAATGCTAGCTTCCAAGCGATAATCGCTCTTCAACGGGCTTAATAAAACATCGACTATATCCTACAAGAAATATTTACAAATACAAACGTGTGCAGCGTGAATATTTACAACTGAAATTTTAAATTGGTATCTTCTTCTTCTTCTTTCTTATCTCCACTCAATCACACTAAGGTATCAAGCCTGTAAAGCTTGAGATTTTTGATGGTGTCTGCCGGGGAAGAGTAGAGTTCATCAATGGATGAGTCAATACAGTCAATAATATGTCTTGGGGTTGCAGGCTGAGAATTGCACTTGGTACATAGTGGGAAAACCCTGCAACCATTCTGGAAAGTCATTGTCTGTAGATGACCAGACTTAAGTCTGGAAATTAAATTGATATGTAATTTAACAATGTTATATGGAATATGTCTATTTACATTTTTAGGGCAACCAGAACCAATAAAATTGATCTATTGATTTTTTCTAAGATATTTAAGGTATTGTGATCTTCCTGTTTATGTGCTCTCTGTTTTATTTATTGGAAATGAGAGATTCGAAAAGTAACCGTTGATATTTGTTCTTAATATTTTTGTAGTGACATTTGGTTTCTGTTATGTTGAATTGGTAACCGGTCTGTGCAATAGGTTGATAGATCATAGAACGTTGGTCTTTTGTTCTGATATTTCTGTTGTGTTCGACAAGTCTAATTTTATTTCTGTCTCACCTATGTAGGTAGCATTGCAGTCTTGGCATTGAATTGAGTAAATTGCATTGGTTTGAAGTTTAGGTTCCTGTTGTTTTTCAGATTTAGTTATGGGATTTCTAAGAAGTTGACCTATGATCTATCAACATATTGCTCAGACCGGTCACCAATTCAACATAACAGAAACCAAATGCCACTACAAAAATATTAAGAACAAATATCAAAGGTTACATTTAGAATCTCTCATTTCCAATGAATATAACAGCATAAACAGGAAGATAGATTTACCATCACAATACCTTAGATATCTTAGAAGAAATCAATAGATCTATTTTATAGGTTCTGGATGCCCTAAAAATGTAAATAGACATATTCCATAACATTGTTAAATTACATATCAATTTTAAAATTTCAGTTGTAAATATCCACGCTGCGTGCGTTATATACAAATATTTGTAAATATTTCTTGTAGGATATAGTCAATATTTTATTAAGCCCGTTGAAGAACAATTATCACTTGAAAGCTAGCGTTTTGTAATAAAATGAAACTCATTGTGAGAAAATATTTTTGTAATTTTAAAAGGTTTTTCACAACTTTATCATGAATAAAAACCTTTATTAATATAGGCACCCAATGCCACTTATTATATAGGAGAGATTCAAAAGAGGTTTTCGCCCCTCTACGGCGAAGCAGTAAACTTTCCATGTAAATAGTGCAGTCAATTTGACATAGACAGAACGTCGCTTAAGGACTCAATCACACACTCTGGAGTACCAAATACTGTAGATGATACTGAATAAAGAATCCCGTGTTAGAGGTCATCAAAGAAATAACTCCGCCTTTGCCGGTCCCAAGCCCGGATGAAAAAGGAAGAGGAAGAGCAGTAACAACCTCACTAAAAAACCTGGGCTCAGCTGGCCCGGCTGATAGTACCCTGTAAGGGCTCCTAATCCAGGAATACAGGATGAGTCTGTACTCCATGTTAGGAGCAGCTGCACATGGAATCTGTTCCTCATGTCAGAGGCAGCCATTTCTTTTGGAGCTAAGTTGGCCTTCCACTGAGTAGTGCTCCCAGTCTTAATGACAAAGGCAAATGCATTCTACTTCACCCAGTCATGATGGTTGTCAAACAGACACCATCAAGGTCACAATTTGATATCCTAATATGATTGAGTGGGGATAAGAAAGAAGATGCCACTTATAAATTTGGAAGCTACAAGTATCAAGATCATATTAAAATAAATAAATATTCTATGAATTTTCTGTGACAGAGAGTGTGACAACACTGTTGATGAAACATCAAACAAAATTTATTTATTTGGAAGTAGTCTTACTTTATGTTCCTAATCCAAATTGTACCATATCAAAAACTATAAATATTATCACCAAAGTTTGATAAATTTTTAGCAAACACACTGACAGGTTTTCCAAATATAAATATCAGAATAAAAATTGTTTTGCTAAATATATCTTTTGCTGAAAATAATTTTCCTAAGCCTAAGAATTAATACAATAATTCCAAAAATCAGGAACAAAAATTTTCAACACTCATTACTTCTTCTGTCAATTGTACCAAAAATGCTATTCCTGAAGATTTAATATCTATTAACAGTATATTTCTGGCTGCTATTATCATCAGAAAATTACAGCCTTGTATATAAAAGTATAGAACAATAGAAATATTATCTATTAATTCACAAAAATTGAAATATTCTCTATTTGGAAATTTTTTTCATTATCTCGTAACATTCGGAACTACAGTATAAGATTTTGGTTTTATTTATATGAATGTCAAATTTTTCCCTCTCTCTAAAACATTGTATTTTAAAGAATAACTATGAATAATGACAAAAATAACTAAAGGGGATTAATTTTATAATGAACTAAAAATTATAAGGCTATGAACCGGCAATCGCGAAAATTGGTATATTTCTTAATAATCCCTAAAGAATTTATAAGTCCCTGACCCACTTACTTGCTTCGGGAAGAAAGTTTGAATCAGAAGGTTTGACTCTCGACGGGAGAGAGAAATCTCCAATATAAATATACTAGATTGTGGTCAAATCTATTTATTTCAAAAAATGTTTATCATTTTTTATCTCGTTTAGCTTTTTTTGACCGAGAAATTCCTTAGAATAGTTCACAAGTCGGCAAATATTATTTTTAAGAGTTGTTTTAAAATAAATGTGCGTTAAAATGATTATTTTAAAATTCTTAGAAATAAACAGATGGATTTCATGGAAAAAAAAAGTTTTTTTTTTTCTCTTGTTGGATATTAGTTCTATCGTGAATATATTCATCACAATATATTATATTATTTATTCATCAATGATGAATTATAAATTTATTTATACTCAACTTCGATGGATCTTCAACCATTTTTAGGGCTGAGTTTACTTTTATGCTGAAAGCTATGTGTGAAAAAAAAATTCTCAAGATACTATATGTTTACATTGTACTATTTGAGATGTAGACATTTCAAAAATCTTCAAAGACTGAAATTTTGTGTAAAATGCATTGAATAATGTGAAAAAAAATTAAACATGTGTCATAAAATTGAATAATATAAATTGATTTTATTCTAAGCATTAACCCAATATAGTACCTTCTGACAAGAGCTCGGACATCCCCAGGCTTTGGAACTCCAGATGATCGTGACTTAGGTGAGCCATCTATATGGACCCTCAATGCCTGTTGAGCACTAGAGAAATAAGCCACTTTTCACTGCCTGAACTTGCTGGCGATGATATATTTTTATGCTGACCCAGAGCTACCAGCTTCTTCGCCGAGATCCTGTTCAATGCCAAGGACTTTTAGATATAACAGCATATGTAATAAAAGCTCTGTATCTACAGAAAATCGAGTCATCAAGGTCGCCATTTTAGATTGTTTCCTGTTTTATTTCCAATCTTTGTTATATATGGCTCATTAAGAGAATAATTGGTAGGTTAAAACTCAAAGAGGCAATATAGGATACCCCAAAAGGTAATAGATAATAAGAGTCTTAAGGTGAATCATCTCTCTCTGTATCAATGCTTAAGCTGAAGACTTCAATTTCTATATAAAGGCTCACAAGATTATAATGGGCCTGTGGAGTATGTATTGAGAGAGACTGAGAGAATGAAAGACACGCGAGGTAACAATGTCAGCTTTGACAGCGGCAGGCCAGAGTCTGACATAGACACATTCCTGTGGTCGAGCTACATGACCTAGAGTCATTGCTTTGACCTCACCAGCACCAAGCCAGAGGCCATCATAGACTCTAACTAAATGCTCCTTCCCTATTGTCAACTGCAAGCCTATGGTTCTATGGTGGCTAATCATGATAGCACATATTCAAGAAAAACACCAGCTCCACCACAAGCCCTGAGCCTTCCCCAAGCAGTCCCCAAGATATCCAGGTCCCACCATGTTCATTTTTATTCATTTTAAGTTATTGATACTCTTAAATCCATATTTATTTTTATGGTGAATTTTTTATTTTTTCTTACAAAGAGGGGTTGCGATAACTTTAGGGTGAGTTCTACAACACTGGGGACAGGAGCGTAGGATATTTGGATTTTAGATTGAGAGAAGGAAGTAATCAAGACAAGTTGCTTAACAACAGAGAGTGTAGGCATCTGGCCGCGGGTTTTTTTATTTTTTAATTCTGGATCATGCTCTAGTAATGGGTTGCTGATGAGGTTAGGTGGGGCGAGATAGGTTGTTTTCGTTGGCAGAAATAGTTATTTTGGGTTATTTTGTCATCATTTAATTATTTATTTTGATTAATTTTTTTTATTGTGTTTTATATACACTCTTTTCTTGATTTATCAGGAAGCCTCTTTGACTAAGTTTTTGGTTTTTGAGGTATATCCTGCACCACGCTGACGAGGGCCAACAGCCCGAAACGCGTTTATGGTTGACTTTTCTTGATCTATTAAGAAGAGTGTGCCAAATATTATGGAACAAGTCTAAATTCATGTTTAGTTGATATTTGTTACACTAGATGGAGCTCTGTCACCTAAAATGCTCGTGTGAGCGGTCAGGACATGCCTCTTTTGTTCTTAATATCAACACCTGACTTTTTATATTTTTTATTTATTAAAAATTAAAACAAAGGCATATCCTAATCTCTCATTTGGGTCTCAATTTGTCGCCCTTTGGAATGTCGTTGGTAAGTCAAATGGTGGGATTTTACCCACCCTGTCCCCGTTTGGATTGCCTGTAGGTTGGTTTTTAGTGCTATTGAATTTCCCCTAAATAGTTTGATTTTGATTTTTCTACCACATTCATATTTATGAAATAAAGTAAGTAGAGGAGCTTCTTTATACACGTTTATTCTCGCTTAGCTTAAGTATGTAAATTTCCTCCTAGGTATATATAAGGTCCCTGTGTTGCAGTACTTTTGTTAGTGTAAAAGCTATCCATGCCAGATGAAGAACCTTGTAGGTTCGAAAGCTAGCGAGAATAAACGTGTATAAAGAAGCTCCTCTACTTACTTTATTTCATGCTAATTTGATCAGGATTAGAGTTATTCTATAAAAAATTCATATTTATATACATTTAATTTCGTTTAAATATATCTGGTAATGCCCGCTATGTACTGTTGGAGTTAAACTCAGGTAACTATCCTGAACTCCTTGGTAACCCTGAACATTTAGTTAACATGTAGTCGTCACAAGGTGTTTACAGCGTTGTCATTAGTTATAAAGTGAGTGTTTATTCGAGATTGTGAGATCGATTATACTTACTCCGCGGCACGTGGGTGTTTTCAGGTTATGTATTGATATATAGCTAGCAATAAATATGTATATATATATGTTTCTATGAAAATGTTAATCTGCAAGACGCAGGTTATCATCATCCCTTTTTGATTTGTTTTTGTCACTTTTTGGCGTTTCGAAAATAAACAATAAAAGGCTGTATCAGACTTTACTAAGACAATAAAGATTTGCTAAAAATAAATGTGTACGAAGATGTTGCATTTGGCGACGAGGATATAAGAGTAAGTACCCTCGAATTTTGAAGTAAATATTTTTAGAAAATATCTTTGATTTTGCATATAATTGAAAGTAAATTTTAAAAGACACAAATTGCAAAGTTTTAGGATGCAAATTTAAGAAAGAGTGAAAAAAATGGCTAGTTACCAATTTAAGGAATATAATGAGGAAACTGAAACTTTTGAAACGTTTTATGAACGATTGGAACAGTTTCTCATATTGGAGGAGGCAGGGGATGAGAAGAAAAAGGCTTATCTCCTAACCCTCATGGGAAGTAAAACATATGGTGTTTTGAAGAATTTGTGCAGTCCTATTCTACCTAAAGATAAAACTTTTGATAACCTAATAGATATCTTGAAAAGGCACTTCTCTCCAAAGCGCTCAATTGTAGTAGAGAGGTTCATTTTTTTTAAAAGAATGCAATTAAAGGAAGAAAGCATCTCGGATTACTTGGTGGAAATTAAGCGTTTGGCTTCCTCATGCAACTTTGGAAATTTTCTGGAGGATTCTTTACGTGATAAAATGGTTTGTGGTTTATATAATGCCAAAATACAAAATAGAATTTTGTCGGAGGGCGACATTTCTTTAGCTAAAGTAATTGAGATAGCATTATCTATGGAAGCAGCCGAGAAAAATACAAAATTATTTCACTTGGAGCAGGGTGAAGATTGTGTAGATAAGTTGAGGATGGAACGCAAGGTTGAATCAAATTTCCAAAATGGCAAATGTAAACATTGTGGTAAACAGCATAAAGAACTATGTAGATTTAAGGAGGCGATATGCTTTAAGTGTAATAAAAAAGGACACATTGCCTCAATATGTTGGAGCAGTAGAAGAAATCTAAGGCAACATCAGAATCAGCCGGGAAATATACATCAGATAGGAGACCAAGAAGAGGAGGACGAGTATGTCCAGAAAATTATAAGCGTGACGATACCTGAGTATAAAATTAATTTTGCCTCAAGTGACCCTCCCTATCTGATGGAGTTAAAAGTAGAAGGAAACTTTATTAAATTTGAAATGGATACGGGTAGTGGTCTAACACTGATATCAGAAAAGGATTTTAAAAATAGTCTTCAACACTTGAAATTGGAAAAAGCGAGTATTATTGTAAGAACTTATGATGGTACCGTGGTACCCATTCTGGGTAAAATCAATGTCAAAGTGGAGTGTCAAGATATTACTTACAAACTTAGAGCGTTGGTGGTGAAAGGAGAAAAGAGGGCTTTGATGGGAAGAGAATGGATAAATAGATTGAAATTGGGCTGTTTCGCGGTAAAACATATGCCTGTGGAAATTACCATTGAGGAAATTTTGAAGGAAAATCAAGCCCTATTTGTGGAGACAACTGAACCAATAAAAGGTTTCACATTTTCAGTAAACATGTGTGATGTGAATCCAATTTTCCATAAGGCTCGTCCGGTGCCTTTCGCCATTAGGCCAGCAGTTACTGAAGCATTAGACAAAATGGTGGCTAAGGGTTATCTATGTGAGGTGGCGAGCAGTAAATGGGCCACTCCAGTGGTTGTAGTGCCGAAGAAAAATAAAGAGATCAGAATTTGCTGCGACTTCAAGGTAACTCTAAATAAATATTTGGACACTGCGGCCTATCCCCTTCCCACACAGCAAGATTTATTCTCCACATTGGCCAAGGGAAAATACTTTTCTAAATTGGACTTGAGGAACGCTTATCTGCAATTAGAGGTGGACCCAGGCACCCGACCGTTACTAACGATAAATACTCATAAAGGGCTTTTCAGGTTTAAGAGAATGCCATTTGGATTGGCAAATGCGCCCAGTTATTTTCAATCTGTAATGGATAGGGTTTTGTCGGGTATAGGAGGCGTAATTTGTTATATTGATGATGTCCTTATAGCCACAGCATCAATTGAAGAACATCTGGCGTTGTTGAAGACTATATTTGCTCGCTTGGCGAAGTATAATATCAAACTAAAGAAAGAAAAATGCCTATTTTTGCAAAAAGAAATTGAATATTTAGGACATCTTGTCACGGGAGAGGGCATCAGACCTTTAGATCATAAGGTACAAGCAATACAGAAGGCCAAAACGCCTACGAATATCTCTGAATTAAGGTCATTTCTTGGTTTGGTAAACTTTTATGGGAAGTTCATACCCAATTTGCCAGAGCTTTTGAAGCCTCTTCATGAGCTTCTTCACAAAAAACGTCCTTGGGTTTGGACAAAGGAATGTGGAGAGGCCATTGACAAGTGCAAGAACAGCATTACCTCTGAGAGGGTGCTAGTCCCATATGATACGACTTTGCCATTGTGTTTGGCCACTGATGCATCGCAGATTGGAGTGGGCGCTGTGTTGTCACATATTATAGAAGGCCAGGAGAGACCGATTATGTTTGCCTCTCGGACTTTATCGGGAGCAGAACAAAATTATTCTCAGATTGAGAAGGAGGCTCTAGCCATTATATATGGAGTTACCAAGTTTCATCAATTTATTTATGGAAGAAAATTTATTCTTATTACAGACCATAAGCCATTGGTGACCATTTTGGGCCCAAAATCAGGAATCCCCACCTTATCTACTTCAAGATTGCAGCGTTGGGCGCTTATTTTGTCAGCTTATACTTACGATATTAAATTTCGAAGAACTCAAGACCATGGGAATGCAGATCTTCTGTCACGTTTTCCTGTGGGCTGTGAAGAAATTCCAAGATTAAATAATGTCTATGCTTTATCCTTTGTGGAAGAATTGCCGATCACAGCAGAGGAAATTGCCACGGAAACTGAAAAAGACGAAGTGCTCTCATTGGCCAAATTTTATACTCAGCAAGGCTGGCCTGAAAAGGTGGCTGATCACCTCAGACCTTATTTTCAAAGGAAACTTGAGCTAACTGTAGATGGGGAGTGTTTGGTTTGGGGAATGAGAGTTGTCATTCCACCATCTCTCAGAATAAAAATGTTGAACTGTCTTCATGAGACTCATTCCGGTATGAACAGAATGAAGGCTGTAGCAAGATCACATTTTTGGTGGCCAAATTTAGATACCCAAATCGAGTTTTTGGTGAATAAGTGCAGAAGCTGTCAGCAATCCCAGGATGGGCCAAATAAAGGAAAATGGCAACCCTGGAAATGGTCAACCAGACCTTGGCAAAGAATTCACATTGATTTTGCAAATAAGGAAAACATTAATTTATTAATAGTAGTAGATAGTCATTCAAAGTGGATCGAAGCCATCCCAATGAGAGAGACCACCACACGCAAAACCATTGAGCAACTACGGCGACTTTTTTCTTCCTATGGGTTACCGGAGGAACTTGTATCTGATAATGGACCTCAGTTTACTGGTAGTGAAATGAAAGGTTTTCTGGAAGGAAATGGAATTAAACAAACATTGATCCCGGCGTACCACCCGCAAAGTAATGGCTTGGCTGAAAGAGCGGTTAGAACTATTAAGACTGCCCTGGATAAAAATAAAAGGAAAATTGGGGATACCATTCAAGACACCTTATCAAAAGTTCTTCTGGCATATCGAAGCACCCCGCATGTGACAACGGGAAAGACTCCATCAGAGCTCTTTATTGGGCGTGCGCTTCGAACCAGAGTATCGTTGATACATCCCAGCTTGGCATCTAGAGTTAGGGACCAGCAAGCCAGGCAAATGAAGTATGATCGGCGAACCCATTTGGAAGAATTCCAGATAGATGATTTAGTGTGGTGTAAAAACTTTAGAGGTGGTGATAAATGGATCCCAGGAAAAATTGTGGGCAAGAAGGGAACTAGAGTCTACACCATTTTGATCCACGGACAGGTAAAGGCCTATCACAGGGATCAAATTAGAAAAAGGTGGAGGAATGGTGAGGAAGATGAGAGTGGAGATGGAGAGCGTCAACCCGAGCACTCAAGAGGAGCAGGTCCCAGTGCCATAATCTCGGAGGTTGTACGAGACAGAGGTTATATGGAGTCGCTGTCGCCAGGACTAACTAGCCAGCGGTCGGATCAAGATTCAGAGGTTCAGAGTGATACAGACGATGGAAAGTCATTGGAGCCTCTTCGCTCGCTGGACCCCGAGGCCTTGAAAGAGGAGGGTCCTGTCCTAAGGCGGAACCCACCTCGAGCGAGGAGACCGCCTGTGAGATTTCGTGTTTGAAGAGAGAAGATGGTGATATATAGCTAGCAATAAATATGTATATATATATGTTTCTATGAAAATGTTAATCTGCAAGACGCAGGTTATCATCATCCCTTTTTGATTTGTTTTTGTCACTTTTTGGCGTTTCGAAAATAAACAATAAAAGGCTGTATCAGACTTTACTAAGACAATAAAGATTTGCTAAAAATAAATGTGTACGAAGATGTTGCATGTATAAAGAGGTTACACTCGTCTAGGGGGTCGGTGGAAGGCTGGTTAAACCGTTTGGTTTTCGACCACTAGGACCCGGGTTCGATTCCCGCATTGGACACTTTTTTCTGTTAAAAAAAAAAAATGCTCCAATGGCCCCCGATTCTTGCAAAAGTCCAACCCCACCAGCGAGTGCAAGTAACCAAACGGGGCTCTGGCATTTGTAAGTGCAAAGTCGAACTGCTTTTCACATGTGTAGACATGTGGTGCGCTTACAGTAAAAGGAGTCGCTAACTACCCACCATGATTATCATGGCCTGTACCACGTGTACTAGGGATAAGCAAAAAAAAAAACACTCGTCTATAATAGGTTTTAATCCATTATAGCTTATAACATTGTCAAACCATATAGTATGTCTTGAATTAAAATCACTACAAAGGATTACAGGTTGATTTATATACGTTTTGAGCAGATCTCCAATAAAATTATGATGAACAGTGCTAAAAGAGTTCGGATGAATATAGATATTAGAGATAATTATTTTTGCTTTAATTGTAGAAAAAGTAATTGTTGTATAAAAATAATTTGTGAAATTTTGGTGAACTTTATATTTTTATTTAAAATTATAGTTGCCGTATAATTTCCCCAGTTTTATTCGAAGATATAATTTGAGAGTCCATATCAATAATAACCTTTTCATGCAAAACATATGGTTCTTGAATTAAAAGAATGTCAGGTGGGTCATCTCTAGTATTAGCTTGTAGTAAAACGCAGTAAAACTTTTTCTTACATTTTGTTGAATACATCTCACATTTTCAATCATATAGAAAATTCTTCTAATTAAGATTGAGCTTTAAATTGTATTTGATACATCATTTACTTCGTATATTTGTGAATATTGTGTCCTTTGGATAATTCTGTCTATTTGTGATTTGTAAATCGGACATACACTTGAATTTGATTTATGGTTTGTAGAGATATTTTTAAATTTAGGGTGCTTAGAGCAATTATGACAATTTGGTGCTTCAGTGTAGTTATGGCTACCCTGTACACCGCATATTTTACATATTTTAATGCTTTGGCAGTCTTTTGTTTTGTGGTTCGATTTCAAAGTCAACACAATTTTGACATTGTATGACAAATAATCTGTCTTATATAGAACATCGCTCAAAATCTGGGTAAATATCATTACCCATTTTTCTTAAAATTTGCTAAACTTTAGGAGTTACTCTTAATACTATATTGTGATATGCAGAGTTAGATCTCATTGTAAATAGAACTTTTATTTCATTTTCCAAATTTTCTAGATCAGAATTCATTTAGCATATGGTTTGAACGAAGTTCGCCGTATCTGTAATTTTAGATACGTTTTTGACTACTATAGTTGGATATTTTAGTGTCGGTATGTAAATTTTACTAATCAATTTCAAATCTTCTGATTTGTTTAATTCGTCCAGTAGTATTTTATTATCAGTTTGGTTTGGAAACTTTATAATTACAGACTTTTAGCGTTTATAATTATATTAATCTTAATGTTTTTACCTTTTTTTCTGACATTTAAAATATAAATAGAAATTGTTTGAAGTGCATCATAATTAGGTACACCATCATTTAAAGCCACAATTAAAGTAGATTAATCTTTGAATGACTGCTATTTTATTTTAATTAATTCTGTTTCCTGTCGCACTACTTGAGCAGAAGAAGGTGTCTGTTTCGAAATCTCTTTAAGAACTTTATCTAGTTTATATATATTATCTATAACCTTTTCTATTGTGTCGGTCAAACTATCTATTGTATATTTAACTCGGATATAGATTCAATTCCATTTTTTGCTTGGTTAATCATTAAAGATAAGTAAGTGTGTGTGTGTTAGATAATTTTTTTGTTAGATTTTTCTGATTAGTTTTAAATTTGTTATAAAAAATATTAGTATTTAATCGAGTTTAACATCTATTGATTTCAAAATACAATCCATGTCTTCTGTGCAAAAAGAAAAAAAGTAAAATACTATTGAAGTGATATTAGTAATATACTTAAGATATAAATAATTTAGGAAAGAAAATATAATGTATTTTAGCTTAAATTTAAAAGAGAAAAAAGTACTTAGCTTAACGAGAGGAGCGATGCAAAATACGTCCGCTCAGTTGGAAGCTGTTATGCAAGCTGATAAAAAGATGCGTTATCGGGATCCAATAAAACGGAGCCTTTTTTTTCTCCTCTATTATTTTACTATAGTAAATCTTATCTGCTATCCCTCTCTTAGATATTTGTAACGAATATTATTGCAAACAAAATATTCTACTCACATGTAGTGTATTAGCATGTTTTAAATATTTGTAAAAATGCAAATATCCTCTTTCCATGCTCAATTGTTGACTGTAGAAATTGTATATAAATTTCGGCACCTTTTTGGTAGTGGGTCAGTAGGAAGTACCAATTGTGATATTTATTTAAATAAACTTATTCCCTAAGTTACATATTTTGGAATTATTTTTCTATGAGAGAATAGCTGTGTTTATAAACTGGAAAAAAAAAAAAAAAAAAAGAAGTCGAGAAGTCAGGATATTGTAGAATTGTGAAAAATTATAATATTTGAATAGGTTGGATTGTCATAGCAAATGCTTAGCAACAATGGAGAGAGAGAGAAAGCTAAATATAATTCAAAGAAATAATCCTTTCTCAAATAGGTACTCTGATAGCTAATATAATCTAAATTATAATTTTAATTTGAATTTTGAAATTGGAGAAAGATTTTATCCCAAGATAAAAATGAAGTTTTCAAAATTAATCTCAATCTAATAATCAGCATTGGCGTATTAAGCTGCACTTAGAGCAGGCTCAAAAGGAGATGATCAAGGCAATACCGAAAATTTTAAACTCTTCGATCTTTTAGAGGCCATACTTTGCGGAAGCTAAAGAAAATTATCAGGGTGTCACCACTACAACAAAATCTGGCCTCTGGTTTTAGGAGCCATGCGTTGTGGAGGCTCAATGAATTGATCAGGATGGCACCGCTGCTGCAAGATCTGGCCGCTGGTTTTAGGCTCAAGGAATTTATCAGTCCTGCACCCCACTTCCTCAAAATCTTGAAGATGCCATCTTGTCAATGCCGCACGTTTGAAAGGCTCAAGAAATTGATCAAGACTGAATAACTTCTGCAATATCTTGAAGGTGGCTTGTCAAGGCTGCACGTTGCGAAGGCTTAATAAATTTATCAGGACGGCACCACTTCCTAAAGATCTTGAAGATGGTTTGTCAGTGTCGCACGTTGTAAAGGCTCAAGGAATTGATCAAGGCGGAACCACTTCCTCAATCTTAAAGGTGGTTTGTCAATACCGCATGCTTGAAAGGCTCAAGAAATTGATCAGTTTGGTACCATTTTCCCAAGATCTTGAAGATGGTTTGTCAAGGCCGCACGTTGCGATGGCCCAAGGAATTGATCAAGGTGGAACCACTTCCGCAAGATCTTGAAGATGGTTTGTCAAGACAATACGTTGCGATGGCTCAAGGAATTGATCAAGACAGCACCACATCCGCAAGATCTTGAAGGTAGTTTGTCAAGGCCGCACGTTGCGATGGCTCAAGGAATTGATCAAGGCGGAACCACTTCTTCAATCTTAAAGGTGGTTTGTCAATACCGCATGCTTGAAAGGCTCAAGAAATTGATCAGTTTGGTGCCATTTTCTCAAGATCTTGAAGATGGTTTGTCAAGGCCGCACGTTGCGATGGCTCAAGGAATTATTCAAGGTGGAACCACTTCCGCAAGATCTTGAAGATGGTTGGTCAAGACAATACGTTGCGATGGCTCAAGGAATTAATCAAGGCGGAACCACTTCCGCAAAATCTTGAAGGTGTATTGTTAAGGCCGCACTTTGCAACGGCTCAAGGAATTTATCAAAGCGGAACCACTTCCGCAAGAACTGGACACTGATTTTAGAGTTTGCACGTTCGAAGGGTCAGACATTTTTACGGAGGGGTACTATTGTTGCAAGTTCTAGATATAATTTTTTTTCTCCGCGTGCACCATTTGTTCTACCAGAGCTCTACACTCCGATATATAGATTACCACATAATCTGGAACTCTGATGGGAATACCGCAAAATTGCACTTTCCGCAGACAGGGAAGATAAACTTTGCGGTATTGCCACCAGGGCTATAAATGATAAAGTGGTTATCTATAGATAAGAGTGTAGAATTCGAGTAGAGTGAATGGTGCCCGCGGGGAAATATTAGTATCTCTAGAACTTGCATCAATAGTACCGGTCCGCGCAATTTTTGTACTCTTCGAACGTACAAACTTCAAAATCAGTGTCCACTTATTGCAAAAGTAGTGCCGCCCTAATCAATTCTTTGAGCCTTTGCAACGTGCGGCCTCGACAAACCACCTGAAAGATCTTGAGGAAGTGGTGCCTCTCTGATTTTTCCTTGAGCCTTAGCAACGTGCGGCCTTAACAAACCACCTGCAAGATCTTGCAGAAACCATGCCATCCTGATACATTCTTTGAGCCTTCATAACGCTAGCTCAGATTTATATAGGCAAATAAAGTGTTATTCAATAAGATAGCCATTGAATGTGTTTTATCTGGACGAAATTGCATTTGAATGTAATTATAATCTATCAATGTATAAAGAAGTCACAACCCCATATTTACTATTTTATTAAGGTAAAATATTAAGCCTTATAAAACCGTTGCATTTTTATATGGACAAAATATTAAATATTTCACAAATATTATTATTTAAATAAAATCAACGAAAAAAAAAAAGAACAATTTGAGAAACAAACACATACGGATGCCTTTCAGTGTTTTGGGAAGTTTGGCTTAAGACGGTCATCTTCGATATTGTTCCGAACATTCCGAAATGGTTTGTACCCCCTGTAAAAGAAGCGCAATTTGAAGCAGCATATCCGTAGAATTTCGGCAGAGTTTCCCCTACCTCCTTCGGTTTTCCGCGTTTCATTAATGATCTCATCAAACATCATTGTTTCTTCACTCAGAACCAGGCAATTATGGACCGATTGCTTCTATTATTCGTTAGTTTTAATATTTTTCTTCTCAAAATATAAATAACAAATGAATAAAATGATGAGGCCCAAAAAAAAAATAAAGAGTATAATCATAAATAATGTTCTACAGGATGAAACAACGTTTGTCCCCCCCCCCCCCCTGTACTAGGGATAATAAAAAATATCGATACACTAGCGGATGTACCCGGCTTCGCCCGTGTTTTACCCGAGTAAAGGTTTGTCTAACGAATCTCTCGATAAAGTGAACATTTCTTCCCGGTCCCTTGAAAAATACTCGATAAGTTGAATAAAATCAATATTAATCGGTACCCGAGTAAAGGTTTGGCTAACGAACATTTGGTAAAACAATTCTCTATAAACTTATAAAAAGAAATAGATATATTTTGATAATTTGAAACTCGTAAATTTGAATCTATCGATAAAGTGATAATTTTTTCCCGGTCCCTGTGTGCCGTGTCATTCTGAATTTTGTCTTTCCTAATTTTCTACATTACAAAATCATCGTTTTATCTAGTGAACATTTTTTCCCGGTCCCTTGAAAAATGCTCGATAAGGTTGAATAAATTCATGGTCGTTTATGGAAGATGGACGAAGTTCTCGGAGGTCATTTTGGGCAAGCTCCCGCGAGGCTTTTTTTCTTGTCTACTTGGCACAGCTGTGTCACCAACTCTGCCCTGATTGGTCGGTGGGTACTTGGACTGTCCTTGAACTTGTCCTTGGACTGCCGCCGGCCGGATGAATCCATTATCGTCGCAAGGTGGCGCTGCTTGCGAGTTAAAGCTACAAATCTGCAAATAACTCTAAGGATATTAAAGATATTCAAGAAATTATTTTTCGTAAACCTTTCCGGGGATACACCTAATAATATCCCAAAATTTCACGGCGATTGGATGTATGGTTTTTGAATCCATAGAGTACACACACACACACCTATCGAGCGGCCACGCAATTTTTAGCTCCGCCGTTTTTCACCTTTGGCAGGTGTAAAAATGCCGAAAGGTGTGTCAAATGTGATATTGGCTGAAAGCCCTGAACGAGCTGCTCGTGAGCCTGAAAGGCTCAGCTCGAAATCTCAAACCAGTGCTGAGATATCAGCGAAAATTGCTTTTCAGAAGAATTCTTCTGAAGAAAATCAAGAAAAAACAAAGTATGCAAATCCGCCGGCAGGCGACGTGCATGTAAATCCGGCCGCCGCGCGTGACGTCACCGCGCCGCCGACTGCTGCTTCTTCCAGCGCTACAACAGCCAGCCTGGCCTCGCTCAACTGGGCCGACAGCGAGATGGCGGAGGTGGACGCCAAAGAAGGCTACACCGTCGTGAAGACCAAGAAAAGGCGCCTCTCTTCAACACCTGAGCACGCCGCAAAGCAGGCAAGCAGGCCTGCTGAGAAACGCGGCCCCCAGCAGCAGAAGCGGACAACAGGGCCGAGGTCAATGCCGCCCCAGGAAATCAAGGCGACGCGCGCCAACATCGCCGACGCCACGGCGAGGCAGACCACTACCAACCACGAGAACTACGTCTTCGTGGAGCTGTGCCCAGACATCCCGGACTACTCCTACCTCCGGGCAATTGGCAACCTGCTCGGAGGGCCAGGGAAAATAAGCCAGTTCAACAGGATGAACGGCCACTATGTCGTGGGCCTCGCGAGCAAAGACCATGCGAGCCATCTGGTGGAGGTGGGCCTGGACATCGAGGGCACCCACCTGAAGGTCTTCCCCTTCCGAAAAAGGGCAGAACGCATTACCATCGCAAATCTGCCCGGCTTCGTCGAGGACAGCGCCATCGTGGAGCCCCTGCGCAACTTCGGCATCGTGACTTCCATCGCCCCCATCATGATCAAGATGGGGGAATACACCTTCAACGACGGCCGCCGGGAGGCGTTCATCCTGCTCCGCGAGGGCGTGAGGCTGGAGTCGCTGCCCACTCGTCTGACCATCAAGTCCAAGGGAGACACCCTGTCAGCCTTCCTCTCCTTTGGCATCAAGTGTTCCAAGTGCGGCAAGCAGGGCCACCGCAGAGCCAACTGCCCAGCGCTCGCCAGGCAAGGGAACGGCAGCCCCAGACAAGCAGCGTCTCCCACCGACGCAAGAACTCCCCCCCTCCTCCTCCTCCTCAGCAGCCAAGGAAGCCGGCACCGGCGCCCGCAACACCGGCGTCCCCTGTCCAACCGGCGAAGACATCAACAGAGGCTCCAGCGATCCCCTCGGCGCCCCATCCTGCCGAACCGAAGGATCTTGCCCAGCCCGCCCCTGTTGCCCTCCCTGCTCCTTTGGCTGCCCCGCGGCCCCTCGAGCCCGCGATCCTCCCGCTCGACATCGAGATGTCGGAGGAGGAGCGGACCTCAACTCCCTCCACGCCTTCCAAGGGAATACCCGCAATCGTCCAGCTGCGAGAGCATCTCGAGAAGCTCCCCTCCATTGCCATCGACCACTCCGGGCTGCTCGGCCTAGACTGGGAGGACGCACAGAAGCTCCTCGCCTCTCCCACCAACATGAAGAAGCGAGTACCCTCGCTGCTGGAAACACAGGTCACCGCCTTCACTGAGCTGGCCAAAATCATCATGGACTCATGCCCTAACTCGAGCACCTTTGTCTACAAGACCCTCCAGAAGACCAGGACGGTGCTGCTTGTTGGACGGCCCAAATGAGCTACCGCGTCGCCACCATCAACGCGCGAGGGCTCGCCACTCGGGGGAGGAGCCTTGCCCTTTGTCATCTCCTCAGACAACATCACATGGACATCGCGTTTGTCCAGGAGACAAACGCATTTCATCTGGGCAGCGGCCAAGACCTCTGCCTCGGCTACAACGCTGTTGTATTGGCCCATCCCGTAGCCATCTCGGGATCCGGACTCGCCTGCGTCTTCGGGCCAGGCGTAGCCGTGATACAACAGCGCGTCCTGTGGCCGGGCCACATCGCCTTGGCAACCATAGATGTCCACGGCGAGGAGATGACGGCCATCGCCGTTCATCTGGCGCATGAACCCCGGGAGAGAAACCGGCAACTGGAGCTCCTGGCGGCGACAGCGGCACAGGAGGAGGAGGGGGCCTGCTGGATCATCGGCGATTTTAACATCAGGGATCGGGGCCCCTCGTCATCATCATCGTCGGATGCCCTCGCCGCTCTTCTGGACCTGGCCGCGCTGGTCGACGTGGCCACCCAGTTCGACGCTGCCCACCAGAGTCGCCAGGCACGGCGACCAAGTCGAATCCAGCCGCCTGGACCGGATCCTTGTCCCTGCTGGAGTCCTGGATCGCGTGTCCATCTACGCGACCAGCCACTACCACCTCTCGGACCACCGCCTCGTGCTGCTCCAGGTGGGCCCGCCCACCACCGCCGTCTCCTCCCCCACCCAGCCTCGCTTGGCCGCGATGCTCCGCTCGGGCCTTGCTCTCGAACATCTGGCTGGCTACATCCGGGAGTTGGAGGAAGACACAGCGCACGTTGACGACGACGGGACCTTCTGGGATAGGTGGATCTCCATCAAGGCGGGGCTGCTGGCGGAGGCCAGATCCCTGCACGACCCACGCCACGCTGCCAGCGACAGCTACGTCTACAGGGCGAGACGTTACATCGCGGCGCAGCTCGAGGCCTCCTCCATCCGGGCCGACTACCCATCGCTGCCGGACCTGGCACGCGCCATCCGCCTCCGACGCCCGGTCAGCGTCATCAGGGACGAGCAGGATAACATCATCGAGGGCCCCGAGCTTCGGCGGAGGGCGTTCGCGACCTTCCAGCCCCGCTTCGCCCGTCCCACCAGCGATCCAGCTGCGGGAGCTGCCTTCATCGCCAGCAGCGCGCCCACCACCACCCGCGAGCTGAGTGAGGAGGACCCGCTCCACCGGCCGGACATCAGCCCCAGCGAGATCGCCAACGCCATCGAGCACCTCCCTCGCGGCAAGGCCCCCGGCTGGGACGGCTTGCCGTGCGAACTCCTCGTCGCCTTCAACGAGGACTTCTTCGCGGAAGCTCTGGCCCGGGTGTTCGCGGCTTCACGGCTCCGCGGTGCCCTGCCTCCGTCGACGCGGCGCAGCTCCATCTGCCTCGTGCCCAAGACCCACGGAGGTCGCGGCCTTGATGGCTACAGGCCTGTCGCGCTGCCCTCGGCCGACTACAGGGTCCTGGCCGCCATCCTTCACCGGCGCCTCAAGCCCCACCTGCGGACCCTGGTGCCAGAATGCCAGACCTACGCCGTCCCCGGGAGGTCCCCGTCATGGAACATCGCCATGGTGACGGACGCCATCGAGGAGGCCACCGCCCTGGGCTCGCCGCTGGCCGTCATGGGCGTCGACCTAGAGTCCGCCTTTGACTCATTGGACCGCGGCTTCCTGGAGTCCCTGCTAACATCCCTCCGCCTCCCGCCGGCCTTCATGGCCTGGATTAACATCCTCTACGCCGGGGCGGACGCCACCATCCGGGCCGGAGGCTTTCATACAACAGCCTTTCCCCTTCTCAACGGCCTCAGGCAGGGTTGCGCCGTAAGCGCCGCACTCTTCAGCATCGCCACGGGGCCGCTGCTACGTCGTCTGGAGTTGACCTTCGGCGTGGGCAATGTCATCGCTTACGCCGACGACATCGTCCTCCTATTTCATCGCGACGGAGACTTCGAACGGGTGGCGACCGTCTTCGAAGAATACAAGCAGGCCTCCGGAGTTGGCGTGAACCTCCGGAAGAGCGCTGGCCTCTGGTGCGGCGCCTGGCGCAACCGCGGCGACTCCCCTCTCGGCGCCTCCTGGTCGACCACCTCCATCAGGGTCCTCGGGCTCGACATCGCCCCCAGGAGCACCGTCGCCCACCGGAAGCAGCATCTCCTGGCCCTCCTGGAGACTGCATGCCGCAAATGGACGCCCTTCACCCGCGGCCTCTCCCTCATCGGGCGAGCAAGAGCGGCGAACACGCTGGTGAGCTCTGTCATCCAGCACCACCTGCATGGCTACCTACCATCACCCCCGACCATCGCCAAGCTGCAGGCCCGACTGGCGAGATTCGTCTGGGGACAGGACCACACGGCGTGGCTTCCCGCCGATGTCATGGCGAGGCCAGTTGCCATCGGAGGCCCCGGCCTCCTCGACCTCGCGACCCAGCTCCAGCTCGCCTGCCTCAAGGGGGTGCAGGTCGCGCTCCGCGGGGGCAGAAATGCCTTCAGCTGGCTGGTCGGCGGCAACAGCGGGGAAGCCTGGATCCTCCCTCCACCGGACGGCACCCGTCTCCAGCCCCGCCGTCTCAGGTTGCTGAAGCTATGGGAGGAGGCCTCCAACATCCTGGGCCTCAACCACCGGACGGTCCCCACGGCTCAGCTGCTGGACCTCCCCATCATCGGCGGCTGCCGGTTCCTCCGCCCTCCCGACCTCCTGGCCCCCGCCCGCTGGAGCGGAGCCCGAGTCCGGGACCTGATCGAAGAGGAAAACCTCATCGCCCGCCCTACGCGCTC
This sequence comes from Cordylochernes scorpioides, assembly GCA_030710605.1. Lineage (NCBI taxonomy): Eukaryota > Metazoa > Arthropoda > Arachnida > Pseudoscorpiones > Chernetidae > Cordylochernes > Cordylochernes scorpioides. Next base: position 7,718,384 of record CP092880.1, read on the forward strand.
GGCCCTGGCTGACGCCGCGGCCCTGGGCGCCTTCTGTCGGAGGCTGACCTCCGAGAACGCCGTGGGCTTCGGGGCGGAGTCCACGCCTTCATCCAGTTCCCTTGCTGCGGCCGTGGTGCTGCGTGGGACGGCTACGCCGTTCCTCAACGGCCTCACGACCCGCTCGGCCCGACGGGCCCTGGATCGTCCGCGCCTCGCCGCCACGCCCATCTCCAGATTCCTGGCGAGATGGACGCCCACCATCAATCCACCATCCAGGATCGACTGGGCCTCGCTGCGGCGCTGCGCCTACTCGGGCCACGAGGCCGACGCGGCCCTCAAGTTGGCCCTCCACGCCCTGCCCCATCCGGCCCATCCTGCCTCGGTCGGCCCCTCCTGTCCTGCCTGCGGGTCCATCGACCGCTCCCTCGGCCACCGTTACTGGTGCTGCCGCTCCATCAGGCCTCTCATCAGAGAGGCCTTCAACATCATAGGGCGGTCCCCTGACCTTCAGGCTTGGATCTTCGGCGGGTCCGGCCTTGAGGACGACGCCCTTTCCATCCTGGCGTCGGCAAAGTTGCGAACTTATCGCTACTTTGTCCAGGTTGGGCTCGGAGAAGCGGTGGAGGACCCGCTCATTGCCTGGTCCAGGACCCTCCAATGTCGAGGTTTCCTATCTTCATCCCCCTTGTAAAATATGTAATTTATATGTAAATATTTCATTCATTCTTTCTGTAATTTATTTCTTTTTCTTCTATTTCGCTCTCTCGTTGCTAAAATGATGTAAAATTGTCTAGAAGACAATAAATAATTTTTAATTGTCAAATTGTCACACACACACACAGACAGACAGACAGACATTCATTTTTATATATATATAGATGAGCGTTATCTTTATTAAGTCTCTTTTATCACAACTGATCATGCATTGTCAAAAGATTCACTGATATCGAGGGAAATTATAACGGATCACCATTTAAAAACTTTGTTCTATAGAATTGTTTAGATTGATATCAGATAAATATTTTATTCGAACATTTTATATTATGATTAATACTTTTTACGTTTTACTTAGGGGGTTGGTGGACACGTGTCTAAACCGTTGGTTTTTGACCGCTACGACCCGGAATAGAATCCCGCATTGGGTACTTATTTTCTAAATAAAAAATGCTTTAAAATGGCCCTCGATTTTTGCAAAAATCCAACCCCACTAGCGAGTGCAAGTGACCAAACGGTGCCATAACACACTTGTAAGTGCATAAGTCGAAATGCACTTTTACATGTGTAGACCTGTACTGCACTTACATTGAAAACATTCGCCAACTCCTACCCATTGTGATTATCATGACCTGTACAGCGTGTACTAGGATAATAATAATAATAATAATAAAAACATTTTACACATTTCAGATTTTAGTATATTTGTGCCAATCTTTCCATTTCGTGCATTTTACGTCAAGTTTAATCAAATATAAGGCATTTATAAAACAATAAAGCTATATAATAATTTCAACTTTCGACATATTTAATAAGATTTCACTATACTTTTCAGTAACATATTTCTTTGGGAAATTTATAAACCGATTTTGTACAAACATATAATAAATAATAATTACAAAATGTATATATGTGAGAGAGAGAAATAATTATTTGTATTTTCAATATATATTTTTAAAAATTGTATCAATTGAAAACATCTTAAAACAATTTAATTAAACACACCTTTAAAAAGTTGCTTGATTGTAAAAAAAAAAAAAAAAACAACAAAAAACATGATACTTTATAGAATTGACTCCGAGACTTTCTCTGAAACACGAAAAGTTGCAATTAATATGTTTGAATGTATGTTAGATGTGGAGAGGAACACATATTTAATTTTAATAGATTCATTAACTCGTTTAAAAATGAATGAAATGGCTGTGCATTCTTTGAAAGTTCTTTGCTTTTTCATATTAAAAGACCTCAAGCTCGTCTGTGTTTCATACACAAATAATATTTTAAATTTTATTTGAGGTTCTATTTAGGTTTTTATGTGCATATGTATGTGTTTAGCGAGAGTCTCTTCAAAGCTATACAAAAAAATGAAAAAAATTGTGAAATAAAAATTTGACTATATACTTAAAAGGTTTTGTTTAATATCTCTTAACACACCAAGAACATATTAGGGAAATAATATATCGGATATATTTTGCACACACATATATTTTAGAATATAGGATATAATACAAAGGTAAGTAGATGACACATTCTTGTAATTTATATACAATAATATGTTTTAAAAAGCGAAATTAAAAAATATACATCACAATATATATTCTTAAATTTTGTTCGAACGTTTTGACAGAACACATTTCGTTAAATTTTTAATATGTTTATGCTTAATATATTCAAGAGATTGTTATATAAATTGTATTTTAAATATATGTATTAACATATATAAATTTTGATACTTAAAATATGATGTGTGGTTTAGCATCCTCTAAATTTAATTATATCAATAATACAAAAGCAGGAGGGTTGGTAAATATTTTCAATTCCAAAGTAATTCAAGGTAGATAATGAGCGAAATATATAATATCAATTAAAAATGTCAAAATTACTTTTAAAATAATTTACTAATTTATAATGATAAATAAAATCTTTTTTTTTGTCAGGTTTAATGCGTAACACTTAATACATTTAACCTATATAGTTTTAGGCTTATTATGTCACACAAAAAAAAATTGCATTGTTGAAATATAATTTTCCATGGATAAGTGCATTTTCGTTACAAAAGATGTAAAAACTCGTTATTTTTAGAATTGTTTGAAACACATTTAAAAAATATATATATCCGCCCTTTTTATTTTCTTAGACACTGTCACGTTTTTCAAGAATTTTACCTCAGAATTGAAACAAAAGATGTGAATCTAAAATGTTTTAAATTAATACAGTTTTACAAAAGCAATGATTGAGGTGGTCGCTCATGAGGAAGTTTTACCGTGCCACCTCGACCTACACATTCACTAGAAGAAAAAAATGTTTTGCTATTTATTTATATATTTTTACACAAATTTTTGTATGTGGTATATTTTGATGACCTATGAAGGTATAATGTCTATGAAAAAGGGAACATCAATAAAAATCAAGACGAACAAAAAATAATGTTTTGATATTAAGAACAAAGGATGGTCTTTAATTTTTAAATAACCTTTTGTATTTAGATATATAATCTTTTGCATTTAATCATTTCTTACTTTTATAATGTTGTGCTAGTATAAAGAGAGAGAGAGAGAGCCAATAAATATATTTTATATCGATATTCTCCAACTCTTCAATCGAAAATTAACAACCTATACATTTAGTATCTTATTGGGAGGATTTTGGTGATCTACATTCTGATAAGAAAGATAGATGTCAGTAGGAAACTAACATTCTATATACAGTTACGAGCGTCATGCGTTCTTCATCTCTGTCACCGTTTGCTTTTTTTTTTGGAATGGCGCTCTCCTATTGGTTCGCTACGATGGTGCCGCTACTGCGCGAGACACTTTGCCCCCCCTCCCCTCCCCACTCGCTTTTTGGTTTTTGTAACTATTGTGTTGGAGCGGGTCGCTCCTTAAATAAATGCATATATTAGTTAATAACTAAATGGAATCCTCTTTTTCTTTTTCCCAGTAAGAGACGCCTACGGAAGCCAACAGTACATAGACAGATAAAGCACATAGGCTATAGTTATTAACTAATATATGCATTTATTTAAGGCGCCAATTTATAATTGTAACAAATAGTATTTGAATAAAAACATTCAATCGGGTAAAACACGGGCGTTAATGATCCAACAGGTCTACGTGTCTAAATTAAAACACGGGCGTTGCCCGGGTCATTCGGCTAGTGTTAAATATGAGGTATCAGCGTGCCATTGGTATTCATAAAGATAGGCACAATTTAACGTTAGTGTATATTCACACAAACACAGAATAGATTAATACAATAGAAGTCGGTGGACGAGTGGGTAACACCCTCGATTCCCGACAGTCATGAACTGGGATTGAATCCCGTGTTAACATTTTGTTTAATATGTGAATAACCTTCATATATTATTCATTGTTGCAAATATCATAAACTAGGTTGCTCTTTTTGAGGGGTACCTAATAAAGTGATTTTGGAACAGTCTAATACAAAGGTCAGTGGACGAGTGGGTAACACCCTCGATTCCCGACAGCCATGAACCAGGATTGAATCCCGCGTTAACATTTTGTTTAATATGTGAATAACCTTCATATATTATTAATTGTAAATATCATAAACTAGGTTGCTCTTTTTGAGCGGTACCTAATAAAGTGATTGTGGAACTTGGAACAGAATAGCTTCCGTCATTTACTGCGAATGGAAAATTATTGATAGGGTATGGTTCATCAATGGTGAACTCTTCCAATGGTTTCTCTAGTTTAATCTACAAGACCGCTCCACTAATGTATTATGCTGTTCTGTTTTATATAGTAGGGGATTAAACCTGAGTATTGAGGACAGTAGAAATGTAAATGCAATTCGATTTATCGAGCGTTTCTCTTCTACAATCATTTCATAATTAATCGGCTAATCCCCTAATAGAATGTTCAAAACTATAAGTCTGAGGGATAAGTGTCTTATGCGAAAAAATTTTTATTTCAAGCTTTCGGGCACAACCGCCCTTCGACAGGAAAAATTACTATACTCAGTATAGTAATTTTTCCTGTCGAAGGGCGGTTGTGCCCGAAAGCTTGAAATAAAAATTTTTTCGCATAAGACACGTATGCCTCAGACTTATAGTTTTGAACAATCATTTCATAAATTAGCCAGTTAATTACAGTAAAACCTCCCTGTAAAGGACTACACCTAGTTACATAGCTAAAGTGTCGTTTTAGAGAGAGATATCCTCTTACTGGAGAGTTGCTAAATAGTAAAAAATGGTAATTTTCCAAATGAAAACTTTCCTTTGTAGAGAGGTGTCCTCTAGAGTGAGTGTCCTCTCATGGAGATTGTTCTACTGTATATATACTGTATATAAGTCACATATTAGCACGCCATCTGTATTGAATTCTGGAAACTATTTAATGCTATTTTTTTACTTGGAAAACAAATAAATATTATATTTGCTTTACTGCGATGGAAAAATCCCTATTTGTCTATATTTATACTGTCCTCTCAAAGCTTATGTCTCTGCACTTTTCTTGATTAACCTTCCCGAGAATTTATGTGAAAATTACCTGTGCTATATAAACAGAACAGCCAAATACAATAGTAGTGTATCTCTAATCAGTGAAAACTTTGTAATTTCATTATTCTATCGACTTATGTATCTGCGAAACTGTACGGGGAACCAGAGAAATAGAATCATGTGTGATATATAAGCATTTAAATATTAATATTATAAGAAGCATTGAAGCACGAATGTTTCTTTTTAAATATAAAACAAACTTCTACTATCCTTGCTGCGATTCAGAAAAAATATTGGGAGGGTTTGACTTATCAGTGGTGAAACCTCCCAGCGTTTTCACCAATTTAATCTGCCAGACAGCTTCTTAGAGCTCTAATACTGTGTTACGTGTAAGGCCTCTAAACGGTTTCAACCTCCGCCTATAGATGGCGCTTTCGCCGGATTCCCTTGCTGGCCGATGTGGGAGTCGCCGACTGCTGTGGTCCCGTTTTCTGGGGAGGTTGGATGTAAATACGCTTTTGTGTTGGCCCCAGGATGTAGGATAATGTAAATACACGTTGTCTGTTGTTTTATTTAGATTTAATGTTAGTAAGAGATGACAATAAAAAAAGTGTGCTTCAAGTCTGTGTGCCGTCTCCTGTCGTTACTATCGCCACTGCCATCGTCACCGGGCTACTGCTGCTGCTACAACTCTTCTGGTAAGTCTCTCGTGTCCCCCCACCAGTGGTAAGGCCGAGAGATACTGCCAGAGGAAAGGGAGTTTCCACAGGAGAAAGAGGTGGAACTCCGGGCGTCATTGGGTGGCCTGCGGGGAGAAGCCGCAGGGAAGAGCAACCGGAGCCCGGGTAGGTGAACCACGAAGAGAAGAAGCGTGTGTCGCAAAGAACCAGAGGGGAAACACGCGACAACTGTATTGAACGATTTTGCTTATATACGCTTTTATATTTAAAACGAAACATTCGTGTTTCAATGCTTCCATTTCTTCTATATAGAGGGAACGTTATATCGCCTTATAATATTAATATTCTATTTTCAAACTTCACTGTTCATGCTAACTAAATTATTACTCCTGTTCCTAAGTAACTGAACATTAGGCGATGATATCAGGTTAATGTATTCTTTCAGATGGTGAAAATCTTTCAGATTAGAGATTTTCTCTGAAGATGTTTCATCCCGATCACTATAAGATTAGATGGTGTTTAGAAAAGGTGTATGTGGCCTTGAAGAATGCTGGTGTTGCAGGTTCTCCACCATGACGGTGTCCTACACTCAGCAAGTGGCCTCTGTCTCGGGCTTCGGCTGTTTTATGAGGATCCTCTTCAAGTACGTCAACTTCTCAATATGTACATCGTGGTAATGGGGCATTGCAAATTTGTACATATCAGGATATTCATGTATTTAGACCTTGTTTATGTTGAAGGTAGACGGTAATTTACATATGCGGAATGTCAAATTATTTTTGAAAAACTTAAGCACTTTAAGCTTATCAGTTAGGTGGAAAGATTGTTGTTTATTTGTATCTGACTTGCGAGCTGATTTCCCACGTCTTCTGATTGGACGAATGCGGCCATGTTAAGATATAATGAGGGTTCCTAAAATATACTTTAGACTTTTGCTTTCATCGCACCTGATTGGTCTTCTTGACACTTGCGTACGTCCCACACACATGAATAAAGAGTTATTTACCTGCAACCCCAAACACATCAATGACTGATCCATTGATGAGCCTTTACTCATCCCCAGCAGACAACATCAACAAGCTTTACATGCTTGATACTCTAATACAGCTCTGGCCAACCTAAATGACACCACGGGCCGCACGGAATCGTAAACAAGGTCTAAAAACTTTAACTATATCAAAATTTTAACTTTAAAATGTATTTTAAAAATGCTTAATACTTCCTTGATGCTTAATGTTTTTATTTATTATTTTTCGGCTGCTTTTTAAAATAAAAATAATAATAACAATTTAAAATAAAAAAATATTTCTCTATTAATTACCATTATTCCTAACTTTTTTCTTCCTTTTTATGGAATCAAATATGTATTTTAAAAATTGTGGGACATATTTTAAATAAAAAATTATTATAATTATTTCAATATATATTTCTGTTTTTGAATATACAGACAAGAAATGAAAGTTACAAAAGAAATATAAAGTTAAATGGCGAGCCGCAAATTTTTTTTACGGCGGGCCGCGGGTTGGCCAGGCTTGCTCTAATATGATTGAGTGGAGATAAGAAAGAAGAAGAGTTATTTATTCAAGCATTGGGGCGATTGTGCGCCAGTGATACATGCAATATTCTGTAAACTTCCATATTTTAAAGTGCGGAGTTGGTTTGAGCAGATGGAAGGCCAGCATCTACAAGCTCATCTGGCCCGAGTTCTTCCTCTACTGTTGCATCTACTCCGGCCTCAGCCTCATCCACAACTACGTGCTGAGTGAGGAGCAGAAGATGTACGTATCTTCCTCACTGACCACCAATTCACAAATATGACATTTTGAAAGAGATTTCTGCTCAAACTTACTGGATATCGTGACCCAGTAAAACCTGGCTCCATCAAACCACATAGCACTTGGCCATTTGGTTGAGATTCCCGAGTCGCGACAGGTTTCACTCTATTGCTATTTCATGTACAACATTTACAAATTTATGGTATAACATTTATAGGTAAGAAAGTTCAATTATTTTTGACGCGCGTGTTCTTTCGAAACTAAAACAAATTTATACTAACCTTATATATACTGCAATAAAAAATATATTTACATATTATTTCCGAATATTATATATTAACTTAGATTTGAGGTTTTAGAGAAAAAACAAACTCCGCAGGTGTTAGAAGAGTTTGCTCGGAGCGGTGCGACCAGTAAAGGAGCGGTGCTAAGATATAATTGGCCATGTGTGTGGTTGGTAGGTGCCGTATACAGGTGCCTGTACACCACCCGTGTGGTTATGGCAACATTTGACCACTCCAGGTACTCAACTGGAAGGTGAGAGTTGGGGGGATGGTAGCATTATTAAAATTTTTCAAGAATGTGACAGAGTTAGCTGTCGAAATATATGTCTTCATTGTGGTAGAATAAGTTATAAGGGAGAGCTGCGGGATATACAGGAGTAACGGGGCGTAGATGTTGGATGTACCGGAGTAAAGGGTCGTAGCTGTGAGATGTACCAGAGTATCGGGACGGTGCTGTGAGATGTACCAGAGTATCGGGACGGTGCTGTGAGATGTACCGGATTAACGGGACTTAGCTGTGAGATGTACCAGAGTATCGGGACGGTGCTGTGAGATGTACCTGATTAACGGGACTTAGCTGTGAGATGTACCAGAGTATCGGGACGGTGCTGTGAGATGTACCTGATTAACGGGACTTAGCTGTGAGATGTACCAGAGTATCGGGACGGTGCTGTGAGATGTACCTGATTAACGGGACTTAGCTTTGAGATGTACCAGAGTATCGGGACGGTGCTGTGAGATGTACCTGATTAACGGGACTTAGCTGTGAGATGTACCAGAGTATCGGGACGGTGCTGTGAGATGTACCGGATTAACGGGACTTAGCTGTGAGATGTACCAGAGTATCGGGACGGTGCTGTGAGATGTACCGGATTAACGGGACGTAGCTGTGAGATGTACCAGAGTATCGGGACGGTGCTGTGAGATGTACCTGATTAACGGGACTTAGCTGTGAGATGTACCAGAGTATCGGGACGGTGCTGTGAGATGTACCTGATTAACGGGACTTAGCTTTGAGATGTACCAGAGTATCGGGACGGTGCTGTGAGATGTACCTGATTAACGGGACTTAGCTGTGAGATGTACCAGAGTATCGGGACGGTGCTGTGAGATGTACCTGATTAACGGGACTTAGCTGTGAGATGTACCAGAGTATCGGGACGGTGCTGTGAGATGTACCTGATTAACGGGACTTAGCTGTGAGATGTACCAGAGTATCGGGACGGTGCTGTGAGATACCTGATTAACGGGACTTAGCTGTGAGATGTACCAGAGTATCGGGACGGTGCTGTGAGATGCACCTGATTAACGGGACTTAGCTGTGAGATGTACCAGAGTATCGGGACGGTGCTGTGAGATGTACCGGAGTTAACGGGACTTAGCTGTGAGATGTACCAGAGTATCGGGACGGTGCTGTGAGATGTACCGGATTAACGGGACTTAGCTGTGAGATGTACCAGAGTATCGGGACGGTGCTGTGAGATGTACCGGATTAACGGGACTTAGCTGTGAGATGTACCAGAGTATCGGGACGGTGCTGTGAGATGTACCGGATTAACGGGACGTAGCTGTGAGATGTACCAGAGTATTGGGACGGTGCTGTGAGATGTACCTGATTAACGGGACTTAGCTGTGAGATGTACCAGAGTATCGGGACGGTGCTGTGAGATGTACCTGATTAACGGGACTTAGCTGTGAGATGTACCAGAGTATCGGGACGGTGCTGTGAGATGTACCTGATTAACGGGACGTAGCTGTGAGATGTACCAGAGTATCGGGACGGTGCTGTGAGATGTACCGGATTAACGGGACGTAGCTGTGAGATGTACCAGAGTATCGGGACGGTGCTGTGAGATGTACCTGATTAACGGGACGTAGCTGTGAGATGTACCAGAGTATCGGGACGGTGCTGTGAGATGTACCGGATTAACGGGACTTAGCTGTGAGATGTACCAGAGTATCGGGACGGTGCTGTGAGATGTACCGGATTAACGGGACTTAGCTTTGAGATGTACCAGAGTATCGGGACGGTGCTGTGAGATGTACCTGATTAACAGGACTTAGCTGTGAGATGTACCAGAGTATCGGGACGGTGCTGTGAGATGTACCTGATTAACGGGACTTAGCTGTGAGATGTACCAGAGTATCGGGACGGTGCTGTGAGATGTACCTGATTAACGGGACTTAGCTGTGAGATGTACCAGAGTATCGGGACGGTGCTGTGAGATGTACCTGATTAACGGGACTTAGCTGTGAGATGTACCAGAGTATCGGGACGGTGCTGTGAGATGTACCGGATTAACGGGACGTAGCTGTGAGATGTACCAGAGTATCGGGACGGTGCTGTGAGATGTACCTGATTAACAGGACTTAGCTGTGAGATGTACCAGAGTATCGGGACGGTGCTGTGAGATGTACCGGATTAACGGGACTTAGCTGTGAGATGTACCAGAGTATCGGGACGGTGCTGTGAGATGTACCTGATTAACGGGACTTAGCTGTGAGATGTGCCAGAGTATCGGGACGGTGCTGTGAGATGTACCTGATTAACGGGACGTAGCTGTGAGATGTACCAGAGTATCGGAACGGTGCTGTGAGATGTACCGGATTAACGGGACTTAGCTGTGAGATGTACCAGAGTATCGGGACGGTGCTGTGAGATGTACCTGATTAACGGGACTTAGCTGTGAGATGTACCAGAGTATCGGGACGGTGCTGTGAGATGTACCGGATTAACGGGACGTAGCTGTGAGATGTATCAGAGTATCGGAACGGTGCTGTGAGATGTACCGGATTAACGGGACTTAGCTGTGAGATGTACCAGAGTATCGGGACGGTGCTGTGAGATGTACCGGAGTTAACGGGACTTAGCTGTGAGATGTACCAGAGTATCGGGACGGTGCTGTGAGATGTACCGGAGTTAACGGGACGTAGCTGTGAGATGTACCAGAGTATCGGAACGGTGCTGTGAGATGTACCGGATTAACGGGACGTAGCTGTGAGATGTACCAGAGTATCGGAACGGTGCTGTGAGATGTACCGGATTAACGGGACTTAGCTGTGAGATGTACCAGAGTATCGGGACGGTGCTGTGAGATGTACCTGATTAACGGGACTTAGCTGTGAGATGTACCAGAGTATCGGAACGGTGCTGTGAGATGTACCGGATTAACGGGACTTAGCTGTGAGATGTACCAGAGTATCGGGACGGTGCTGTGAGATGTACCGGATTAACGGGACTTAGCTGTGAGATGTACCAGAGTATCGGGACGGTGCTGTGAGATGTACCTGATTAACGGGACTTAGCTGTGAGATGTACCAGAGTATCGGGACGGTGCTGTGAGATGTACCGGAGTTAACGGGACTTAGCTGTGAGATGTACCAGAGTATCGGGACGGTGCTGTGAGATGTACCGGATTAACGGGACGTAGCTGTGAGATGTACCAGAGTATCGGAACGGTGCTGTGAGATGTACCTGATTAACGGGACTTAGCTGTGAGATGTACCAGAGTATCGGGACGGTGCTGTGAGATGTACCGGATTAACGGGACTTAGCTGTGAGATGTACCAGAGTATCGGGACGGTGCTGTGAGATGTACCGGATTAACGGGACGTAGCTGTGAGATGTACCAGAGTATCGGGACGGTGCTGTGAGATGTACCTGATTAACGGGACTTAGCTGTGAGATGTACCAGAGAATCGGGACGGTGCTGTGAGATGTACCTGATTAACGGGACGTAGCTGTGAGATGTACCAGAGTATCGGGACGGTGCTGTGAGATGTACCTGATTAACGGGACGTAGCTGTGAGATGTACCAGAGTATCGGGACGGTGCTGTGAGATGTACCTGATTAACGGGACTTAGCTGTGAGATGTACCAGAGTATCGGGACGGTGCTGTGAGATGTACCTGATTAACGGGACTTAGCTGTGAGATGTACCAGAGTATCGGGACGGTGCTGTGAGATGTACCTGATTAACGGGACGTAGCTGTGAGATGTACCAGAGTATCGGAACGGTGCTGTGAGATGTACCGGATTAACGGGACTTAGCTGTGAGATGTACCAGAGTATCGGGACGGTGCTGTGAGATGTACCTGATTAACGGGACGTAGCTGTGAGATGTACCAGAGTATCGGGACGGTGCTGTGAGATGTACCGATTAACGGGACGTAGCTGTTGGATGTGCCGAAGTAAAGGGTCGATGCTGAGGGATATACCGGAGTGACGGAATGCTGCTGTGTGACTACCAGACAATTCGCCCTCGTGGCTGATCACCTGTCCAAGTACACCCAGTACGTCCCCATTACCTTCGTGATCGGCTTCTACGTGTCCATGGTGGTGGGCCGCTGGTGGGACCTCATCACCAAGATCCCCTATCCTGACAACCTGGCCTTCCTCGTCTCCACTTTGATCGAGGGAGAGGTGAGCTGATACATCTTGTCACGTCTTCTTCTTCTTATTTCTTATCTCCACTCAATCATATTAGGGTGTAAAGTTTGTAAAGCTCGAGAAAAGAGATTTGACAACCATCATGATTGGTTGAAGTAGAATGCATCTGCCTTTGTCATTAAGACTGGGAGCACTACTCAGTGACAGGTCGACTTAGCTCCAAAAGAAATGGCCGCCTCTGACATGAGGAACAGACGCCATATGCAGCCGCTCCTAATATGGAGTACAAACGCTGCTCATCTTGTATCCCTGGATTAGGAGACCTTAAAGGGTACTATCAGCCGGGCCAGCTGAGCCCAGGTTTTTTAGTGAGCTTGTTACTGCTCCCCCTCCTCCTTTTTCATCCGGGCTTGGGACCGGCAAAGGCGGAGTTCCTTTTTTTCTTATCACGTAAGGTCAGCGTATACTTGACATTTCTGTATGTGCCCTCTGTCTTTTTGATATATACAATATTGTATACCTTACCTGGGTGAAAAGGATAAAACAGGTTATGGAGTGAAACTTGAATGCAAAAGTTGGGGGGCTATAGAATTATGCATATTTTAATTTCCTTGCTTGTTAGCTTCATAGATTGGCCCTGTTCGGTATTTTGAAGCATAAATATAAAGTTTGATTACTTTACCATTGTGTGCGCATTCCATACTGGATTATAAGAGTAGAAAAACTTTAATGACATCATTCTGACGGGAGGTGAGTGATCTCATAAAAATAAATGCATCTCGACCGTCAAAAACGCTTTAATCATTCAGTTCCGACAGAAGAGTCATTCTATTATGGAATAAAGTTCGGTTCTCCCTGACAGAAGATTTCTTCCACGACAGAATCGTCAGAACAAGCCAGCGTAGGAATGTCCTAGCACAGGGGTCGGCAATCTTTAGAGTCGGAAGAATCAAAAATTACAATTTACAAAATTTCAAATTTTTTAAAGAGCCACAAAATGTTTTTATTGCCAACAATAAATAGGATATTCTCGCATAAATAAGTATTTACGTATGGAACTACACCAATACCTCGCTTTGCGTCGTTTCGTTTTGCGTTTTTTTCGAAGTTGCGTCGCTGCTTAATTTTTACTGATTTTCACTGTGCGTCGTTAGATTTTCGAAGTTGCGTTGTTTTGGATTCGAGTATTTAATTTTTTTTTTGATTTTTTTCCTAAAATATAGAAACACCTTTGTTTTTGATTGCGCCTTCACATATTTTCACTTTGCGTCGTTTCAATTTGCGTCGTGTTTTTTTTTGGAACGTAACCCCGACGCAAAGCGAGGTATGGAACTATATAAAGATCTTCACATCCAAAGAGCCGCATGTGGCTCTCGAGCCGCAGTTTACCGATCTCTGTCCTAGCAGAAGATTTCTTCATTGACAGAAATGATCTGCCGAGCCAGCGTACTAATGCGCAGACAGAGGGATTTTCAGTATCAAGAGTAGTAACGCCCCGATAGAGGAGTAACGCCCCGATAGATGAGTTATTCCTAGTCTATCTGAATGTTAACCGATATTTTCATCTTGTCCTATTGACAAAGTGTGCTTTCGGTAAATCCCTTCTTCTTCCCTATTAACGTCCGTCGCCATAGCAAGAGTATCATTGTTGAGTTCAAGTCTTTTATGAATCTACTCGCTACACTTCAATAGCCTTACATGTTCTACTACTAATAAAATATACTTCAGGTCATCCATTGGGGGATTGGGGGGTGAGAGGGTAACACGCTCGATTCCCGACAGTCATGAACCGGGATTGGATCCCGCGTTAAAATTTGTTTAATATGTGAATAACCTTCACATATTATTCACTGTTTCAATTATCATGAACTAGGTTGCTCTTGCTGAGCGGTACCTATTAATGTGATTTTGAACCAGGTCATCCATTCGCAGCTATGTACGTCCATGTTTTCTTTTATCGCACATTTCAAACAGAGTTCTTCAGAATGTTTTAGTATTAGCACATTTCGAGTTTAAACATTTCTAAACACTTTCAAAGTGGATACATGCTCCATCTCTACATATCTCTCTTTTATGATGCACTAGCGCGCCATCTGTTATGAAAATTAGAAACTATTATAGACGCGTAAGATTATTTTTGAAATTAAACAATTTCTACTGCCCTTACTAAAAACCTTGGGAGTGTTCACCACTGATGAACCAGATCCTCCCATTAATTTTTCCATTGCAGTAAGGGCAGGAGAAATTGTTTAATTTCAAAAAGAATCTTACGCGCGTCTAAAATAGTTTCTAATTTTCATATATTTCTTTTAAATAAGGATAGATATTGTGTATTAGATCACAAAGCGGTTAGGCTATAAGTTGCAGTGGAAGCTAGGGAAGACTGATCTCGACTCAGGACTATATATAATGGTAGATACCTTTAGGAATAGCGCATAGGTCTTTGAGATATAAATCAATCTGAATAAATACTTAGTACATATTCCGCTAGAAGGCAAGGTCTTGATGAATCAAACACATTGTTTCAGAGAGCAAGAATTATAAAGAGAAACATTCCACTTATATTAAGTGCATTAATATACTCTAATAAAAATAGATAATTCACTATATTAGAAAGAGAAAATATAAATCATAATATATACTGCTCTATGAAAAAAACAATAGAAAAAAAAAATAAGTGGGTCAGGTGTTGTTATTAGAAACAAAAAAGGCATATCCTGACCAGGAGTACATGTGTTTTTTAGAAGCCAGATGGCGCTATGCCTTCTGAAAAGCACATGTGCTCCTGATCACAGGATATACTGCTCTATATATATTATCATTTTGTAAAAACTGGATGAACCTATAGCGTGGCTGGCTATCTCTGTGGTTAAATGGAACAAAGACGATCGAAATTTCAAGTAACAACCTTCATCGGGTGCTTAGACTTCATGAGAGCTTTTACAAATGGACTTATCAAAACTAACTCTTTAGGATGCGTCAACTGATATGTTTTGATGGAGAATTTCAATTCCAATTATTATATATTAAGCATTTTTTGAAAATAAAACTACAACTTTTCGCAGTGAGTTTCTTTTTCAAAAGAAACTCATTGCGAAAGGTTGTAGTTTTATTTTCAAAATTTGTAGCGCAATTTTTTCGTTTACTTCACATATTAAGCATTACGTAAAAAGTGCAGACTTTATCGGCAAGAAACTGAGAGATAAGTGCTGTTCCCCCACATTTTTCACGCGTTTCTCCATATTCCACATTTTAAAACGTATTCATATTTGGGTCCTATGTTCTAAATTGACCAATAGTCTTGTTCCATCGCGACACATACGATGGCAAGGGATATCTTGGATTCTTACAGGAGTGGTGGGGCATACTTATTTTCGTTGCTATTTCTGACTATCTACACTTCTTCGACTATCATCTTATGGTCCACGCGCGCCACATAGAATAAAAGGGTATGTCTTAGAGCACCAGGTAACCATCTGAACTTCTTAGTGATAAGGATAGTATATTGTTATTCTTGAACACACGAGGATTTCGCATGAGACTCTTATCTTGAAATGTTAGTAGACCCCACCCGACCTTGTTGCAAACTGTGTGGCAGGACGAGCGGGCCCGGATGATACGCCGCACCATCATGCGCTACGTCAACCTCAGCATCGCCATGACCTTCCGTTGTACCAACTCGGTGGTCAAGTTCCGCTTCCCCAAGCTCGATCACTTCGTCAAAGCTGGTGAGTCAGTCGCTCCTATGTCTATATGAGAGGTGGTCTTAACGGCTAGGACCCATAGGTCAACACTCCCACATTGAAGCATAAACACACAAATCCAACCCAACCACCTGGTGCAAAAACAAAACAAGGAACTGTGCAACCTTGTAAGTACAGAAGTTGAATTGCTCTATACTTGCACATCATCGGCCGGACCTGCAGTCCTGGATCTTTCTAGTTGGTCTCGAGGACCACGCCATCACCATCTCAGCGGCGAAGTACGCGATCTACGTATTCTACGTAGATCACGAAATGCGTGGTGTCACTGGAGACCCACTGGCGATTCTCCACCAAACTCTGCAGCGCTGGCAGAGGCGTCATATTCATTGTACATAGTGTATATAATGCATATTATCTTTTTTTAAATAGTGCAGACTGTGCACTTTGCATGTATTGCATGTATTTGCATCAATAAAATTATTTTAATTGTCTATACTTGCACAGACATTTATAAGGTTAGGGTTTTCACATAGGTTCTCCCAAGTCGTGAAGAAAACGTTTGCCATATTTATTCTTAACAAAGTTTTTGATATCATCTCTTTGTGCCTTCAGGGATCTTAGAGCAATGGGAGCTGCAAAAGATGCAGTTCAAGGATATCGGCTACCCGATGTACTTTGAGCCGCTGCTCTGGACCTGCAAGCTCATCAAAATGGCGAGGGAAGAAGGACGGATCAAGGATGAGCGTTCCTTCACCTTTCTCATCCAAGTAAGTTCACCGGCTACTTACCTTTATTGCACTCAAGCCACGTACATCTCGTCAAAAAGATGATAAATTTGAAACAGAGTCTATGAAATAGCTCTCTTTTACGTTTTGATAACTTTAGATATACATTTTTTGATTGTCTCACCTTATTTTGAGATCATTATTCAGGCTTTCGTTAATCCGAAATGGCTTCGATGTCTTAAAATAGATTCGTAACATGCTCAATTTTGCCAACAAATTGTTATATTAACTGGAAATGTATTTATTATATGGTAAAATATTCTGCTAATAGAAAATTTTAGTTTTCAGATATGAGATTGTGGAAAAATTTGATATGGTGGTGGCAAGCATACCTAACAGAATCTGTTAACTTGCTGGTGAAGGTTTATAAAGATTAATTTTTTTTTTCAATTTGTTTGATGATGGGACACTCTCCTTTATTCTCCTCCCGTCAACTTTCAAATTAAGCACACGCGGCAATTATTATTTTTTTACATAGAGATTCGATTCAGTTTTTCTATAAGTTAGTAGAAATGAAAACAGAATTTCACAGCATTTTTCACGCCTTAATAGATCACTGTAGAAAAAGAAATATAAATTTTATTTTAAGAACTTATCTTCGGATTTGCTGTAGCACAAAATGTCCAACAAACAAAATTGACGGTACCTTTACCTTCTGTTTTGCCAGTTCTCATGCCGTTCGTGGAATACAGCTCTAATTTTGGTCAACTGTGTGTTCACCGAGGTTTTGAGGTCATTCGATACAGTTTATAATCTGGAATCAGGATTTTACATTTTTTTTTCGGATGCATCGGACGAAAAGACCGTAGAATCCAATAAGATCAAGTTAGAGTATTGATTAAAGATATATATAAAATTATCTACCCAGTGTCATCCTTGCGCAGGGGCCATGCTAATCTTCTCTGTATCGTTCCAATTTTAGTATATGCACCGCCGAACAAGCGTGTACCCAGTGATCGACCTGGTGAAAAAACTAAGGCTGTGGAAGGAAGGATTCCTGTGACAACGATTGTTGTAGAGGAAGGGTGGTTGTTGTTGACGAAATCCTTTATCAAGTTCCCTACATCTCGAGAAAATTTCACAAGTGGTGACGTTTTCCCTGGTGTTTTATGCAGACTTATTTATATCTTAGTTTATTTTACTTTTTAAACCTTCCTATATCGATCCTTCTAGTGAACTCCTATTTTAGGATTTTGAAGAAAGCCGCCTACAGAAATGCTGAGATTGGATCTTTTTCTATCTGGAAATTTCTGAGTTATTTCTGACGAAAACCAACAGATTGTTTATATCTGCTCTTTGGTTTCTTCCTCAGAAGGAGATCTTAGCTATCTTCTCTCTCAACAATCGTTAGGAATACAAATTGATACACTCATGGTCAAAACTTAAGGAAGTTGTACCTTTTAGCATGTATATCGGGATTCAGACAATAACTCTGAAAGATACACTCATGGACAAAACTTAAGGAAGTTGTACCTTTTAGCATGTATATCAGGATTGAGACAATAATTCTGAAAGATACACTCATGGCCAAAACATAAGGAAGTTGTACCTTTTAGCATGTATATCGGTATTCAGACAATAACTCTGAAAGATACACTCATGGACAAAACTTAAGGAAGTTGTACCTTTTAGCATGTATATCGGTATTCAGACAATAACTCTGAAAGATACACTCATGGACAAAACTTAAGTTGTACCTTTCAGCATGTATATCGGTATTCAGACAATAACTCTGAAAGATACACTCATGGACAAAACTTAAGTTGTACCTTTCAGCATGTATATCGGTATTCAGACAATAACTCTGAAATATATTACAGTGACCTTTATTGAAGACACATGAGATAACAAAGTGTGAACAAAATTCCCTCTGAAGAGAGAGGTTGCCTGGCCGGCATTCATATTTCTGTGAAAAACAGACACTTCGGCCATTTAGAGTTTTTTTTTAATTTTTGTCGAACCGTTGAGAAAAAAAAAAACTCTAACCGGCCGAAGTGTCTTATTTTTCACAGAAAAATTGCCTCTGTCTCCTTAAAAAAAAAAAAAAAGACCACAGGCGACAACAAAGACTTTCTACTTCCTTATGTTTTGTCCATGAGTGTACATGTCTTTTACTTTATCACGAGGTAACGATAGACGGACAAGCTACGGTAGCCTTTCGGCAAGCCGGGTTCTAATCCCGCATTGAGCAGTTCTAGAAGGTCGAATTGATTCAATGACCCCTACACTTGCAACAAACCCTATCAGAGATATGATATCAGGATTATCACATCCCCTCCATGAGATAAGCGCCACCCAACGATAACTTGCTAGATCAGGTAACATTTTCGCAGGAAAATACTTGATGTACGCGTCCTCGAATTCCCACGAGCCCTACGCACGGAATCACAATTATATTTCTTATTCCCCTTTATATTTAAGACGTACGTTTTTTTTTACATTTTATTAATCAACCAGGTGCGATATTAAAAATATTTGCACTTATTACAGTGGATACAAACAAATTAGAATTAAATATTTACAAATTTACATGTATTATTCTACAGAGTTCATAAAATGTATATAGACAAAGTGGCTGATGTAAGAGAGTTAAATTATTTAGATCAGGGAACAATCGATGTCTCACTTCTGTAAAGTTCGGACAGTCGTTGATAAGGTGAAGAGCAGTTTGTTCAGTTTCTCCTCAGGAACAATTTGGTGTTTTTGATAGACCTCTTTTATGTAAGTATTTCTGGAATTTTCTGTGTGATGTGACAAATTGAGTGAACTATAAAATTTGGATGGAACTGTGTAGGAATTCCGTTTGGAAAAATAGTGCGAATTGTATAATTAGTATTATGAATGGATTGATAAGACGTAATGTTGTGTATTATAGTACTATATAGCTGCCTTCCTTTCAAAATAATGCGCCATAGCAATAATCCGTTCAAAGCAGCATAGTGAAAGTTTTTAAGGGTAGAAAGGTGTACCCCATAACGGAGAGATTCAAAGGAGGATATCTCTCTTCTACGGCGAAGCAGTAAACTTTCCATGAAAATAGAGCAGTCAATTTGACTTAGACAGAACGTCGGCCGAGGACTAAAACACTCTGGAGTACCAAATACTGTAGATGATACTGAATAAAGAATCCCATGTTAGAGGTCATCAAAGAAATAACTCCGCCTTTGCCGGTCCCAAGCCCAGATGAAAAAGGAGGAGGGGGAGCAGTAACAAGCTTACTAAAAAACCTGGGCTCAGCTGGCCTGGCTGTTAGTACCCTGTAAGGGCTCCTAATCCAGGGATACAGGATAAGCCATGTCTGTACTCCATGTTAGGAGCAGCTGCACATGGCGTCTGTTCATGTCAGAGGCGGCCATTTATTTTGGAGCTAAGTCGGCCTGCCACTGAGTAGTGCTCCCAGTCAATGACAAAGGCAAACGCATTCTACTTCACCCAACAGACACCATCAAAAGTCTCAAGCTTTACAACTTGACACCCTAATATGATTGAGTGGAGATAAGAAAGTAGAAGAAGAAAGAAAATCGCTCCATTTCTCTGCAGGCCATAGAAGATGCTGTTCATGTTTCTAAATGTTTTGTGGCAAAAATCGCCTTTAGCCTTCTTTGGAATTTAAAAGATTTATTCGCCTTCTGGTTAAGTTTTCAGCCAATCATTATCTTCTTTTCTATGTTATATCTTCAATGTTAGGGAAACATCTACAGCCACTATTTTACACTATATTTGAGATCCTTTTTATTCTTTTGTATATCTATAAAAAATTCTCAGGTTTCTGATTTTGGTAACATCTTTATTTTGACGTGCTTGTTTATTATTTATAGTAAACATAAAAAAGAAATCTGTGTTGTTTGTTTGTAAAGCTAATTGTACAAAAAAGGTATCCATGCGATCTCTGAAACGGGTATAAGACAATGTATTATTTGGCTTGTTGACATGGCAGCTATCTCTTGATCAATTAAACGGTCGATCATTGCTGGCTATATATTGGAATATCTGGCTTTTGGACCTGGAGGATGTTGTTGGGTGCTGCGCTGCCTGGAGTTTCATCTATGATTCCTTTCTTCCTGTTGTAAATCTGTATAAGACCGATATTCTTAACAAAGCTTTGTGTATGAATACCTGGCTTTATATAGGTGGAAATTTCAAGCCGACAGGGATAGTTTGAGTCAAAAGGCAATCAATCAATTAAGTTTATATAAAAAAGCGTACCTGGATCTGCAAAAAAAAAAAAAAAACATTTTTTTCCTCAAAATATTTCGAGAGATTGCTCCCTCTTTATCAATTTATTGCACTGTATTTGATTTGGATAAAGAGGGAGCAATCTTAGAAATATTTTGAGAAAAAAATGTTTTTTTACAGATCCAGATATGCCCTTTTATACGTATAAACTTTAGGGATAGGTTTCTTTTAAACATTTTTTAAATTCTCAAATCTCTCTAGCTTTCGGGCATGGAAGCCTTTCTATGGGATTAAAAACACGTAATAAAGGGTAAGAGTGGCCCTTATTCTATAATAATTACAAATAAATTGATATGTATTCCGATAGATGGAGAAATCCATCAGATTCTTTCATTAGCGTGATCAGAAAATGTCTATGTCTTAATTTATAAAACTTATGCCACCAATATTAAGCCAGGTTCTATAAATACCCATTGTATCCATATTAAGGTGGAAATTCCAAGCCTCCAGTGATAGGTTTCCTTTAAATATATGTCATAATTTGTATAGTTAATGACAAGAGATATAATTTATTTTCGTCAAAATAAGTATGTAAATATGTTACGCTTGTGTTAAAATGTAAATATGTAAATTCATCCATGTATAAAAGCTGGACAAAAATAAAGGTGGCAGACATCGCGGGTGCGCTGTTTGCTAGGCATAACATCTAACTGTATTCCATTTTTAGACATTTTAATTATTAACACCGACGTTAAATTTCACACAACGGTCTTTCGCAAACCTGGCTTTACCCCCTCGTACCTACATTTTTCATCCCACGCCCCCGTCTCCCACAAGATCACCACCGTCCGAACTCTTTCCAAACGTATCTACACCCACTGTTCCCTCCCTTTCTTTAACAATATCGAGAGGCGTACGGTCTACTCGCATCTCCTGTCCGCGGGCTATCCACGCAGTTTTATCGACCGGCATTTTTTCACACCCAACCAAAAAAGAACTACACCTCCTATATTTAAAAGCACCTGCGTCCTCCCATACTCCACCACGAATTCCGGTATTGGTTCCTTTTTACGTAAATACGGCATTCGCATTTTTTACAAGTGCACACCTTCCCTTCACACCTTCTTAAGACATCCTATCACAAAAAGCTCCGCCAAACGTAACCCCCAATCCCTTTCCAACGCCGTTTACAAAATTCCCTGTAACGATTGCGATTTACACTACATTGGAGAAACAGGACGAACAATCGCCATCAGAGCCAGTGAACACGCCCGTAACATCCGCTCGAAAGACAAAAAATCGCTCATATACCAACATATCGCCGAGTCCGGACATTCCTTCAATCTCGACAACACAACCCCCATTTATAGCGATATAGCAAACAAATACCAACGCTTAGTTCTTGAGGCCCTTGTTTCTAATACTACCCCCAGCCTCAACAGAAAGATTAACCTCCCGCCCCAATATTCTGTTTTTTATTCTACCTCAGATACACCTTCTTCGTAACTTTTAACTTTATCTTTATTCCGCTGTTTTTTTATTTTTTATTTTTTATTTTTATTGTTGTTTTTTCTTGCTTTTGTCTTCGCCTCTCGTTGTCCGCCTTTCTCACTTCGTCTTAGGTATACAGATTTTCAACGGGCTGATATTCTTTATAAAAACTCAAAATAATATTTATACAGAGTAAAATTGAAAATATTTTATTTTGTTATTAGCATGTGCTCTCGCGGGCGTGCATCAGATTGTTTTTAATATTTTCAATATTTTTAAACTGTCGCTTATAAATATAGCATCTTCTTATTCATGTTAAAACCTGATGAAGGACGGGTGACGTCCGAAAGCTTGTTTACAGCTCAATAAAGAAACTCACCACTTTCCTCTTGATCTTCCTTTTTACCCTTCATATTGATAAATTAAGAAAAGCCAACCTCGTAGGCGTTTCAGACCTGTTGGTCCTCTTCGGCTCTTATGTAGGCTGTACCTTGACGACCAAAAAAATCTGGTCTTAGAGTTTTTAAAAACTAATTACTTATGTGAAAAAATAGTACAAATGTGATATTGTACTGGGATAAGGTGCATAAATTAAAAAAAGGGCATCTCCTTATCGTGCAACTAAAAGTTGCTGATGGCTTGCGCCATCTATCGGAATAAATATCAACTATTCTCGTTGATTTTTTATTATTCCAGAATTGGCCAAATACCCATTCTTGATTAATCAAGAAAATGCTGTAATGGCTGATGAGGGCCAACAGCCCGAAACGCGTCCGTGGTTAGCTTTTCTTGATTAATCAAGAATGGGTATTTGGCAAATTCTGGAATAATAAAAAATCAACGAGAATAGTTAATATTTATTCCGATAGATGGCGCAAGCCATCAGCAACTTTCAGTTGCACGATAAGGAGATGCCTTTTTTAAAATTTCCTTATAGTTTTGTGGATCCTCACGAACTTTTGGATGACGTGAAATACTCGTTCCTTGAGGTTTCATAGATATTCTTTTGGTTTTCGAGGTACAGCCTGCACCACGCCGATGAGGGCCAAAAGATATACAGGGCCATCACCGAAACTTTTGTTTTCCTCCTTAGATAAATTTTAAAAAAATTACGGAATGTCTTTTAACACATAAATTTATTAACCAATCTACAAAGAGAGAGAGAGAGATAAAGAGATCGTTATATATCTTTCACGTGATAAATGAAGAAATGCCAACTACACATGAAAGAAGTCTTTCGGCCATCTTGGTGATCCTTTGAGATACAATTGACGCAACATCACGAAATGACTATTTGGTAGATTTTCTGTGATTTATCAGGAAAATGTATTTGGTCAAAATCTTATTCTTTGAAATGATCATGTTTATCTGATGCCTAATTCAAGAGGTGGCAGTAGAGATCAAGGAACGTCCTGTTGTACGAATATGGGGCATCTTCATTATACCATCTTGAGATCCTACATACACTTGTTTTATTCCTCTCTATCTATTAAATGTTATATTTTCACCAAAATGATCTTTATACTTGTGGTGGATAATTTCCTTTTTTTTGACTCTTCTTCTGACGTGCTGTGTGCAGGAAGTGATCTCAATCCGCAAGGCCCTGGGTTCCATCTACCTCTTTGACTGGATCCCTATCCCCCTGATGTATACCCAGGTACATACAAAAAAAAAGCATTATTAAGACCTTTTAGTCTTATACAGATTCTCCAAGCAGAAATGTAGGATACACGCAGGAAAAAAAGTAATAGTAACTTAATGGTAATATGATATTTATATACAGGAAAAAATATATAAAGACAATCAAGCTAATAAATAGATAAAATCTGGGTAAATTGGAAGAAGAGAAATTTATTATGCATGGGATTTACTACGGATTCACCGCAAATGAAGATGAAAAAGCAAAAGCTAATCACAAACAATATTGAGATAATGAAATTTATATACCCTGGTATACCTGTCGTGCACACAATCTGTAGTGGAAGTATTTTTCACTATTTCTTTGGCAAATATACAACGGATTTCTACCATTAGCGAACTGAGGATGAAAAAGATTCAGGAAGCCTTGGCTCATGAGGGATTTCCTCAGCTTGAGAGAATTTTAGAATAAATGATATATATTTTGTCCTATAGGAAGGTTTATAATACCTGATAATTTGATAGAATATATAAATAAACATTGCTGGAATTGCTGACAGTGTTGGAAGGAAAGCTCCAGTGTAGAGATCGAGGGGAAGGAGACGACAGGGATACACAGACGATCTAAAACAATGGACTGGACGACACACCTACGAGAAGATGAAGAGGATAGCGGAGGAAGTATGGAGAGACCATGTGACCCACCCTCAGTAGAGGAAGGCACTGAAGGAGGGAGATATGGAGAGACCATGTGGCCCACCCTGAGTAGAGGAAGGCACTGAAGGAGGGAGATATGGAGAGACCATGTGGCCCACCCTGAGTAGAGGAAGGCACTGAAGGAGGGAGATATGGAGAGACCATGTGGCCCACCCTGAGTAGAGGAAGGCACTGAAGGAGGGAGATATGGAGAGACCATGTGGCCCACCTCAGTAGAGGAAGACATTGAATTAGGGAGATATGGAGAGACCATTTGGCCCACCATCAGCAGAAGAAGGCATTTAAGGAGGGAGATATGGAGAGACCATGTGGTCCATCCTCAGTAAAGGAAGACATTGAAGAAGGGAGATATGGAGAGACCATGTGGCCCACCCTCAGTAGAGGAAGACATTGAAGAAGGGAGATATGGAGAGACCATGTGGCCCACCCTCAGTAGAGGAAGACATTGAAGGAGAGAGATATGGAGAGACCATGTGGCCCACCCTCAGTAGGGGAAGGCACTGAAGGAGGGGGATATGGAGAGACCATGTGGCCCACCCTCAGTAGAGGAAGGCACTGAAGGAGGGAGATATGGAGAGACCATGTGGCCCACCCTCAGTAGAGGAAGACATTGAAGGAGGGAGATATGGAGAGACAATTTGGCCCACCATCAGCAGAGAAAGACATTGAAGGAGGGAGATATGGAGAGACCATATGGCTCACCATCAGTAGAGGAAGACATTGAAGAAGGGAGATATGGAGAGACCATTTGGCCCACCATCAGCAGAGAAAGACATTGAAGGAGGGAGAAATGGAGAGACCATATGGCTCACCATCAGTAGAGCAAGACATTGAAGAAGGGAGATATGGAGAGACCATTTGGCCCACCATCAGCAGAGGAAGGCATTGAAGGAGGGAGATATGGAGAGACCATGTGGCCCATCCTCAGTAGAGGAAGGCATTGAAGGAGGGAGATATGGAGAGACCATGTGGCCCACCATCAGTAGAGGAAGGCATCGAAGAAGGGAGATATTGAGAGACCATGTGGCCCATTCTCAGTAGAGGAAGGCATTGATGGAGAGACCATGTGGCCCACCATCAGTATAGCAAGACATTGAAGGAGAGAGATATGGAGAGACCATGTGGCCCACCTTTTGCCTATATTCAATGTGTGGGTATGATGCCATACATAGGCTATTATTTTCAAAAGGAATTTGGAGTAGTGAGTGAGTTTGTATCTACTAGCTAAAAATTGAATCTACATACTCTTTGAATCTATCATACGGTGGTTGTTTATTAAATAGCTAATTAATTTTATTGAATTCTCGAATGCATGCATTTTTGTAAAGTAATTCTCACAAAATAGGTGGAACAGTTCTTTTAGAGATTTGTTCTTGGCTCCAGAAGGTCAAGGTGTGCGTGTTGAAATGTTAGAGCTGGTCTCCCAGGCGTTCATTGATCTGTGAGCTCGTTGATTGGACGAGCCCCCTCCCTCTCAGGTCACGATACCTTCAGGTCTACTGTTCTGGAAACTGCGCGCTTCACACCTAGCTGGGAATATTTGAATGTAATTCTACTGTGTCCTAAAAGCTTATGTCCATAGTTTACTTAAATACCATTTCTAATATTCCACCCTTCAGTGCAGCATATAAAAGCAGAATGATCCAATACAGTATTGGAGCTCTAAAGAAGCGGTCTGGTAGATTAAATTGAAGAAACCTCTGGAAGGGTTCACCAATGATGAGCCAAGCCTTCCCAATATTTTTTCATCGCAGTAAGGACAGTAGAGAAGTTTGATTTATTTGTGAAAAGAAACATTCGCGTCTTCATTCGTTATAAAATGGATTTATAAGTTGGGTACTCTCCTGGAGTAGTCTTCCTCTTCTTTCTTTTTTCCCTCAATCTTATCAGGGTATCAAGCTTGTAGAACTTGTTGATGGTGTCTGCTGGGGATGTGTCTTCTTCTTTCTTATCTCCTCTCGATCATATTAGGGTATCAAGCTTGTAGAGCTTGTTGATGGTGTCTGCTGGGGATGAGTAGAGCTCATCAATGGATGAGTCAATACAGTCAATAATGCATTTTGGGGTTGCAGGTTGAGAATTGCATTTAGTACATAGTGGGGAAACCTTGCAACCATTCTGGAAAGTGCCTAAAGTAGTAAATTATTCAAAGAATAAAATCGCGAGGCGAAGAGTTTTTGCGAGTTTTTTTTTATTTAGCTGAGATTTCGGGAATTTCTACCCTCCTACAGGAGTCAAAATGAGAGCTCTTTACTCCTGTAGAAGGACAGAATTGTTCGAAATCTCGGCTAAATAATAATAAAAAAAAAACCTTAGAAGAAACTCTTCGCCTCACGATTTTGTACTTTAAATAAAATGTATTCATATAATCACTGATGTAACTCATACGCATAGATAATAATAATAGTAATAAAATATTGTAGTTACACAGACGGCGTTTTTACAACATTGTTAACGGTTCCTAAGGAATCCCTTACTTTTGCCCTCAAAGATGAATTAGAAAGCTTCTGTACGTAGGAGACTAAACAGTTGTTGGGTGAGACACGGTGTATTTCAGACGCTTTTCTTTATCTTAAAGTCATTATAATGACATATTGATTAGGCTTTTTTTGGAGTCAGATTTGAATGTCATGCATAAGTAAATGTTGGAAGCATCAGGAGATGGTTGAGCTCATTGTGATTCACTTCTTATATCTAGAATATTCTGAATATCTTTTTCTATTTTATAAATTAGGACTGAGCTATATAAGTGTGTATTGTTATCTTAGCACAACCTTTTGATGGCTGAGATTAATGGATACTTTTCCAGAACATTGAAAATTTCCAGGCAAATATAAACTCTTTGAGTACATGTTTTGAAATATATATACTTGGCGCAAAACTCACAAACATTTGGACTTTTACTTTGGAATTTGAAATACTACTAATTGAACTATATGACGGTCGTGTACTGGACGAAATATCTGTACATGTTACGTTCGTGTACTGGACGATTTATCTGTACGTACGACGCCGTGTACTGTGCGGCGCTCTATCCCGGGTTATTGAGAGACCGGTGTGTATGTAGGTGGTGACTCTGGTGGCGTACTCGTACTTCGTGGTGTCCCTCTTCAGCCACAAGTACATCGACGTGGAGGAGAGCGAGACGGCTTATTACTTCGACCTCTATCTGCCCATCGCCCACTGCATTCCTATCTTCGTCTTCATCGGCTGGCTCAAGGCCAGTACCTCGATACGCCCACACAGCCTACACAGTGCGATCTACAGCCCGAGATCTAATATTCGGATAATTCTCTATATTTTTTTTTCTAAAAAAGCATAGGGTTCTTCTCCCATCAAATTAAACGTCAAAATTTGACGGGGAAAGGAACCCTATGCTTCTTTAGATCAATTTCAACCCGGCAAAATTTCCATCTATATTTTAGCCATAGATTTGGCCTAACCACTTTGCCAGCTAAACACCTCTTTGGCAGATTGTGTAGATTCATTAGATCCCGTGTGGATCTCGTGAAATAAAGTCCGCTCTAGCCTGACGAGGGCCATTAGCCCTTAACCACGGTCTCTAGGTGGACGCTTCTCAGTTTACCAAAGCTGGTGTTGTGGCTTTGTTGCCGACCCGAGACCGCTAGTTTGCGGCGACGGTCAATAGATGGCGTCTAGTTTTGACGTTTAATTTGACGGGAGAGGAGCCCTATGCTTTTTTAGATCCATTTCCTCCCCGAAAAATTTCAACCTCAATATTTTTTTTATACTTTGGGTTTCTTTGCAATCATTGAAATTCATTTTGTTTAGAAATACAAATTCAGAGCCAAATGTTTTAAATAGACCGATTATCACGGTCTTTTTGCAAGAATTCCATTGTGATTGGTATATACATTCTATTCAAACACAATCAAACTTAGAAAGAGGGAATCATATATCGCCGCAACTCTTTTTTATTAACGCGATTAAGGAAGCTTTCGGGCAAGCCCTTCTTCAGCTAATTATAGTGTACAAACAAGGAGAGATTATATATCGTTTTTAATTAATATTAAAAATTTAATATTAAAAACGATATATAATCTCTCCTTGTTTGTACACTATAATTAGCTGAAGAAGGGCTTGCTCGAAAGCTTCCTTAATCGCGTTAATAAAAAAGAGTTGCGGCGATATACGATTCCCTCTTTCAAAATTGTCGAAATCCGCAAACCGTTTACCATGAACAATCAAACTTCTTTAAACGTTGTTCCCTTTTTTTTCATAGAATAATTCTACTCCAAGGAAAGGTTTATTTACACATATAGATTTCCTGGCCTTTTTTATTTTAAAACTAGAGGCATGTGTTTGACACGGGTAGAATAGATAGGAATGTCACCCCTTCCTCCTTCAATCTAAACCGACACCTTGGAAGGAAAACGTTTAAGACAGGATTGAATGTATTTAAAACTGACTCACGTCCTAATACGAGAGACAAATTTGGAGCATCAACTGGCAGAATTGTGTTGGATGAATGACATTTTCCTCGTCCGTGAGATGTATCCCTGGTGTTATACACTTCCAACAACGCACTGCGATATTACATGAAATATACAAGGTGCGTTCATTAATTTCCAGGACTGGTTAAAAAATAAAATAAATAAAAAAGCTAAAGAATTTTTTTTTATACAGAGTTAAATATTGGACATTCGACCACACCTGACTGAAAGCACGAGTCTCGTGGCGCACGCGCCGATCTAAAAATAGAACAAAACAACTTCCTTGTAAGGTTCACATTTCTAATTTTAAAATGGCCATTTTCGAAGAGCAGAGAATCTGCATTAAGTTTTGTTTTAAATTTAAAAAAAAAGTGCTACTGAGACGTATGAATTGATTAAAGAAGCTTTTGGCGATGCAGCTTTATCCCGTTCAAGAACTTTTGAATGGTTTTCACGCTTCCTAAAAGGTCGGGAAAAGGTAAACGATGATCAGCATACTGGGCGTCCAAGATCATTACGTTGCGAGGAAAACAAGCTCAAAATAAAGGAATTAATTAAATCTAACAGAATAATTTCTATTAAAGACTTATTTTCAGAGACTGGACTATCTGTATGACTGTGTCATCAAATAGTAAAAAAAGATTTGGACATGATCCGGACGACTTCAAAATTTGTTCCCCGGATTCTAACAGAGGAACAAAAGAAGGTTAGAATGGATGTCTGCAAAAACATGGTTGAAATGACTCGGACCGATCCAGAAAGGATGCAAAAATCATTAACGGGGATGAGACATGGGTGTATCAGTATGACCCGGAAACCAAACGTCAATCCAGCCAATGGATTGAAAGAGGGGAACCGAAACCCAAAAAGGCAAGATTTACAAAATCCAAAGTCAAGACATTGCTTATTACATTTTTTGATATTAATTGTTTGGGTCACCATGAATTTATTCCTTTCGGACGTACAATTAATCAAGAGGTTTATTTGGGGATAATGAGGCGCTTAAGGGAGGCAGTGCGCCTTAAAAGACCTGAAAGATGGCAAAACAATGACTGGATACTTCACGTCGATAATGCGCGGCCGCACACAGCTCATGTTGTTTTGCAGTTCTTGGCCAAGCATTCAACCATACAGATCCCTCATCCACCCTATTCCCCCGACTTAGCCCCCCAATGACTTTTTCCTCTATCCTAAATTGAAAATGAAGTTAAAAGGAAGGAAATTTGACAACGTTGATATGATACAAGCTGAATCGAAGGCAACCTTGAGGAACCTCTCAAAAAGTGATTTTATCTCCTGCTTCGACAATTGGAAAAAAAAGATGGAACAGGTGTATTGAGGCAGGAGGGGCATATTTTGAAAAATATTAAATTAGTTTTTTTATTTGTTTTATTTTTTCAAAGATACAGAGCAGTCCTGGAAATTAATGAACCCACCTTGTATATAGGAATTTAATGAGGTAATATAAAATAATTAGGTTGTGTGTTGTGAATAAATAGTTTTATCAATATATATCATATAAAATACATTTTTGCATAGAAATATATATGGGAAATAATGGGAAAGAATTTGTGTTTGACAGCCATGGGTACCTAGCACTGCCAAAAAATACTTCTATAATCTCCCTCTTCGCTCAAATACCATCGAGATAGAAGATACTGTAGGACTTCGTTGGAAGGATTCCAATTTTTTGTGCTCAAGTTTCAAGATTCAAGTTCTGATAAGTCTACAATGGAAATACATCGGCATGAACCCCTTTAAGTTTCCTCGATATAGCGATTGATTCTAAATAAATTCACAAACACACACTCACCAGTGTTTGAAATTTAATTATCACCGAATTAATTCGATTAGGTGATCACCATTTGTGTTTTTTCCTTTTTCTATTCGCAGCTATTGCTTCCTAGTTTGGTGAGAAGTAAAGATACACTCATAGACAAAACTTAAGAAAGTTGTACCTTTTAGCATGTATATATCGGGATTCAGACAATAATCCTGAAAGATACACTCATGGACAAAACTTAAGGAAGTTGTACCTTTTAGCATGTATATCGGGATTCAGACAATAACTCTGAAAGATATTACAGTGACCTTTATTGAAGACACACGAGATAACCAAGTGTGAACAATATTGCCTGTGTCTCGTTCAAAACTTAAGAAAGTTGTACCTTTTAGCATGTATATCGGGATTCAGACAATAACTCTGAAATATATTACAGTGACCTTTATTGAAGACACACGAGATAAACAAGTGTGAACAATATTGCCTGTGTCTCCTTCAAAACTTAAGAAAGTTGTACCTTTTAGCATGTACATCGGGATTCAGACAATAATTCTGAAATATATTTGATACACAGTGACCTTTATTGAAGACACACGATATAACTAATTGTGAACAAAATTGACTCTATCAAAATTCGAAACTATTATTGACGCGCATGATTCTTTTCAAAATAAACAATTTCTACTATTAAAAAGCATCATTCGCGTCTATAATAGTTTCGAATTTTGATAACAGTGGCGCGCTAATGCATCATAATGGGAAAGAATTTGTGTGTGTATGACAACCTAGGGTACCTAGCACTGCCATAAACATGCTCCTATACATCTCACTCATACTTCGCTCACCTATAGGACATGTAACAACTGTCCTGGTGTGGAACTAACACCTACCCACATATTCTCATGCCCAGCAATGGCCACAGCCTTGCAGAAAATTGACATGGACCCAGAGCAGCAGCTTTACACGCCCAAGATAGTAGACATTGCTGCTGCTGTGATAGAGATGTATGGAGACATCTGAGGCTCTTCTTTGTGTTAAAATTGACTGTCTCCTTCAAATAAACAGACGGCCGGCGAGAGACATCAAAGACGTTCGCTTCTTTAAGTTTTGTCTCTACGAATGTATATTTCCTCCTATAAAGATATTCACCATATTTAACGATGGTATTCGTTGATTTGTTATTCTAATTGGCATGATGTCGAAATTGTACTTTACCCCCTGCCGTGATAACAGATTTTGATAAACTAAAGATGATAAACCTTCATTACGTTTCGGTATCCCATTATCGCCATTTTTAAGTTTCAAGAACATCAAAACGACCTTGTTGTGGATTTATCGAAATCCAAACACGCACAGCTCGCGTGTCTCGATTCGAAATCAAAGTTAAAAACTAATAAGTGAGACGCTAAATATAACAAAAATGTTTCCTCTCTCTCTCTTTTAAGATTATGGATTCTTAGTTTATTTGGTAGTTGCACTCTCAGATTCGGCATATCACTTTCCTTATTTATGGAAATAACTGCGGATTTTATTAGTTCGGATTCCTATCTTTGCACGTTGATGGAAGTCTAGTAAACTGCTTTTCACATATGTAGCCATGTGGTGCATTTACAGTAAAAGCAGTCGCCTACTTACTTCTACCCATCATGATTATAATGGCCTGTACCACGTATACTAGGGATAAGCAAAAAAATAAAGTTTTCTATCTTTGCACGTTGATGGAAGTCTAGTAAACTGCTTTTCACATATGTAGCCATGTGGTGCACTTACAGTAAAAGCAGTCGCCTACTTATTTCTACCCATCATGATTATAATGGCCTGTACCACGTATACTAGGGATAAGCAAAAAAAAAAAGTTTTCTATCTTTGCACGTTGATGGAAGTCTAGTAAACTGTTTTTCACATATGTAGCCATGTGGTGCACTTACAGTAAAAGCAGTCGCCTACTTACTTCTACCCATCATGATTATAATGGCCTGTATACCACGTATACTAGGGATAAGCAAAAAAAAAATAAAGTTTTCTATCTTTGCACGTTGATGGAAGTCTAGTAAACTGCTTTTCACATATGTAGCCATGTGGTGCACTTACAGTAAAAGCAGTCGCCTACTTACTTCTACCCATCATGATTATAATGGCCTGTATACCACGTATACTAGGGATAAGCAAAAAAAAAATAAAGTTTTCTATCTTTGCACGTTGATGGAAGTCTAGTAAACTGCTTTTCACATATGTAGCCATGTGGTGCACTTACAGTAAAAGCAGTCGCCTACTTACTTCTACCCATCATGATTATAATGGCCTGTATACCACGTATACTAGGGATAAGCAAAAAAAAAAAATAAAGTTTTCTATCTTTGCACGTTGATGGAAGTCTAGTAAACTGCTTTTCACATATGTAGCCATGTGGTGCACTTACAGTAAAAGCAGTCGCCTACTTACTTCTACCCACCATGATTATAATGGCCTGTACCACGTATACTAGAGGGACAAGGAAAAATAAATAAAGTTTTCTATCTTTGCACGTTGAAGGAAATCTAGTAAACTGCTTTTCACATATGTAGCCATGTGGTGCACTTACAGTAAAAGCAGTCGCCTACTTACTTCTACCCATCATGATTATAATGGCCTGTATACCACGTATACTAGAGGGATAAGAAAAAAAAAAAAGATTCCAATCTTTATCTAGAAACAGTCTTTCAGATTTTGGTTTTTCGATTCCTCTATATGGTAAATTTGATAAATTTTAACCGCGGTGTGAATTAGATGCCCAACCAGTGAGGAATACTCACCAGACGGCCGTGTTGCAGGTGGCCGAGACCCTGATCAACCCTTTCGGCGAGGACGATGACGACTACGAGGCCAACTCTGTCATCGATCGCAACTTCACGGTCTGTCCCAGCACCCATCCCTTCCTTCTTTTAGGTCTATGTGCAGAGAATCATTGCCATACCTCATTCTTTAGAATTATGGGGGGATGCCATATAAACGAATTTGTCAGCCTTTTCGGAATCCTAAGGGAATTCCAATTTCTAAGGCTTTTGTGTGAAATTGAAAGCATGATTTGGTGTCCAATTCTCTATATACCTGATAATAAGGTACAATTTGGGATTATATTGATTAGAAATAAAAAGATAATCTGCCTGGCCGGAATTCATATCTCTTGAAAATAAAGATACTTCGGCCAATAAATCTTTTTATTATTTTATTATATATATATTTTATTATTAAAAAAAAATTACTGGCCGAATAATCTATATTTTCAAGAAAGAGAAATAAAAGGTAATAAGATCAAAATTCATTTATTTGGATTTGGTCTTATTACCTTTTATTTCTTTATCCTCTTTGTAAATTTTAAAAATGACATGAACGATGTAACTCAATGTGCAATGAGAAAATTCGTGTCAATATTCTTGGGCGGTGTTTCCTGAGGAATATAAAAAAGGAACTTTAAATTCTAAAACGGATTATTTAAATCACAATAAAAGGATTCATTTCTGAAGAGCCATAGTCGTATGATGAAGAGGAGTGTGTTGGCAGATGAGCTTCTACATCGTGGACCAGCGCCTCACCCCGCAGCTGAAGAAGGATTCCTTCTGGAACGAGGAGGTGAAGATCCCGTACACTGAGGGTAGCTTGCCTGAGGGTGTCACCAATCTGATGGGTTCTACGGCCACCATAGAGTGAGTGTACAGTTGGCTCGGTATCATCACAGCCTGATATAGCTCGTTGTTCTCTTTCGCGACATCTCTGCGGAGTACAGAATGATTCTCTTCAGTATCAGTTGGACTCGACGGTAGACATGCCGAGACATTCTATAACGTCCCCTGTGGGACTTTATATACAAAATATCGCCCTCTATGGTAGATGTAGTGTATTTAAGAGGATTCGTGTCGAGGGTGCTTGAGGAGCTTCAACGGGAGCTCTCGAAAGATATTAGCCAGACTTCAGATCTCTTATGATCCCCTATTTTTGAAAGCCTTGGGTGCTTTGGAGCTCTAGGTGTGTTTGGCGCTTCCTTGGTTCCCTCGCAAGCGGCGCGCTGTTACCAGATGCAGCGGGCTGTTTGCATGTGTTGTCCCTGTGTTCATATGTGCCTTAAAATGCTTACTGACTAGCATGTAGAAGGCGGAATAATTGACACGTGTCGAGGGTGCATCATACAAACTAAAGGACTCGACGGTAGACATGCAATATGCCGAGACATTCAATAACGTCACCTGTTGGAATTTTTATCTTAAATATCACACTCTATGATAGATAAGGCCTCTATGAGAGGATAAATTGTTTTATATAAAAATATCTTCACATTTTACAATTTATCCTCTTAAACGTTCTCATTTTTACTCCTGTAGATGGGCAGAAATACTCGAAAGCATGGGTAAATAGAAAAAAAAACCTTACGAGAAACTCTTTGCCTTACGCGATTTTGTACTTTTGATAATGTATTACTATCTCTCGAGGCGATTATTCAACTTATTAAAGCGTGTGTTATATGGGTAAAGATACCGCCAACTCCGATCTGTATGTGACGGCAGGGTGCCCCCGGAGAAAGCCGTGATAGTGATGCCGAAGGACAATACCTCGGTGGTGGTCCTTGACGAAGGCGATGCTACAAACAAGTATATACAAGAGGTAACGTTTTGATCTTTTTGTGAATCCTTTGCTACCACAATCTTTTTATTGTTCCCATACTGTATCAATTAATAAAAATACAACCTTTCGCAATGAGTTTCTTTTATTATTATTTTATTATAATAAAAGAAACTCACTGCAAAAGGTTGTATTTTTATTTTTATTATTTGTAGCGCAATTTTTTCGTTTACTTCAACTGTATCAATTGACGCATCCGTTAAGACTATATATACGTGATTGTTTTGTCAGTAAAGATATTTTAAATATCCCTTTTTGGGGAGAGAGAGAGATAATAACCTGGGTTAATAAATCACCTACAGTTCAGTTTCAGAAGATCTGATTGATCCAATCCTCCACTCTTGTCGCGCATGGCATTTATATTGTAACTCTCTGACTCCGATATGCCTCGAAGTATAACAAGTTACATTAAAACTATAATAATTGGGCAATAAATAGAGTTTATAATGCAATATAATGCGGCTTATGATTGTAAAACGAAATTTGAAAATTATCCCGCAAGCGTTTCTTTTGAACGGAAAAATCGAAATTTATTTTTAAGGAGAAATAATGATTATTTCTAACCTTAGGGATGAAGTATAAAAGGATGAATTGTGAAGAGTAATGATAAACACTTTTTTTTCGTTTATCATTACTCTTCACAATTCATCCTTTCATACTTCATCCCTAAGGTTAGAAATAATCGTTATTTCTCCTTTAAAAATAAATTTCGATTTTCCGTTCAAAAGAAACGCTTGTGGGATAATTTTCAAATTTCGTTTTACTAATAAATAGAATCTTTTACTATTGTTCCATATACACGATTTAGCTATCTTCTTACCTTGAGAGAGAATCCCCGCTCGTAGATCAAATTACCTCACCCCCACCCCCTATAGACATTGGTGTGCTAATGTTAAGGAACAACAACAAACTGATTTTTATTTTATTAGAGAGAGAGAGAGAGAAGAAAATCTATTAAAGTATATTTAGAAAGAGGGAATCATATATTGCCGCAACTCTTTTTATTAACGCGATTAAGGAAGCTTTCGGGCAAGCCCTTCTTCAGCTAACTATAGTGTACAAACAAGGCAAGCGAGAGAGAGATTATACATCGTTTTTAAGGAGGAATCTATGTAAATATAGTACAAAAATATCTTTAAAGAAATTTACATAATTGAATAAGTATAAAGAATCAACTAGAAACAGTTCAAAGGATTTAGTGGAGACAAAAATGGAATGGCTATTGTTTTATATGGCTTTTGAAGATTTTTAGGATAGAAGGGGAACGTACTGTGGTGGCAACTGTATACTTTTGTTTAATGGTTTATGGTGCTTCATGGTTTCTATTGCTTCAAGAATGAGTCTTAAAGTCTATTTGTGTATATATATATATATTACATATCAAGCTAGTAATATGTAAAACCAAACGAAAGCGTTTTATATCCTATTTGCATATTTTAAAACGTTCAAATGGGTTTTATTCAAGTCATTAGCTTAATATTACACATATTTGAACAAATATTTCGATTTATTATAGTAATTCTCAATAAAAAGTCAATTTATATATCGCTCAACTTGTGTGACTCAATCAGTATAGGAGTGGATAAATAAATTTTGAATCGGCTCTCCTCACTATCTTTTAACTTCATTTACATAACTACCATGGTTATTTCCTACCTAGGGGCTTCAGGTTGTATATATACACTCATGGACAACACTCAAGAAAGTGGAAAATCTTCGATACTGCCGATGTCTGTTTTTTTGTTGTTGTTTTGAAGGAGACGGGCAATTTTGTTCACACTTGGTTATCTCGCGTGTCTTCAATAAAGAACACTGTGTATCAAATATCTTTCAGAGTTATTGCCTCGATATATACATGCTAAAGGGTACAACTTCCTTTTTTGTTTTGTCCACGAGTGTATGTGAGACTGAACTTGTAGAATAAATTACCCCCATTTTTGGAGGCGATATCGTATCCAATGTTGATCTTTCGAGGCGGTATTATAACTAGTTGAAAACTTTACCCAATACCTCGTATATGTATCTCCCCAAGGTAGAAAGAGATCCTGTGATGACCAGAACCAACCCACTCCTCTGCCCTCCCAGGAAGCTGAGCCCGATCTCCACCCAGGCCATATCTACATCACAGAAGAGACCGGACATCGTTCTTCACTCTCCAGATTTTCACTCCACGCCAAGGATAGCAATAAATAAACCAAACCTTCCCTTTTGACGTCATTCTTTCTAACATGCATCTATCTGTGAACTAATCAATTTTGAATTCTATCAAAGTTTGAATCTTGAATCACTTCTCTGGATCTCTCTATTAGAAGTTTTTAACTCATCAGGAATAATCTTCATAAATAATAATATCGGTATGTATATTATAATACTGAAGCATTGACCAGCTCAATGGATGGGTTTAAAACGGAAGGTCTTAAGACCGTCTTAAACCGTATTAAAGTTCTACCTTAATAGAGATAAATAATAGATTATTGTAAAATGGATGATAAGCTATGCGAGAAGACAAGATTCCAGAGTAATGTTGGGAAAGATGAGTGGACTACAGCTTGCGAAGGATGAACATGTGTCAGGGGGACAGGAGGCAAAAACAGCAGTTGAGTGTTAAGGAGGACGGAGTCTGGTGACATCTGCGGCGAGGAGAAGACGTGGCGACTTGCCTCCGGGCGTGTGGATGAACCTACAAGACGGTGCCAGGAGAGCCTGAAATCGGAGCGGTCTACAAGCCGGTATAGTCCAGGCTGGACGTGTATTGTGTGGAGAGGAAGGTTTCACAAGAGTGACATACACGGCGCCAAGGATCCTTCTGACGGGGAGGTTGAAGACAAGTCCCACTGATTGTATTCCTTCTGTTCAGTGCTACGTATAATAAAGCGATAACTTTTGCTGTATCCCTTCGACCTCACGTGTGTATCTTTGTGGCATCCTGATTAGACAAAGAACACGAACAGCATCTGGGTACGACATAACATTATATTTGTGAAATTATAAGTTCTTTTTCACACGTTGATTTGATTCTTATGTGAACTTAATAAAAAAAACTCGAAGAAAAGGTATTTTTTTAAATATAATATTGTTCTAAAAAAAGGCCTTTACTTGCTGTTTGAAGAAGAGATTTTTTTTGCTCGAAGCCTATTATATATTTATAATTAAATGCATTTCTACTATCCCCTAAAATCTTATGTCCATAGTTCATCTAAAATACCTTTTCCAATAAGTCAGCTTCAGTATTGGGGGTCGCGGTGGAAGGGTGATCTAAACCGTTGGTTTTCGACCGCCACCACCCGGGATCGAACCCCGCATTGGGCACTTTTTTCTAATTAAAAAATGCTCAAATGGCTTCCGTTTCTTGCAAAAGTCCAACCCCACCAGCGAATGCAAGTAACCAAACGGGGCTCTGGCACATTTGTAAATGCAAAAGTCGTACTGCTTTTCACATGTGCAGACATGTGATGCACTTACAGTAAAAGCAGTCGCCAACTTCTACTCACCATGATTATCATGGCATGTACCACGTGTACTAGGTATAATAATAAAAAAGGGCGTCAGTAACAGTATAAAACTAAAACAGCCCAATGCAATGTTACAGCAGTATGACGAATTAAACTGACGAACCGCTGGGAGGGTTCACTGAGGGTGACAGTAAAATAGCATAGTAAGTACCTAGCACCATGGGTAGAGTCTGTAGTGTTGGGACTGGGGTGACAGTGATAGCATAGTAAATGCGTAGAGCCTGTAGTGCAGTGTACACGGTGTCTTCAAAGACTACAGCAGACTGGGTCTACAATTTATTGAGCTAAGGTAGATCATCCCGAAGTAGAAGCATGACGCTGCTGGAGTTGTTGATGTGATGCATGTGTCGCATCATGTCGTACTTCCTGATGTTCCTCTCCTTGACCGAAGCCTCGGCCATCCGCAGCTGTGACACAACATTCCTTATTCTACAGGACATAGAACTGGTGGGAATATTGAATTAGTTGTTGTTTCTTATCCTCCTCCTCCGTCAATGCCTTCCTCTACTGAGGGTGGGCCACATGGTCTCTCCATATCTCCCTCCTTCAATGCCTTCCTCTACTGAGGGTGGGCCACATGGTCTCTCCATATCTCCCTCCTTCAATGTCTTCCTCTACTGAGGGTGGGCTACATGGTCTCTCCATATCTCCCTCCTTCAATGCCTTCCTCTACTGAGGGTGGGCCACATGGTCTCTCCATATCTCCCTCCTTCAATGTCTTACTCTACTGAGGGTGGGCTACATGGTCTCTCCATATCTCCCTCCTTCAATGCCTTCCTCTACTGAGGGTGGGCCACATGGTCTCTCCATATCTCCCTCCTTCAATGTCTTCCTCTACTGAGGGTGGGCCACATGGTCTCTCCATATCTCCGTCCTTCAGTACCTTTCTCTACTGAGGGTAGGCCACATGGTCTCTCCATATCTCCCTCCTTCAATGCCTTCCTCTACTGAGGGTGGGCCACATGGTCTCTCCATATCTCCCTCCTTCAATGCCTTCCTCTACTGAGGGTGGGCCACATGGTCTCTCCATATCTCCGTCCTTCAGTACCTTCCTCTACTGAGGGTGGGCCCCATGGTCTCTCCATATCTCCTCATTCAATGACTTCCTCTACTGAGGGTGGGCCACATGGTCTCTCCATATCTCCCTCCTTCAATACTTTCCTCTGCTAAGGGTACCTACCTCCATCCTACGGATGATCAGAGCTGCGAGGCACGGTACCAGGAGGAGAAAGTAGACCATAAAGAAGGGCATCATTTTGATAAGAGCACAATAGACTTTGACTGAGGCACTTTTGGTGACAGAAGACTCCAGTTGAATGAGTTCTTTGTTCTTATAGATGAAGGTATCAAATAGATTATCAATATGGAATGAAACTTGGGGCTGAAGCTCGGGTTTGGATATTGAAGGAGGTGCGTGTAGCATGAGGTAGTAGTTGATGGTGACTTTGACAGATTGGTAGAAGCTGAGAGGATGCTGTTGCTGAGCCACTGAGACCGGGAGGGAGGGGCGAGGCAGAGTGGGGGGCGGGAAAAACGAGTGGTAGCTCCCTGGTCGGAAGGAATAGTCGAGTTTCATGAAGAAGGCATAGACAGAGTTTCGGCATTCCCTCAGCGAGCCTCCTGAAAGGCGATCTGCAGCGTCGACTAAGAAGAGTTTGGACTCGCGCTGATGCCGACGTCGCAGCACCTCCCTACAGAAGCTAGGAGAGCTGGGCATTGTTCTCCAGAGCCAGCAAGATTCCTCCACCGCCCTTCTCATTCCGAAGTGTAGACGGCTGTTTAGCCATCCCAGACCAGAACCTAAGGACATAACAGGAAACTCGGTATCTACTTTGTTAAGCCACCGAAGACCAGAACCTAGGGGAAAACCGGAAAATCAGTATATACATTTTTAGCTACCCAAGACCAGAATCTAGGGGCATAAGAGTAGGCTCAGTATCGACATTTTTGAGCTACCCAAGACCAGAACCTAGGGGCATAAGAGTAGGCTCAGTATCGACATTTTTTAACCATCCAAGACCAGAATCTAGGGCCATAGCTATATACTGGGTATCGATATTTTGATCCACCCAAGACCAGAACACAGGGACATAGCAGGAAACTCAGTATCGACATTTTTGAACCATCCAAGACCAGAACCTAGGGACATAACAGGAAACTCAGTATCGACATTTCTGAACCATCCAAGACCAGAACCTAGGGACATAACAGGAAACTCAGTATCGACATTTCTGAACCATCCAAGACCAGAACCTAGGGACATAACAGGAAACTCAGTATCGACATTTTTGAGCCATCCAAGACCAGAATCTAGGGACATAACAGGAAACTCAGTATCGACATTTTTGAGCCATCCAAGACCAGAATCTAGGGACATAGCTATATACTGGGTATCGACATTTTGATCCACCCAAGACCAGAACATAGGGACATAGCAGGAAACTCAGTATCGACATTTTTGAGCCACCCAAGACCAGAAATTAGAGACATAACAGGAAACTCAGTATCGACATTTTTGAACCACCCAAGACCAGAAATTAGAGACATAACAGGAAACTCAGTATCGACATTTTTGAGCCACCCAAGACCAGAAATTAGAGACATAACAGGAAACTCAGTATCGACATTTTTGAGCCACCCAAGACCAGAAATTAGAGACATAACAGGAAACTCAGTATCGACATTTTTGAGCCACCCAAGACCAGAAATTAGAGACATAACAGGAAACTCAGTATCGACATTTTTGAACCACCCAAGACCAGAAATTAGAGACATAACAGGAAACTCAGTATCGACATTTTTGAGCCACCCAAGACCAGAAATTAGAGACATAACAGGAAACTCAGTATCGACATTTTTGAACCACCCAAGACCAAAACCTAGGGACATAACTATATAATGGGTATCGACATATTGAGACACCCAAGACCAGACCAGAACTTAGGGACATAACAGGAAACTCAATATCGACTTTGTTGAGTCATCCAAGACCAGAACCTAGGGACATAACTATATACTGGGTATCGACATTTTGAGACACCCAAGACCAGAACCTAGGGACATAACAGGAAACTCAGTATCTAATTTGTTGAGTCACCCAAGACCAGAGATTAGGGACATAACAGAAAGCTCAGAACCAACTTTATTGAGCCACCCAAGACCAGAACTTAGGGACATAACAGGAAACTCAGTATCAACTTTGCTGACCCATGGAGACGAACTTATCGCCAGCTGAAATATTGTCTCAGATTTCAACAGCGCACCAACACCAGCGTCCTAATTGTCTATATCCGATATTCAACGCAGACAATCCAATCCAAACAACCTAGTCATCGTCCAAAGAGGTCCATAACAGTCTACGAGAGCTTACCTTGTAGATCCTGAGAGTCCAGGTAGATGTAGACACTCGGGACAAGAACAAAGAGTGTCGCGACAGACAAGAGACTGTAGATTAGGAATAAACATTTCGGCACTGTAGCACATCAACCAGAGTCGAATATAAACACTTATACATTATTTTTATATTTCTAAAAATCAGACAAAACATTCAGATTTAAATAGGGACTATGATCCTTATATACATCAATGGAAATAGAAAGTGTTACATCTCAAAAGAATTGAAGAAGAATTAACTTTTTTTGGCGTGGATTGAGTGATTTAATTTTGGAATCAAACTATAAAATAGTTTTTTTTGCGTATATAGAGGGTGCGTTATTGCCTTATGTTTAAAGGATAAA
The DNA here is from genome assembly GCA_030710605.1 of Cordylochernes scorpioides. Taxonomy (NCBI): domain Eukaryota; kingdom Metazoa; phylum Arthropoda; class Arachnida; order Pseudoscorpiones; family Chernetidae; genus Cordylochernes; species Cordylochernes scorpioides. The sequence goes on from CP092880.1 coordinate 7,761,321, forward strand.
CCTTGGTTGCTCTAGGAGGTGGGCGTTCATTGAAGGATGAACTAGATCAAGACATACCTCTCGTTATTATAAGGTTGTCCTAAAAGTTCGTAAACATATTATGATTTATATTTTGTAAGTGTTTACGAACCTTTGCGACAACCTTGGTAATATTGGTAACCTTGGTAAAATTATAACAGAATTCTTATAGAAGAATGATTTAATCTCTGATGTTTTATATCAAGGATGGCTAATCAGTAGGAGGGCCAAGTTTCAGAATTACAAGATTGTCTCAAAAGTTTGTAAATACTTGCGAAATATAAATCATAATATGTTTACGAACCTTTGGGACAACCTTATAATTTTACCAAAGTGGAGTTCATTAGAGGGTTCGTTAAAGGGAGATTTGACCAGGTCTCCGTCAAATTATTAAATATTTGAAGATATTAGTCGGATAGTCAACATCTCCCAAACATACATTTTATTTCATACGAGTATATAAAAGATATAGTAGTGGCACATAGTATTTATAAATGATGCTGTAAATACCAGAAATCAGTTACGTAGGTGCAAGCACACAACGGATCCAACTATAACAAAGAGGCAATAAGCGAGAAAACATCTACTATACAGGAACTGTATAAGGAGCTCTACATTCCTGTTGATGACGTGGAATTCTACAGTTAGGGGAATCATTCTAATTGGTATTTTATATCACTGAAACTGATTAAATTCTAAATTAAGTCTTTGATATTATGGTAATGACACTTAGGAGTTCAGCAAAGTTCAAACCTCCTTCAATGAGATATATAGTGTTTTCTTTCGGATAATATCCTATTAACGTTAGTTATTTGCAATATTGTTGAGTAAATAATGATCAAATACACCTTTATACACATAGATTAACAATACAATTTAGAGCTATTATTATTTTTTCTTAAATAAAATAAATTTCCGATTGCATTGAGAAAATTTATGATGCATTAGCGCGCCATCTGTTATCAAAATTCGAAACTATTATAGACGCGTATGATTTTCCATTGCAGTAAGGACAGTAGAAATTGTGTATTTTTTAAAAAGAATCATACGCGTCTTTAATAGTTTCGAATTTTGATTGAGAAAATTATTAAGGATTGGTTGATTAGTGGAGAAATCCGGGTTCTTCAGTATTTTTATCTACCAGACCGTTCATTATTGGAATGGGCTGTTCCAATTCTATATATACTAGCCGAATGACCCGGGCAACGCCCGTGTTTTATCCGATTGAATGCTTTTATTCAAATACTATTTGTTAAAATTATAAATTGGCGCCTTAAATAAATGCATATATTAGTTAATAACTATAGCCTATGTGCTTTATCTGTCTATGTACTGTTGGCTTCCGTAGGCGTCTCATACTGGGAAAAAGAAAGAGAGGATTCCATTTAGTTATTAACTAATATATGCATTTATTTAAGGAGCGACCCGCTCCAACACAATAGTTACAAAAACCAAAAAGCGAGTGGGGGGGGGGGGGGGACGGGGCAAAGGTGGCGTGATCGTAGCCAACCAATAGGAGAGCGCCATTCCAAAAAAAAAAAAGCAAACGGTGACAGAGATGAAACATGAAGAATTAAGAACGCATGACGCTCGTAACTGTATATAGAATACGCTCTGCGGTTTAGATGTCCCATAGAAATTGTCCGTGAATTTTATCCCTGACCTTACTCCTACCAGCCAATCCTCCAGCAATACCATGAGCCATTTTGAATGTCGGACAAAAAGTTCAAAACTTCTTCAGTAGTAATAATATAATTTTATTCGCGATCGAACGTTGTAGCCCACTGTACGTATTACATCCCAAACACGATGCAACGCCAGCCATCTCTGTTAGTAGAATTGTTCTCCAGTAGAACATCATATCCATCCATTTTAGGATCTCTTCATTATTTAGTTCATCAGTCCATAGGAGACACATCGTTTGGAACCACTACCATGAAAGTATATTATAAACTGATGAAAATATTAACTTTTTTTCAAGCCTAGTGATACTTTGTTTTCCTCTAAATAATTCATCTGTTAATTTGTAGAGACACAATAGACTTGTGTTCACAATGTTGTGACTCTAACTATAACGTTTTATAGATGTGTCCAAGTTGTATTAAAACCCCTCCAAACACACACATACGCTGTAGTTACCTATTTGAAGTGATATGGAAATTGCGTTCCAAAGTTATTCTGCAGAGAATCTAACTCTCAAGAAACAGAGGATATATATATATATATATACATCCTGAACTTGCGATATGGTTATAAAGATAGAACCTAATGTACTTTGAAATTTTTGGAGACGTAATCATATACAAAATGATGAAATCTGAGGGATTTGATAGCTGCAAGAAAGTAAAAGGTGACTGCACCAACTTTGTTGTTGTTAAAATGCATTACAGAAGTTTTCGGTTGTCATTTACCAGCTAAATATAGGAACGTGGTCACAGATTTCACTGAAGAAGGGCATTCCTGAAAGCTTAGTAATGTATTTTAATTTAAAAAAAATTATTCTTTTTTAGGTTTCTACCAAGTCAGAGTTAGGCAGTTGTGGTGTTCGCTATCTTTAGTGTTTAGGGTAAACCCCTCTAGCACAGACATGGCTACTCCATCGATAAGATATCTGTTCAGTTATAAGTTCTGTTCTCTTCCCTTAAATTCCTGTTGAGTAGTGCCCTCTGACTTTCTCGAATTCGTCTTGAGCCTTCAATATTTGTAGAGATCCATTCGAGATTCTTCTGAAGTGAATTGCTGATCAGAATATAACTCGGCCGTGATATTCGGCATTACTATATATCGAACTGACAAGAAGAACTAGAATTTTGGGACATCTTGTCCGAACTTAGAATGGATAACGGTACTGCCGAAGGGATATATAGGAGGGGATAGCCAAGAATAGAATCCATGGAAAATTTCGGGAGTCGACTCAAATATATATCATCAAAAGACTAGCCATAGAAAGGAAACTATAAAATTTGAGGAATACAACCAGTCACCAACCTATGAATGCTTGATAAAAGATATAAATAGATATATTCAACAATGAAGGAATTGAATAAATTATCTCTTTAAAATAATAGAGAAATATGTTTCTGGGATCAAAAGTGAAATCTATATCACATCTTCCATGATCATCTCGGGACCATTTCAACATTCTTCCACGCTGGTTACCATTTTGGTGGGGATTCGAGAAAAGCTCTTGTGACCAAAATATGAATAATATTGCTAATGATTAGAATGATTGAAGAAAATATAAACTATAGTTTCTAGAGGTAGTTTCAAGAAATATCTTTAATGTTTCAAATATGGTCATCACTTACTTCCACACAGAAACGTCCATTTGTCAAATCTTCTTGGTCCATTTGGGACAGACCAAGCCAGGAACTCAATTTCCGTCACTTTCGAATTTCTCAGAATTTTGATGTCTACATTCCATACAGTCTTATTTTAAAGTTTAGTTATAAATAGTTAGCAACCTATTGTTGTTAGTTAATTACAAACTTATGCAACATATTTGGGAACTATTAGTTATGAATATCAATAACTTATACGTTGATTCTACCCTGGCTTCATCATTTCTCTTTCTATATAGGTTATTTCTTGATCAAGTTCATCCAGGTAGTTGCGCTCCAGGAACCTGGCTTATAAATATCTTTCTATCTTAAGTTCATAGCAAATTTGGCGATTCAATTATCATATTTTTGTAAGTTAAATAAATTTAAAAGGAATTCTTCTTTGTGAAAAATTAATAAAAAAATGTTTCACAATAAATGCTTGTAATCAAGCAAAATGTTCAAATCATCTTTTTATTGAATAAAATTGGGCTTATATTTGCCACTGAAAGAAAACTTTGAATTTTTTAATGTCGTCTGAAAACTATATCTTCAGATCAAGAAGAATCATCACTAATGGGCGGGCTTTTATGTGGTAACTTGCAAAGAAAAGGTGCTGAAAACTCTAAAAAAAGGTGAACATTTTTTATTTCTAAAATTATTTTTAAAGAATGTATTGCTCATTTATATAATTAAAACTAGATACTATACAAGGTTGTCCAAAATGTTCGTAAACACTTGCAAAAAATAGAAATACCAATATTATTCACCGTTATGTATAATGTCTTTGTATTATGTATAAAGTAATTGTATTATGTATTATTATGTATTATGTAATATTATTCGCCAAGTAATAAGAAAAAACAAGAACTTTTAGGACAACCTTATAGTATATATATTTATTTAAACATAATATGTTTACAATATAATACACTGCGGCCTGTGATTGTAAAACGACACTTGAAGTTACACCGCATGAGTTTCTTTTCGACGAAAAATCAAATTTTTAATTCAAGGCGAAATATCGACTATTTCTAACCTTTTTGGATGAGGTATGAAACGATGAATTATGAAGAGTAATGATGAACGGAAAAATAAAAGTGTCCAGGGATGGGAAATGGGAATATGTTTAGTTTGAGTCAAAAGGTGATCCATCAAGTTTATATAAAAGGCGTACCTGGATCTGTAAAGAAAAAAACATTTTTTTTTTCGAAACATTTCGAGAGATTACTCCCTCTTTATTAATGCAATAACTGTGCAATAAATTGATAAAGAAGGAGCAATCTCTCGAAATGTTTTGAGAAAATTTTTTTTTTTTCTTTACAGATCCAGGTACGCCTTTTATATAAACATAATATGCTTAATTTATGAAAATGCTTATATATATAGCAATTGGATATAAGATCGATAAAATATAATTATTTATTAAATAAAAAGAGGCATTATACTAAATTCTATTTTTACTTTTTCTATGTTATGAAGTAAATTTTTATTGTTTATAATATATGAGATGTGTTTAGATTTGCGAAAGCCTTCTTTCCGCATCCAAACTAATCTACTTTGCATATTCTCTTTATTTTTGCTTAAAGATCAGGTTTGTCTATTAATCTAATGAGATCAATATACTTCTGGAAACTGGAATCAATTTTGAAGCATGGAAGATTAAACTCGTAGGAATTCTATTCTTTATTTTGATAAAACTGGGAAACGAGGTTTCAAGTCAAAAAAAAAAAAAAAAGCATTTTGTCTCTAAATCTCACTTTGCTTTTTATTGAACTAAATAAATTGTTGTTGTGCAGATAATTTTTATTTTACCTTTTTTAAATAAAATCTTCTATAAAATCAATAAGTTCTATTATCCTACAAAAATTATTTATTATACATTGCTATACACTCATCTATACTTCACCAGTAACTAACTGAAGAAAAAAAAAAGAATTTCTATATACATTCATCAGATATACAAATAAATCTAATTAAAAAAATACTTTTTACAATAAGGAATTTAAATACATAACTTCTAACAGCTTGAACAATATACATATTTTCTTTCAAGAAATTTCAAGATGATCACCTTTAACAGAAATAAATTGTTATATGAGTTGAGTTATCAAGTTTTAAATAACATCAGATATTTATGCTTTTTTAAATGTAATATAAGTTCTATTTGTAAGGTTATTGTCAAAATGAGTTGGAAAATGTTTTTTTCACTGATAAATATTTTCGAAAGAGTGTTCTATCATTGTTCAAATTCTTGACAATGCTATCATATAGACACAAAATCCTATCTTTGGAAGATTGGACAGGTCTGGGAGGATTGAACAAAGCAACGACCTCTGGACCAGATTGCACCATTCAAGGAAAAAAACACTATTGAGATTGAAACATACTTTATTCACTTCAAGTTAACATCAAGACAAAGTTACAACAAGATTACAGCTATCAGCATTATAATAAAATATGACATCAGACTCGAGGCCTTCCCCGAGGGATGTCTAGATGACATCAAGGGCTACAATCGCCCTGAGTCAGTCCGGATAAGCGCTTGGACATAATGGAGTTTTTGTACCAACATGCTCAATTGCCATGTTGAGGAATTCGCACAGAAAACACTATTGAACGATAATGTTTTATTATCTTATTTTTCCTTATATTTAATAATATAAATTCTCGCTCAGGTGAACTACTTAATATGATTGAAGAAAGAAATATGATTTGGAAACACCTATTAACCTATTAAAAAAAGGCATATTTTGACCAGGTGCTATGTGCTTTTTAGATGGCAGAGGGCCATCTAGTGGAACAGAAATCAACGTTGATTTAGCCTGTTCTTTGATATTTGGTTAACCCATTTTATTGATAAATCAAGAAAATCCATCAATATATATAGAGTTCAAATATACCATACCACATAGTAATGAAGGGCATTGACACAGTAGATGCAATAGCAAAATCACCAGTAATACCTAACTTAGACCTTGATTTCGACTCTTTCAAATGCATACAAAAAATAAATATCCAAGCAAAAATTCAGGAGTCAATATTCCATCATTGGTATCTAAACCAAAAGCCTGGAACTATTCTGGAATGTGGGATGAACTGACATTATTGGATAGTGGGCTACCCAGACCGAAGTCTGTACGCTTGGGATGAACCGAAAGGAAGCAACCTGTATTTACAACTTCAATAAATAATAACTGTAAAAGTAAACAAAGATATTTACATTTGTTATCTTGACTCCTGGTCAGTGCTGTGGCCCTCGCAGATATGGTCCCCTGTGTCCTGCAGCTCTCCAGCAATCTTTCTATGGCCTCTCCTGGTGGTTCCTCGATAAAATGGTACCCTGGCCTTGATCCATTCTTGTCTGTCAAGTCTCCTGTCATCCGCTCTAGGTCGTTCTCCTGGATCTCTTCTATGGTTGTATCCCTGTGCTCCATGATTATCTCTGGTGTTCCACCTATAATAATAATAATAATAAAGAGTTCAATTTACAAAGTCGCTTGATCACTTATTTTGGTCCCCGTTATCCCTTGTAGTGTATGCTTACTATAAGGCGGTGCGATGAAGCGACGTTAATCTTATTTAAGCTTATCTTCAAAGAATTTTCAAGTTTTTGCCTGTGTCTGTGTGTGTTGTGTGGAATTTTGAGAAACGAAATGGCTCTATGATTAGTTACCTTCCGAGTCAATCTTGTTATTCCTTATATGGAATCAAAAGACAAAAAGGAAATCAGAAAATTTATAATTTTAATGATTTTGATAATTTTTAAAATTTAGAAGAATGTTTTATATTTTTCTTTGAAGATTTGATTTTAATTTTAGGGGAATTCTTTTCTTGGATTTTTTCAGTACGAATTGGAAGTTTGTATTTTGGTTTGGTTTTGTACGCTGAGTCTTCTGTAGGTTCATCGCCAACTTTGATGCGGAGTAGCTCATCTTCGAGCTTCTTTTCCTTTAGCTGCTGGACTCCTCGGGTCCACGCAGCGTTGATCAAGGCTTCTTCTTGTCTTGACCATCTCGGAGTAGGACTTTGGGACTTATGGCCTTTCGTGACTCTTCGTCGAATTCTGCTTCTCGGAGTAGGACTGGAGCTTGGACTGGTGTGGGAACTATCTCTAACCCATCTTTCATCTTTCTGATCGGATTTTGGAGTCCTCGATATCCTTGTTTCTTGAGATAGCTTGCTGCTCTTCTGATTTCTTCCTTGGATGTTTATTAGAGGATGTTCTGGATTCATTACAGCGAATCTTCCACTCGAGATGTTTCTTTTCTGGTACTTGTCTGTTTGTATCAAGATTTGAAGTTCTAACGCTCTCTTGAGGGCTTTATTGAAACAAGTGACGAAGGTGTACTTCTCAATGTCTGGATATTGCTCTGAAACAATAGCAAAATTCAGTAATCCATTCTGGCTCGCTGTAAAGTAAAATAGTGAAGAATATTTAATAATTACGAATGCAATATAAAAAAAAATAAAAAGTTTATTTTCAATATTTTGATAGGCTAGATCTTTATCGATGTTTGAAATTACAGCAACTCAAGTATTTCCCCAAACGTCTTTTTCTCTCTCATATGTTTTTATGGAGAAACCCATCTAAAATATACAACCAATGATATAGCACAATGTAATAAATACAGATCACAAATAAATCTGGATCTGATTTTTGTCTGTCGGGATTTAGATCTGTCGGGATTATTTGATAATTGAAACATTTAAGAACTTGGGGAAAAAATACAAATAACATGATCAATGTTTCAATTATTATCAAATAATCCCGACAGATATAAATCAGATCCAGATTTATGTGAGATCTGTATTTATTATATTGCTATATCATTGGTTATATATTTTAGATGGGTTTCTCCATAAAAAAAATATGGGAGAAAGACCTTTGGCGCAATACTTGAGTTACTGTGATTTCAAACCTCGAGAAAGATCTAGCTCATAAAAATATTGAAAATAAACTTTATAATTTTTAAAATAAAATAGCATTCGTGATTATTCAATATTCTTCACTATTTTACAGAATTTACAGTCAATGTTTATTAAGAACTTGGGAAAAAAATACAATTAACATGATCAATGTAAAAATATCTATTTCTTTTCATGCACTAAATATTCAAACATAAACATTCAAGAAACAATATTGGCTTTCTGAATATGGGAATAGTTTAGGAATGATATGAATCCATGTAAATATGCCTCTCTGTAAAAATTTACTAATATGAAGTAAAAATTACCATTGTAAATTTGATGATCTGATTTCTTTTTAGCGATATCTCTATATATAATAAAGGTAATTTTGAGCGTGGAAATATATTACAGTTAAACCTGTCTATAGCGCCCCCCCTAAATAGCGCCTCCCTCTCTATAGCGCCCAATTTTAAATACGTAGTACGATGCGATTTACATTAAAAGTAACCTGTCTATAGCAACCCCTCTCTATAGCACCCTATTTTAAATACGTAGTACAATGTGAGATTTACATTAAAAGTGACCTGTCTATAGCACCCCTTCTCTATAGCACCCTATTTTGGTGAATTCCAAGAGGGGGCGCTATAGACAGGTTTAACTGTATATAATTTCTAATAATCATATACACCTTCTATTAGCTTTTACATACGTCAATATCTCATTTTAAAAGACATATATGATTCAAAAATATCAATAAAGAGGTTTATATAGATGTATAAAATTGCCGGAAGGAAATTGATCCATAGAAGCATAGGGCGCCTCTCCCGTCAAAATAAACGTCAAAGTTGGCGTCATAAATGGCGTCAGTTTTTGACGTTTATTTTGACGGGAGAGGCGCCCTATGCTTCTAAAGAGGTTTATATAAGACAAAAAGGTAAATTTCACCTTTAATCTTCTTTCGAAGATCTTTAGCGCTAGTACCTCCTTCCTCTTCTGAAACAACACAGCTTTTATTTGAATATTCTTTGTTTATTTTGGCTCGTTGATTAAAAGCGACAAGTCGTTTGGAAAGAATCAAATAATAATTTATTAGATAAGCATAAATAGTTAAATAGGTTTATTTATAAATAAGAATAGTTAAAAATGAGTAAGAGTAGAGATAGGTTAAATATGGATAAATAAACAAATATTGGTACGTGATACAGGCCATGATAATCTTGGTGGGTAGAAGTTGGCTACTGCTTTTACTGTAAGTGCACCTGGAGGAATACTTACTATCAAACCTCCCTTTGAAAATTAAACGATTTATAGCCCGTCAAAGGATTCTATGGCTACTTTTCCGCGAGGATATCACGGGATTTTGGAACAGCGACCCTTTAAATTGCTGCTTCTGCAATGTTGGCATCCAAGACAATTTGGTACACTATCTATTCCATTGCCCATTCCTACATGAAAAGAGACTGGAAATTCGCGAAATTTCGGGGCCAACTCACTACAATGAACAACATGTATATAAAATCTTCACTACTCTCCTTCAGGATAAAGCATTTGTTTATAAATATTTTAAATATTTCAAGGAGATTGATAAAATGAGAGAAGTGCTCAACTCCACAGACAACGGCTGATTGCTCCCCCTCCCCTCTAAATTGCTTTTCCTCCTCACTCATGTACATATATAACCTTTTAGGGGAATCCCCTTGTAAGACAATAGTGTCTTAATAAAGGTTTTTGTTGTTGTCGTAAGTGCACCACATAAGTCTGTAACACCCACACAAGGTCGCGGTACTGGACAGGTCTGTGGCTTTTGTCGTATCGAGATTTGTCTTTTTCTTGCGCCTGTAAGATGTTCAAACGGGTCAGCTGACGTGCGTCCTCGGCATTTGTGACCAAACTCTCCACGTAGTATTCCAGATTGACTTCCTCTCTATACGTCAGGATGGTGTCCAATGGGGTCTCGACATTGCGTCCGTGTACAAGATGGAAAGGGCTAAACCTGGTGATTTCCTGCTTTACAGTGTTATAGGTAAAAGTGACGTAAGGGAGAACTGTATCCAAGTTTCTTTAGTCTACATCAACATACATAGACAGCATGTCACCAAGTGTCTTGTTGAGTCTCTCGGTCAGGCCATTTGTCTGGGGGTGGTAGGCAGAAGTAAAGCGATGTGCAGTTCCACAGAGGTTGTTAATCTCCCTTATTGTGTGGGATATAAACGTTCGACCTAGGTCTGTACTCAATTCTCTGGGGGCTCCATGTTTGAGGATCACGTCTTCTACTAATTTTTCCAACTTCTTCCAAACTTCCATTTGGTATGGCTTTGGTCATAGCATACCTGGTTAGATAGTCTGTCGCGACCATTTATTGCCTTCGTTCGAGGTAGGGAATCTTCTTAACAAATCTATTCCTATTTTCTGAGAAGGTCGGGATACCGGCGGAATTGGCACAAGTTGTTCTGGCGGACGTTCGGTAGAACCTTTTCGCCGTTGACATTCTCTACAATGTGCCACATATGGTCGCACAGATCTATGCAAGCCAGGCCAGACATATTTTCTTCTAATGAGGTTGTAGGTCTTGGAAAGCCAAAGTGTCTATACATTAGTGCATCGAGCTTCTTGTAAAATGCCAATTCCCGTTTGTTCGGGCACTACTAAAAGCCAGGGATACCCCATAGGATCGTCGTTTTGCGATAAAGAAGGCTCTCTCTCTATCGATTATTATAAAACTCACTTTTATCTTTAGAATCACACACAATTTCTTATATTATTTTCTTGATCGGGACGTCGCTTCTTTTGGATATTTTCGCCCTCCTGTCGATAATTGAAGATAAATCTGGTATGTTATCTTCGTTGGATTCGAAAAAAAAAGAACTTCTTAAGGGGCAATCCGAATTTTGATGTCTTCTAACATTTTTCAAGCAAAAAAGATGTAAAATTCTTAAAGGATACAAAAGGCCTATCTGGCCACTCTTCCTGGTACAGTAATATAGATGTATTGATCACATTATCAGATGTCTAACAACTCACATTTATTTATTTAACAGTTGCAAAGACACGCCATATCCACAATTAGGATAATTGCGTGTAAATCTGAAATGATATACAAATCGAATTATCGTTAAATTAACACAATCAAACATTGGAAAGCACGCAAATTACACATTCGATGTCAAATTTTGCATATAGTAATTAGAAATAGTAGCTTGGAATATTTACAACAGTTAGAACAACGTGTAGACTAAGTAAATCAGAACGAGTCAGTGGATAACAGTCAATACTTTCGCCGTTAACTTTCATAAACAATATACTTTCAACTCACATGAACAAATTCATTGATTAAGTGATAAATTGACCAAAATTTTAAGTTCTACATGTAGAAAATGTGTACGGTGCTCTTATTTAGTCTGAAGTAGTTTTTTTCAAAGAGAAGTTTGTTCCTTCACTTGATTCTATCAGATGATTCTATGTTAGACACTTACGTGTGGTTAGCAAGGCCTGGTAGATGAGATGTACCATTGGTGGAGGTTTTCTGGTTTTCCGCCCAACAGTACGACCAGAGGAAAGAAGGTCTCCTAAGGCACGGTATGGCCCATCTGGAGCTATCCTGCATCCAACCATACTGCAGACCTGGAACTTGTAGCATACACTCTTGGACAAAACTTAAGGAAGTTGTACCTTTTAGTATGTATATCGGTATTCAGATAATAACTCTGAAAGATACACTCATAGACAAAACTTAAGGAAGTTGTACCTTTTAGCATGTATATCGGTATTTAGACAATAACTCTGAAAGATACACTCTTGGACAAAACTTAGGGAAGTTGTACCTTTTAGTATGTATATCGGGATTGAGACAATAACTCTGAAAGATACACTCATGGACAAAACTTAAGGAAGTTGTACCTTTTAGCATGTATATCGGGATTCAGACAATAACTCTGAAAGATACACTCATGGACAAAACTTAAGGAAGTTGTACCTTTTAGTATGTATATCGGGATTCAGACAATAACTCTGAAAGATACACTCTTGGACAAAACTTAAGGAAGTTGTACCTTTTAGCATGTATATCGGGATTGAGACAATAACTCTGAAAGATACACTCATGGACAAAACTTAAGGAAGTTGTACCTTTTAGCATGTATATCGGGATTGAGACAATAACTCTGAAAGATATTACAGTGACCTTTATTGAAGACACACGAAATAAGCAAGTGTGAACAAAATTGCCTCTGTCTCCTTAAAAAAAACAGGTTACAGCAAAGACGTTCCTTAAGTTTTGATTATGAGTGTAGAAAGAGAGAAATTTTAAACCCTTCGGTGAAATGACGGGTCGTAGCAACGTTGTATGCTAACGTATTTCATCGATTATTGATAATTATTGCCATGTTCCATGTGTGTGTATAATTTTCTATGTATATGCTGCTAGGACCTAAGAACAGGTTATACTATGAACTTCAACGTTTTTGATCATTTTGTATTTACATTCGCCTACCCAGAGCTTACGGCTCGACTTCCAATTCTCAACAGCCATAATGTAACCTAATACACAATCTCGAGGATGGTATGTGCCTAGGGCAGGACAACCTTTTTATTTAGAAGAATCAAAAATTACAATTTACAGAATTTCAAAGTTTTTAAAAAGCCACAAAATTTTTATTAACAACAATAAATAGTAATTTCATCAATAAAGTTTTTATGCGAGTTCTACACGCAGCTTCACATCCAAAGAGTGCACGTTGAAATCTGTGACCACTGGACATGCATCGGACCTGGAGGCTGTTGGGTTCTGCGCTGCCTGGAGTATAGGAGATCCATCTATGATTCTGTATAAGACTGGTGGTCTTAATAAATCTGTATGTATGTATTACCAATTAAAATACCAAAACGCGAATGTTTCTTTTCACAAATAAATCAAACTTCTATTTCCCTTACTGCGATAAAAAAAAGTATATTGAGAAGGCTATGCTTATCAAGTGGAGAACCCTCCAAGCGGTTTCGCCAATTTAATCTACCAGACCGCTTCTTTAGAGCTCTAATACTGTATTGGATCATTCTGCTTTTATTTGTAACTCTGAAGGATGGAATCTTAGAAATGGTTTTTAGGTAAACTATGGACATAAGATTTTAGGACAGTAGAATTACATTTAAATATTTACATCGAGCAATGCTCTTCCGGAAACACTTACTGTATGTATTAACACAAAGCAATAACGCGCCATCTATACATACAAAATAAAAGGACCTAAAAGCGCGAATGTTTCTTTTATACATAAAACGAACTTCTACTGTCCTTACTGCGATGAAAAAATATATTGGGAGGGCTTGGCTCATCAGTGGTGAACCCTCCCAGCGGTTTCGCCAATTTAATCTACCAGACCGCTTCTCAGAGCTCTAATACTGTATTGGATCATTCTGCTTTTATATGCTACAGTGAAAGATGGAATCTTAGAAATGTTTTTCAAGTAAACTATAGAGATAAGCTTTTAGGGCAGTAGAATTATATTTAAATATTTACATCGAGCAATGCTCTTCCGCAAACACTTACTGTATGTATGTAATATTGATTGATAATTTTACACAATATATTTTAGAACTGATATTATCTAACTGATTTAGGCGTCCTGACACAAAAGTGGCTGAAATGTGGAACCTGGATAATACATGGGCGAAGAAGGAACCATTCGGCTACTGTTGTAATTGAACTTTTAACTGGCCCTCAATTTGCATCATAGATTGGTTAATAGAGTTGCAACAAAGTTCAAAGGTGACGAATTGGTTTCAATGAAGGCAGTTGTTATACTCTTCTTCTTCTTTCTTATCTCCACACTGTTTGAACTAGAATGCGTCTGCCTTTGTCATTAAGACTGGGAGCACTACTCAGTGGCAGGCCGACTTAGCTCCAAAAGAAATGGCCGCCTCTGACATGAGGAACAGACGCCATGTGCAGCCGCTCCTAACATGGAGTACAAACGCTGCTCATCCTGTATCCCTGGATTAAGAGCCCTTACAGGGTACTATCAGCCGGGCCAGCTGAGCCCAGGTTTTTTAGCGAGCTTGTTACTGCTCCCCTTCCTCCTTTTTCATCCGGGCTTGGGACCGGCAAATGCGGAGTATGTTGTTATACTAAAAGGCAATAATGAAATATTTATATGTAATTCTACTACCATATAAGCTTATGTCCATAGTTTATTTAAATACCATTTCTAAGATTCCATCCTTCAATGTAGCATATAAAAGCAGAATGATCCAAAACAGTATTGGAGTTCTAAAGAAGCGGTCTGGTAGATTAAATTGGTGAAACCGCTGGAAGAGTTCATTACTGAATGAGTCAAGCCCTCACAATATTTTTCATCGCAGTAAGGATAGTAGAAGTTTGATTTATTTGTGAAAAGAAAAATATTCACGTCTTAATGTTTTTATATTTTAAAGAAAACTATGTGAATACTGGCCGAAGTGTCTCTTATTTGAAGAACAATGAATATTAAAGATTCTTTCTCGCTTTTACTCTTTGATAAAATCAATAAGCTATCTAGGGTTTGGTTTCTTTTTGGTTATAATTGACTGGAAGTAGTGCTTCTAGGTTTCTGTGTTGAAGAGCATGTTAGCCTGAAAGCTCGATAAATTAAAAAATGTAAAACGAAACCAAGCATTAGATTCCTTATTGATTTGTCAAAGAACAATGAATGCTGGCCAGGCAACCTCCATCTTCCAGATAAGAAAAAGAGTTTTAAAAAGAAGATTTCTCAAAGAGTTTATGGCGACCACACTTTGCTTCAGCGAGCGCGAACTGGGATAAAGCTTCACTGCGCATACAGGCAGTAGTATGGCGGCCTCTCTACGCCTCGGCAAGCGCGAGCTGGGAGAACACCTCACTACGCATGCGCGGGCGGCATCCCGGACTCTTGCCACGCGCGTCGTTCAAACAACAAGGCTTGCTTCCAGCGGCCGTTACTTCTTTCTTCTCTATATATTTCTGGCTTTAAATAAGTAAATTAATTTGTAGACATATCTTGTCACTACCTACCTGATCATGTTTCAGCCAAGATTCTGACGCCACTCTGGATCAAACACAGTTATAAGAATGTTTACATATCGTTAAATCTCTTTCTACTTACATATGACTACTGAATGAGCCTATAAATTTGGCGTTTCTTAAATCATCATGATTGATTTAAACTCGAGTAGATTTTGTGAGATATAGTTTCTATGGACATTGTTGAAATGGTTTTCTTATAGCAAACATCGATCTATCAAATCAGAATCTTGATATTTCAATGAATTTACAATAGCTTATACCATATGATCGATTCATTCTTTACAATACTTCTTATAATGATGAATTTAAGTTATTTGATTCATCCAAGTGTCGAGAGAGATAAGATGATCAATCAATGTTTGAATCTCTACTTGCCCAAATTCTCAAGAACTTAATAGATTTTATATTAAA